>JAWNMZ010000035.1:600000-947500 GCA_035043445.1 Drosophila silvestris
GATAATCTTACTTCGGGATAATGCTATAATAATATTGCATTTGCTTGCACTTTGCACGTTGCCCTAATTCATAATCGAATTCCTGGAGCTCTAATGCCCATCTCGCAATCCTAGGGTTGGGATCTATCTTGTTTAATGTTAGGGTCAACGAGTTATAATCTGTCACTATTTTGAAGCGCCTTCCCTGAAAATATATTCTAAATTTAGTAATCGCATAAATAATAGCCAGAGTTTCCAGCTCGAATCTGTGGTATTTTGCTTCTGCTGTAGTACGTTTTGAGAAATACAAAACGAGGCACAGCTTTGCATCTTGCTTCTTCTGCAATAATACTGCCCCAAATCCTATTGCATTTGCATCGCAATGCAGTTCAATATAGTCCCTGTAAACGTAGACTGCCAGTACCGTCGCTTCCAACAAGTTGTTGTTTAGATTTGAAAAGCAATTTAACTCATTTTCTTCACATTTAAGCTCTTTGTCCTTCTTAAGCACAATAGTTTTGTCATAATGGAAAAATCCCTTGTCTTCGGAAGTATGAACAAAGTCCAAGAAATCTCTTCTATCTAGATGTCATCCATGTCCGAGAATATACAGTTAACGAATCTTTGAAAAACTTGTGGAACTGTTTTCAGTTCAATGGGCATTAGTAGGAACGCGAATTGTCCTAAGGGTGTTACGAAGGACATATACCTTATAGATTCTTCTTCAACAAAGACATCAAAATATCCATTCTTCAGTTCAAGTTTGCTAACTGACTGTTTTACTAACGAGTTTATCTAACAAATCATCGATTAAATGGATAATGGATAATTATCGTTGTCTTGCTTAGTCTTCTGAAGTCGATGCACATTCTTAAGACCCCAGTTTTTTCCTTAAATAGAACAACTGCTGATTCATATTCAGAACAACTTGTCGACCAAGTAATGCCATCCTTCAAATATTCATCTAACATGTCCTGTAACTTTTCTTTCTCTGTGTACGACAACCTTATAGGCGAACAACTAAATGGCTTAGCTTTTTCGACCGACTCATATCGCACCTTATTTTTGGCTTATTCGGTCTTATGACTTTAATGTATGTAGTTTCTAAAATTTGTATAAACTTTTCTCTAATATTATACCCTAACTGCTCTCCAATGTTGTAATTATGACCTCTTATTTCAGTGTCTAGAATGTTTATCCGCAACATGATATTCTGAAAACTATGTTCCAAAACTTCGCTTAACCAATCCCTTTCCAACGTTCTGCTATCGAGCATATCTATTTTATTTGGCTGACAATATACCTGGGTAATAACATTATCCTTTTCAGTACTAGGTTTATCAGACCGGTTTTCAAGAAACTCACCTGAATTCCCCCCGCAGCACGAACACAGTTGTCTTTTGGACTTCAAACAGTTCTTGCCCAATGAGCCTTGACTTTGCAATTGAAACAGCTGGTGTCCTTAGGAATGGTGCCACCTCTTGACGCCTTCGGCCTCGCTGCACTAAGTGTTCTAGCCATGACTTGTTCCGGAAGCAGCACCTCTGGATGCATTCGGGATTCACTCAGTTAGGTCATCTGGGAACTCATCGTTGTCCATATCCAGTTCTTGGGCCATCAGCGTCTTGCGCTCAAAATATATTCCAAGCTTCTTTGATTTCCTCATGCAATCCTCAAACTTGCGTCGTAGTTCTGCCTTAGTCATCTTCTGCCAAATGCAATCATTAAGTTCTCCAATAACTCAGTAAATGGCTTGGCAATGCGTGTCGGTTCCGCGTGCAGCCGTGCAGTAATGCATCGCCTTGGCTAAACATAACAATCGGCGCTGCGTCTCAGTCAATTGGAACAATTCGCAACATTCTCCAATTGAATGATCCAATTACACTCTGAAAAATTACCGTCGAAATCCAATACGACTTCTTTTGACAACTGGAATGCCGCCGTCGATAATGCGCCGTTACCTTTTGCCACGCCTTCGTGCATGGTTGTGGCTGACTCTGCTGATGAGTTTCACAACGGTCGTTTTCGCTGGCGCTTCCTCCACACATTCGCCGTTATTTTAAACTGTCTGCCGCTGACAGGCGCCGATGCAGATGCTTTGCAAGCGCAGCTGCTCGAGTAAATTTTCCCCTGAAGCTATTCACCACTTTTAAAATTTTGCCTGCTCGATCGCTCCTCATTTATTAACTCATCTTACTTTGGAGCGCTGCCACGGTCACTTGCTGGCACCGACTTCAATCGCGCCAGCATTTCGGCCTTGGAGCCCTTCGACGACACGTTTCTGCTGTTAATTTGCATTAGGTCGAGTTTTTAATCTCACTTCTGATATTTGTAGCAGTCAAAACTAAATTATATTTCTTTCTGAATCACGTCTGCTTACTTTCCTTTACATACCGCGTTTGATCTCTGCTTCTTCTTCTTTAAGTTGGTGATCAGACAATTGATATCGATCGATATCGATATAAATGTTATGCACATATGTTGTTACAGTCTTATTACTAAATATCATTAGTAGCCCATTCCCTACATTATAAGTGGCCTGCTGAAGTATATGTATGCGATTGTCGCAATCCGATTAGGATTAGTTCGGGCTCGTGAATAAAAACATGTGCTGCATTCGTGCCTGTGCCTGTGCCTGCTATAAGAAATTAGTGCACTTGCAGACGTGCGCACATTTGGATGCAAAACGTTTTAAAGGGAAATTTGGCATACAAGTTTTGTATATTTAACAGCTGGGTTCAGGGTAAATCGTAGTCGAGCTCCCTCGGTTACAGCGTTCTTACTTATTTGGAATATGTTTCTTGTTTATCTTTACTATTTTCATTTTCAACATTTTTCAACATCGTGCTCGACTGTGCGTGCTCGTGACACGACACGGTCTCCACTCGATATTGGGCCAAGTTACTTAAAAATCCATACACACACACACATACTCACTAACACGCTCTCATGTGCATATTTAAGCCCATGAGCCGCAACACTTACATGTCTGCACCACTCCCCACCACCTGCCACTCTACAACCTGTCACCCTTCCACCCTGCCACGCCTCATCATCATCTTCGCATCGTTTTCCAAACACGCAGCTGCGTCGACCACGGATTCAAACAATGAGGCTTTTGTATGCGACAGAGCGTTTGCCTTTTTTCTGCTTCTACTGTGGCAGGCACTTTCACACACACACACACACACACACACACACACACACCGCACCACACATGGCTATTGTTTCGTATTGAACCTCAACCCGACATTACATATTTGGGTGGAGCTGCTGTCTTTGGCTGTTGGCAGCTCTCGTCCTTTCTTCCCGACGCTTTCATTTGCGCCTCAAATCTAAGAATAATAGCCGCCTTGACTACATTCACGCCGCTTTATGACAACGAAAAACAGCCACAACAACATCACCAACAATGAAAGTAGCTGTAACAAAAATCAGTGCACAGTGGGCTCTTAGCACGAGTGCAACATATATTATTTAATTTCAGTTTGATTACTTGAGTTGAAGTCAACGATCATATTTGAGATCGAGTGATCAATGCATTTCTCATTTAATTAACGAAATAAAAGCTAAATAGTGTGTTTATTGTTAACAAACGAAGCAGTAATACGAAGTGCAAACAGTAAGTCAAAACTGATTGCCGATCAAGTTTTTAGCAGACTTTATGGGATTCATTTCAAACTAGAGGAAAATCAAATGCTTGAAGTATTCAATAAAAAAGTAAAAAAAAGTTGTCACCTATTTTCATAACATTTTACGAAATATCATTAATAAATATTCAAACATTATAAATATATAATATTATAAATTTATAAATGTTTAATGCCTTTAACCTTATACTATGTTTGTTTAACCTTTAACCTTATACACATTTATTTAAAAATTACAAATTAAACTATCGAATTTATGATCAAAATAACAATACTAATAAAATAAAGCAAATATATAAATTGAGCTTTAAATGCCTTTAAAAATATTGATGATTAACAAAAAAAACATTACTCATGATCACCTTAATATTAATACGATTCAGAATTGCTGGCACAATTTGGTCCAATGTGCGCCGCATTTTTGCCAGAATGAAGAGAAATAAAATTAAGTGGCATGTTATTCGCTATATGCTTATGTGGTGCTGTGTGTGGGTGGTCGGAACGTGGCAAGTGGCATACGGCTTGTGCGGCATGCATCCTCTACCTAACATCAATTCAAGTCCCCTCGTGTTAAGGTCCTGTTTTAGTGTTAATTGTGTGTGAAGAACAACAACAACAACAACAGACAGACAGACGGTTGGACAGTTGGGTGAAAAACACAACTGTGATTTGTGCTCCTCAAGACACTTTCCACACTGTTCCAGTCGATCAGGTAACGGCTGCCAGCCCGCTGCCTGCTGCCTGCTGCCTGCTCGGTAATTGTAAGCTTGGTGCTGCATTCCACGCATTGGACACAATTCGAATTCAATTATGCAACAACCGGCAACAAAGGCAAAGGGCAACAATGCTAGCATAAAAAGCCACAGCAGCAGCAGAACCTTTTGTTGCATGGAAATTTTAATAATTTCTTATGGTTGCTTCCCGTTGCTTGCCCCGGCTGCTGCTGCCTTTGCTGCTGCCTTTGCTGCTGCCTTTGCTGCTGCCTTTGCTGCTGCCTTTGCTGCTTTCACTCCCAATGGCAAATCAATTTGCACTTTACATAAAATTCAACAAAAGGCGAGCACTCTCTTTGAAAATCACAGCGCATAACCCATTAACCCCACGTTGCTCAAACTACTTACAATGTGCCGGCGCGCGGAGGAGGGGTGTTGGAAGGGGAAATGGAAATGGAGCAGGCAACAAAAGGCGATTTTCATACAATTTTCCTTCATTCGTTCGCTGGTTCGTTCGCTGCTGTCGTTGCTGTCGGTTGATGTTGTCGTATTTGCATAATGAATTCATATGTTTAATAAAATCTACACGTGAACACGCGAACCAGCACACACACACACACACACACACACACTCACACAAGCACAGGTACAGGCACAGGCACAGGCACACATAAGAGGGCAAACAGAATCGGTGACTGGCAACTGGCAACTGGCAACTGGTATCTGGGAATCTGAAACGCATACAGAAACTGAATGCAGACGCGCACAAAAGTATGCCAAAGAAAGCGAATCAAAAAGCCATGCGACGAGAATCTTTTTTTTGCCCAATAGTTTGACTGCCGCCAAGGAGAATGATTATGCAGCCACACAAATGATAAAAGCACCCATCCCACCCTCTCTGTGAGTGTGTGTGTGCGATACTTGGCGATTCACCTTCGTTGTTGTTGGCCTAAATTAAAATCGTATTAGATTTGCATATTTTGTTTAGCTTGAGTGTTTAGCAGCAGCTGCTGCAAACTGCTTTAGTTTGCTAAGCACATATCATTAACTGTTATCAGTAAATGTAGTTCTTAGGCACAGTCGATAAGAAATTAATGTCAAGCCAAATGAAAACACAAACAAACAAACTCTCAAATATTCATACTAGTGACGTAGCAAATGAAGAGCGATCGAGCAGTCGCCTAACATTCCAAGGCAAAATTTTGGAAGTGCACGTAACGAAATTTTCAAGGGCACCAAGGCCATCGAAATATGCGTGGTGAAATAGCTTCAGGGAAAAATGTACTCGAGCAGCTGCGCTTGCAAAGCATCTGCATCGGCGCCTGTCAGCGGCAGACAGTTTAAAATAACGGCGAATGTGTGGAGGAAGCGCCAGCGAAAACGACCGTTGTGAAACTCATCAGCAGAGTCAGCCACAACCATGCACGAAGGCGTGGCAAAAGGTAACGGCGCATTATCGACGGCGGCATTCCAGTTGTCAAAAGAAGTCGTATTGGATTTCGACGGTAATTTTTCAGAGTGTAATTGGATCATTCAATTGGAGAATGTTGCTTTGCGTTGTTCCAATTGACTGAGACGCAGCGCCGATTGTTATGTTTAGCCAAGGCGATGCATTACTGCACGGCTGCACGCGGAACCGACACGCATTGCCAAGCCATTTACTGAGTTATTGGAGAACTTAATGATTGCATTTGGCAGAAGATGACTAAGGCAGAACTACGACGCAAGTTTGAGGATTGCATGAGGAAATCAAAGAAGCTTGGAATATATTTTGAGCGCAAGACGCTGATGGCCCAAGAACTGGATATGGACAACGATGAGTTCCCAGATGACCTAACTGAGTGAATCCCGAATGAAAATGTATTTCGGTAATCCAACCAGAGGTGCTACTTCCGGAACAAGTCATGGCTAGAACACTTAGTGCAGCGAGGTCGAAGGCGTTAAGAGGTGGCACCATTCCTAAGGACACCAGCTGTTTCAATTGCAAAGTCAAGGCTCATTGGGCAAGAACTGTTTGAAGTCCAAAAGACAACTGTGTTCGTGCTGCGGGGGAATTCAGGTGAGTTTCTTGAAAACCGGTCTGATAAACCTAGTACTGAAAAGGATAATGTTATTACCCAGGTATATTGTCAGCCAAATAAACTAGATATGTTCGATAGCAGAACGTTGGAAAGGGATTGGTTAAGCGAAGTTTTGGAACATAGTTTTCAGAATATCATGTTGCGGATAAACATTCTAGACACTGAAATAAGAGGTCATAATTACAACATTGGAGAGCAGTTAGGGTATAATATTAGAGAAAAGTTTATACAAATTTTAGAAACTACATACATTAAAGTCATAAGACCGAATAAGCCAAAAATAAGGTGCGATATGAGTCGGTCGAAAAAGCTAAGCCATTTAGTTGTTCGCCTATAACGTTGTCGTACACAGAGAAAGAAAAGTTACAGGACATGTTAGATGAATATTTGAAGGATGGCATTACTTGGTCGACAAGTTGTTCTGAATATGAATCAGCAGTTGTTCTATTTATATTGTCGGACATGGATGACATCTAGATAGAAGAGATTTCTTGGACTTTGTTCATACTTCCGAAGACAAGGGATTTTTCCATTATGAAAAAACCATTGTGCTTAAGAAGGACAAAGAGTTTAAATGTGAAGAAAATGAGTTAAATTGCTTTTCAAATCTAAACAACAACTTGTTGGAAGCGACGGTACTGGCAGTCTACGTTTACAGGGATTATATTGAACAACATTGCGATGCAAATGCAATAGGATTTGGGGCAGTATTATTGCAGAAGAAGCAAGATGCAAAGCTGTGCCTCGTTTTGTATTTCTCAAAACGTACTACAGCAGAAGCAAAATACCACAGATTCGAGCTGGAAACTCTGGCTATTATTTATGCGATTACTAAATTTAGAATATATTTTCAGGGAAGGCGCTTCAAAATAGTGACAGATTATAACTCGTTGAACCCTAACATTAAACAAGATAGATCCCAACCCTAGGATTGCGAGATGGGCATTAGAGCTCCAGGAATTCGATTATGAATTAGGGCAACGTGCAAAGTGCAAGCAAATGCAATATTATTATAGCATTATCCCAAAGTAAGATTATCATACTTGATAGTCAATAGTTTTTAAACAAATTTAGTGATGGGTCCGAAATGGGAGGTGATTTTAAATTGCTTGAAATGGGAAATGGGGTTGACAAAAGATTATTATGTTATGTGCCTGAAGGAATGGAAGACCACGTATTGCATAAATACGATGACAAATTGGGATACGTTGGGAGAGACAAAATGTAAAATGCAATTAAGAAGACCTACAGGTTTCCCGGAATGAAAATCAAAGCTTTGGACCACATAGAAAACTGTTTAAAGTGCATAGCAAATTCACCATAGACAGGAAGCGACAGCGGAGTCGTACATAGCATACCTATGGGGAACAAGCTTTTCGAAATAATCCACATAGATCATTCATAGATTATAAGAAGTATATATTTGCGGTTGTGGATGGTTGCACAAAACTTGCCAGGCTGTAAACGACGAATACTACAAAAAGCAAAGAAGCGACCAGTGCACTAAGAGACTATTTTCGATCCGACAGTAGGCCAAGTTGCATCCCATCTGATCGATGGAGTTTTACATCAGCTGAGTTTGATGAGGCTATGAATGTTACAAATGTGATACACATAGAAATTGCGACAGGCTCCCCGCAAGCAAATGGCCCAATAGAGCGCATAAATAGAACTTTAGGACCTATGATAGCGAAGCTTACCGAGCCGGAAGTTGGACAGCATTGGGACGTTTCGATCGAGAAAGTAGAATACACCTTAGACAACACTCAATATTATTGCACAAAGCAATTGCCCATCAGTACGTTGTTTGGTCTAGCGCAAAAGGGAACAAGCAGCGATGACGAAAATGACATGGTAAAGGAAACAATAAAGGTAGATACAACTGGAAAACATCATTTAGAGGACATAAGAAAAAATACGGACATAGTCAGTCATCCGTTCATACAAGCTAGCAATGCTAAATATTATATCGAGAAGAGGAAAACTCCACGCAAGTATAGCCCAGGAGATTGTTCGATGGTAAACAATTTTGACAGTACGGCAGGAAAGTCTAGAAAACTAATTCCCAAAACCAAAGGCCCTTATAAAATAGACAATGTGTTGAAAAATGATAGGTATTTGCTGAAAGATATTGATCGTTTTCAGTAATCTCAAAATTCACATCGATTAGAGGGCAGCGAATATTAGGCCTTGGATAAAAATATAAAATATATAATAAGATTATAAAATAAATAAGTACAGTATAAGTCCAAGCTAAATTGTAAAATTTCAAATTAAAATAAATGATGTATAGCATCGATCTTTGGATGTGCTGAAATGAAAAGGAGAATACTTCTGAATTGGTTTTGAATGCAGTGCGGATTAAATCAATTAATCTCGTATTACACTCAGACTGCACTCAGCTACATTTCTTATAGGTATTTTCAAACTTCGGCTTCAATTGGGTTCAAGTGGTCAACAACGTATGTGTCAAGCCGTCTGTGGAGCATTTTTTTTAAAGAGACCCAATAATTATAGTGTATGTGTGTGTCTGTGTTTGTTTGTCTGTGTGTGTTGCAGCTCCAGTTCCGTTTATGGCTGACTTTTGGTCGACTGCTCACAGTCGACTTGTGCCACGTTGCCAAACAAGTGCATTGTGATTTTTCGGCCATTGCTGCAGCTTCTGCTTTTGTTAACTTTAACTGCAGTTTTGCCAGGCATTTTTGTCTTTTGTGATCAGTCGATGCCAATGCCACAAAAGTCACTCGAAATATGCTGGCTGCCCTTGTATTGGTGTGCGGTTATGTGGTGTGTGTGTGTCTGTGTGCGAGCAAACAGAATTATTGAAGCGAGCCGTCCAAAAAATTGCAAGCCATATATGAAGAGCATCATCCCTTTGACCAGCCTTTTTATACACACGCCCCCAAATTGCATCATTGTCCCAACATCCGCATCACTTTGTGCAACATGCTCGTCATATGCAACGTTGTTGCAGCTGCCGTTGCGCCTGTGGCTTGTGGGCCACTGTAAAAGAATTAAATGACAGCGTGCGCTTCAAAGGACTTGCAGGCCCTTTGGTTGCCTGCTTGCCTTTCTGGCTGGCTGTCGCCAGTGATGTGTTGGTTACGTCGACACAATTGCAACGTACTTTCAAATTTCTTATCAAAGCCTCCATCTGACACCTCAAATGTCAAACTATTATTAAACTATTTTGTTGGTCCTGTAGTGACACCGATTAGAAATAGATTTTAAATCTCCAGTGGGAAATACATTGTTCGGTCTATGGGACTGAAACACAGTGTAGAAATTGCAATTTTATATATTTTTGCACCGGTTGATATTTTCATATTTAATAAACACTGTTTTAAACTTGTTTGGAAGTCAATAAAAATAAATAGGAACTGTATATCATGTTGGAAAATGTACACCTCCAATAATTACAAATATTCAAATTAAGAACATGAAATTATTGATATCTGTATAAGTTCTAAGTCCTGGATCAAAGCCCGAGCTTATCTTCCTTTATTTTTAATAATTCCTATTGTATTAAGTTGCGTTTGATTGGTTTAATTTTTAAATTAAATTAAGTACATAAAGGTAAAGCTTTAATTTCTGAAGAACAATTTGTACCTATTTCAGAATATTCACGAATATGTATTATGATGATGAAGTCTTTGAATGCCAGAGAGAGAGAGAGAGAGAGAGAGAGAGAGAGAGAGAGAGAGAGAGAGAGAGAGAGAGAGAGAGAGAGAGAGAGACTAACGAGCAGTTAAGTAAGAATATCATCAAATAACCGCCAACAAACCCCTCCCCCTTCCACCTGCACGAGTGTAGAGCGAACCCCCTTTGTTGTTTTGCTGGGCCCGTTGGCATTTGGCAATGTCAACAGGCGCTTGTTGTGGACCAATTTTTGTACCTCAACTTTTGACTGCTCAGGCAGCAAATCATATTGCCTTATAGCGCCGTCCTCTCTCTCTCTCTCTCTCTCTCTTTCTTCCTCTCTCACTCGCACGAGCACTTGCGCTGGCTCAGTCACAGCTCAAACTTTGTCAACAATGTTGAATAATTAAAATGCTCCCCCGACAACAAGTCTGTGCAAAGACTAGAGCAACTTGGGCCCAGCTTCATTCTCCTCAGTCTGTCTTAGCTCCAGCTTCAGCCTCGGCAAGTGTGCCAGTTGCTTGCAGTGAGTTCACAATTTATAGAGGGCTATAGCATATTGGTGGGGATACGGGGAGAGCGGAGAGGGGCAACTGTGTCTTAGCGGGCCTGCCTGTCATTGTCGTCGTCGTTGTAGGCAGTCAGGCAGCAGGCAGACAGGCAGACAGGCAGCAAAGCTCATCAGCAATTCTCAATTGCTATTACAATATTTTTTGCTTCTCGTTGTGCTCGTCGGTTTGGTAAACACCTGATACGATGGCAGCAATGGGCCGTCTGGCCACGGGGGTGTTGGGGGCATGGGGGATGCCTCTCTCTCTGTCTCTCTCTGTCTCTCTCTCTCTCTCTCTGTGTGAGTGTGGCAAGTTTTGCTTAATGCGCAGTCCCCATGCAGCGACCACGTTTGTCGGGCTAAAAATTCATCAACTTTGTTGCATAATATTTCAATAAAGCCGCCCGTGGTGGGGTGTGAGGTCTGTGCGGGGAGCTCCACAACAACCGATGCATAAGTGAGAGTAAGACGGCGATTTCCTGCCATCAACAAATTAAAGCATGCCACTCCCCACATTCAAACCAACCACACCCCTCCCTCACTCCCCTATCTTCCTTTGCTGCGACTCGACAATAGTGCACTGGGGAGTGTTTTAGCTTTTGTGCAGCCTGTAAAAACGCTATTGCAATGACAGGCTTACAGGGCAAATGGCAAAGGGCAAAGGGCAAGGGACAACAACAGGCAGTAGAACAGCGAGCAGTTCTCCTAGGGCATCAGACAGTCAAATTAGTTGGCTGCATAATGACAGCTTGTCTTACATCATTGGCCTAATAGAATTTTCTTTTTGCCTGCCCTGATCCCAAAAGAAGGCAGTGATTTCTTGCAAATATTTAAATACAGTAGAAAGCAAGACAGAACGTTGCAGTCGGGCGTAACCGACTGCAATATACTTAGATGCCATAAGTAATACCAGCTGATAACAGGTAGCAAGTAACAGGGAGCAGTAGATATAGGCTATTGTGAATTTTGGGGGCGGGAGGTGTTGTAGCCGAAACAAATTGTTGGAAGTGTTTCGGAGTAACCCTCCTTCCAAGTTTGGTAACTGTAGCCCTTAAATTACGGGAAATATGGGACTTGGAAAATTTGGGAGCGGGAGTGGGTGTGGCTGAAAAAAATTATTAGAAAAGGTTCTTAGTAATCTTCCTTTCAAGTTTGGAAACTGTAGGTCATCAATTACGGGAGATAAAGGCTTTTATCGTTTTTGGGGTGGGAGTGGGCGTGGTCCAAACTTTTTACGAGTGTTTAAATTTGGTGACTCTAGCCTTCAGATTGTGTGAGATATGTGATCTTATCGATTTACACTAACAGGTGTATCAGTGTAGGGAGGCGAAGTGGGCGTGGCCATCCAATTTTGTGTCTATCTCTTAGGAGATCGGCGGGTGTAGGCGTGGTCTGAACATTTATATGCTCAACCTTTGAAGGAGGTTACCAGTAAGATACCTCCGAAGTTTGGTCACTCTATCTTTAACATTGTGGCAGATATGCGGATCTATCCATTTACAATTTCCGAAATGTCGGCTTTTACGATTATGGGCGCAGGTGTGGGCGTGGCTATACAATTTTTTATATCGGTTCTTACCTTCGGTATCAAAGTATACCACAGTAATACCACATATATACCTGATCTCATCCTAAAGGAACAGTAGTAACGAGCATTCGTAACGTATACCGCATTAAGAGTTGCCCTTTACATCCACTAAAGACTCCTTCAATATATGAAAACGAAGTGTGCTCGACTAGTCCATACCTTGTACCCATGGCTGTGTTGTCATAGTCACTCTGACAATTCAAAATTCACTGACTTAAAATGTTTTCCATTTTTCTCTCTCGAGCAGACTCATTTTCGCTCCCTTTAAGTATAAAATAATTGTATTTTATTTTTTGAATTATTTTTGTTATATAAGGCACCACTGACAACTACGTCAGTGGGTTGCGATAGCTCGACTCCTAACGTGGTTTCAACTGGATACTCTCCATCTTGCTCTGCCACTCCCTCGCTGTCCCTCTTTCCCTTTCCCGTTCCCTTTCTCACTCTCTTCCTCTCGCTCTTTGTTTATATCTGTATGCCTTGCAGATTGTGTATAATTTTGTATAATTTTCATCCAATTAAACTTAATTAACTAGTTGTGCGTGTGTGTGTGTGTATGTGCGAGTGTGTGTGTGTAGTTCGCCGCATCGTAGCTGTAAACCAGTCGACAGTTGTTGGGGCATTGTGACCTTAACCCGGCCGGTGCGAGAAGTTCGGCGGAAGCAGTCAGATTCGTAATTATTACCACTTACGGCTAAATACTGAAGTTTCAAGCGCACCACCAACAGCTGCACATAAGTGTGGGTGTCTCTCTCTCTCTCTCTCCATCTCTCTCGCGCTCTCTCTCCGACTTTGTGTGTCTCTCCGAAAAGTTTTGCTGGCCACAAAAAATTTCCGTATCATGCAACCGCAACAACAGCAACTGCAAGACCATTGAAAAGTTTTAGCCGAAAAAAGCAATGGCAAGAGTTTTTGTAGGGATAAACTTTTTGCCTTAATACTTTCGTTGTTGCCGTTGGTTGCCTTATTTGTTGCTGTTGTTGTTGCTGTTTGGATTGGTCTTCTGCTTCTCCTTCTTCTTCTTGATTTTTGGCTTCTTTTGGGTGAGTTTGGTCCGCCTACTTTTTGGATCGCATTAAATTTATACTTGCACCTTTGGACAAGTCATAAATCGTTTTTATACCTTTTGCATTGTTTGACTACAAAATCACAACGGCAGCCTCTTTCCGGCCTTGGTAATTATTTTGGACATTTCACTTTTTGCTGTTTGTTTGTTTGTTTTGTTTCTTGTTCTTTACGGTGTTTGATTTTTTTCTTCTGTTTTTCTGGCTTATGATTTTGTGCATTTGATATTTCAGTTTTAATTAATGCTGCCCAACTGGCCTTCAGCTATCTGCGCAAACCCTCAATTAACATGACTTTGTAATGAGTTTTAATAGCTTTGTGGCATTTTATGCATGGCACCAAGTTTGCAGGACATTAATTATTTCCCCAACTCAACCAAAATTCTTGCCATACCAATGCTTCGGGCATATTTTCCAGCTCAAGACCAAAGCAAAACTTGAAAGCATTTTAGTGGAAGTGCTCCCATAGTTAAAGAGCGCATATATATGACAATCTCGATTATTTTTTCCCGTAACTACAACTAACCGTTAATCAATCAATCAACTTGTCAGTTTTAAAATGGTGCATTTACTATGCAAATGCTTCCTGGAATTTAGCTTTAGTTCAGCTTTCTACATTTCTCCTTCCGCTCCTTACCCTCTGGTTCTGTTTGACTCACGCAATGGTGTGCTGAAAGTTGTGTTAAGCCATTGAAAAGCTGCTTGGGCTTAAGTAATTCAATTTCCGTTTCCGTTTCACCATTTCCGCTTGCATGTTTGCATTAATAGGCGTTTGATTGTCTTGAGAGTTTTATGTTTACATGGCGAGTAGTATCGCCCCATTTAGCATTCCCCTTCCTCAAACCACTTGCCCTATCTCACTGCACGCTTGTCACTTCATGTTGCTCCAAAAACTGGAACACGATAAATGCAGCAATAACAGCAAACGAACAATAAGCGGGCCAACACAGAACATGGCACACACACATCTCGTTGGCTGACGTTACATTATTTATCGATAACAATTAGCAGTGATGCATGAAATGCGATAATATTTATTAGCCCCGGCTCAGGCCCCACAACAATCGAGATACAACAGTTGGTGCCTGGTGGTCTTCGTCGTGGTATATAAAGCACAAAGCTGCCATTTGCCTTTGGGACTTGCCTCACGCTACTTCGGTGCTTGTCTAGAAAATTGATTAGCAGAACTTTGGTAATCATAATAATAATAATAAATATTCAAAGTGCATTGCTGCTTGCGGCGGTGTGTATATGTTTGTTATACATATTATTATTCATTTCTTCCAGCTGAATTTCTTCTGGCATATTCATGTTTTAAGCCATGAATAACTTAATGAAACAAATCTTTAACAGTTAAAAAAGAAATCCAAGAAATAACAGTTATTGAAATGGGCTGTAGGAAATCTTCCAGTTTCTTATACCCCTGTGTTCCTAATCAGCATTACTAGCCAAGTCGATATGAATGTCAATCCTCATCTTTTGAAGCAATCTTGCTAAATCTTGGCATTTTCGATTTGCTGTGGTTACAGGACCTGACGTGGACCTCATCTGACTAGTATATCGCATAGCTGCCATCGGAACAATCCGTCAAAAAGATATGGGGTCTAGGTAGGCGTGGACAAGCATTTCTTCCTCTCTGATACAATACAACTACATAAATGTGGAATATTCAGTTTCACAGGCGTGACACGATAAACATATAAATAACATTTGCTTAAAACGCACAGAAACATATTAATTTTTTGAGCTTGCGACTAAATTTGACAGCAGATTAACTCCAGTCTACTAGGGTATACGATCTTCGGCATACTGTTTAGATAACTGTTTCTCTTGTTTTGTTTGGCTTTGGCTTTGGCTTTGGCTTTGGCTGATGAAGCCTCACGAAATTCTTTAACTTTAAACCAATTTCCATGCTCAAATAACTGATGCTCGCCTGATTGTAAGGAACATTTGGAAAGTGTGCGATGCGTGGGAGCATAGTGGGAGACACACAGTGGAATGACACAAATACGCCACGACAGATGCCACTTACTGAGCAGAGGGGTGGGGAAGTGGAAGTGGGACGTAGGGGGTATCTCGTACAGTGCCTAGCTAAGTTGGCAGCCATGTCAACACTTATCTTTATGAGTTTCCGCTTTCTGTAAAGTCATTGACATGTATTCCTCCCGCTTGCCGACTGCCGCTGCATACTTACAGGCGCGAGGCTATGCCAAAAATAAACGCACAGCTGCTGTGAACATACATGGAGTGAAGAGCGAGAGAGAGAGAGAGAGAGAGGAAGCGGAAGCGGAAGAGAGAGTGTTAGCGAGGTGGGGAGAGAGCGACAGACGTCAACAGTCAAGCAGCTCGTAATATTCGCGCGTGTTTATTTGCTTGTTGTGTGTACGCTGTATGCATGTGTGTGTGTGTGTGTGTGTGTGTGTGTGTTGCTTGTAGGTGTGTTTTTGTCAGTCTTGCCTACTTTTCGGCATCATTTGAAAATCTTACAATAAGAGCCGCTGTGTGACATCGACAAAACTCATTGCAAACAACTGCGTCACGGAGCTTTACCAGCTTTAACTTAACTCATCTTCACCAAGCTGGTGCGCCAACATTTTGGGTGTGGTTGGCATGGGTAACGTCACTGAGCTGCTATCTGTCGCGACACTGACGTAAATTATTGAAATCACCAGGGTGCTCCTACGCATTAATGCTTTAAATTGCTATTCGAATAGCAGAAGAAGGTGGAAAATCGTCGGAAATGTACGAACTAGGTTGAAGGGGAAGTGGAAGATGGAAGTATTGTTCGACCAGACCAAACACTTAACACTTAACATAGAGCACGGTAAAAGATCGTAGTAGATCTTATTAGATATGGATATGGAAATATCACTCAGTTAATATTGTACTGAGACATCGATTTGATGATAAAAATAAATCTTGTTTGACAAAAAGCTTACTTAAAGCATAAAACATTAAATGTAGTGTTTTTCAAAATCCAACTAATTACGTCATTTACAAATTTAAGGCTACTGAAAGTAACAATTTACAAAACTATTAATATGCAAATTTGATTAATATGCTTCTGGGTTAGCTTCTCAAGTCTGTCGGCTATTATCTTAATATATAGATGTGCATTAATTGGCATGAACTTTGACATTTTATTAAAAAACTAAACACACCCATTCATAAATGGTTTGTGGTCGCTTGCGTTGCTGGCAAACAAAAAAGTGCTCGAAATTTGACAGTAATTTAAAGCCATAGCTTTAAGGACAACAGCTTGAAGAGCGTTCACGCTTTTCACTTTTATTATCCTTTAGGTGCGATTTCACACCTTCAATTGTGCATAAGCATACACATACACACACACAGGGAGCAAGGTGTAAGACAGAAAATAAGATGCCACACGTAGCAGCAAATCAAAATCTTGAATTTATTCCACATCCGAAGCGCATGAATTTCAAATTACTGTGGGAACAGCGCACAAAACAGAACCAGTTCCACTGCGGGAGGTGTTTCTTTTTTATGTTGTTGCTGTTGTTGGTGGCACCGTCTGCGTTGGGAGGCAGTATGCTACGTAGATTGTCCAAAAGCCTGCACAAAGACGTGTGAACACTGACCCGGCACACACACACACACACACACACCATCTCTTTCTTTCTCTCTCTCTCTCTTCGTCTAAGTCGACTGTCTAAGTCACTCACTCTCTAGTGGCATTCTCATGTTTATTTCCATTTCCATTGCGAGTCACTCTTTGACTGGCAGCCGAAACGTGTGCAACACGTTAGCTGTGCCACACAAGCAGAGAGACAAGCCGAGAGAGAGATTGAGAGAGAGAGAGAGAGAGAGAGAGAGAGAGAGCGCAGAGTGTGTATGGGTGGTATGGGTGGAGGGGGATGAGAGCTGGCATAGCTCTAATGAATGCGCTGGCCGTATCTTAACATTTTTCTTAAACCTTTTTCTCTCATATGCCTTTCGGTATTATTTGGCACCTTTTTGTTGCCTACAAGAAGCGAGGCAACTCCTGGCTGGAGCAGGCAGCAGGCAGCAGGCAACTGAAGCTGTGCCATTTGGCAATGCGTGGGAAAGCGGCTCATTTGAAATTCATGCGGCCACTCACTGGGTGCATAAAGCAATCAAATCAACCACATACACACACGAGTTGTCGTTGCCGCTGCCGCTGCCGCTGCCGCTGCCGCTGCCGCTGCCGCTGCCTCTGCTTTTGCGTTGGCTTTGGCTTTGACTTCTCCTACAGAGCGGAAGGCAGGGGAGAGTGAGAGGCAAGGAAGGCAGCCCAGTTCCGTTCAGCAGTGTTCAGGTTTTTAGCAGATCTTTTGGTTTCATACACGTTTCACTCGTGTAAATAATAAATAAGCTTAGCATACTTTGCGGAGCACGCTGAACGTGCTAAAGGGCAATATTGGCGGCATAAAAATGCCGACTATCGATTGCACCAGCAGCAACAACAAAAACAACAGGCAGCAACGCGTCGTACCAAAATCCCATCAGAGCGAAAGTGAAAGCGAAGGCTGCCACTTGTGCAACCCTTTTATTATTATTTTTTTCCTTTATTTTGTTTTGTTTCACTTTTTTTTAGTTATTCCTTAGCAGCCATGATTTATGCATTGAGTTCTGGTTGGAAGGCAAAGCTGTGAAAACTCTACCACATTTGCATGTTAAATCAGCGCACGACATCCCAGCCATCCAGTCTGTAGATTGGGGGCAAAACTGGCAGTTGAGGTGTGTGGGTGATGCGCACAGGTGAGATTTGCATTTGAGATTGGCTTAATGTGGCAAGCTGATCGGCTCATGATCCAGCCAACCGATATTAACATGAGCTCTCTCTAGCATAGAATATGGCTATAATAATAATAAAATAAGGCAAACAATACTCACACAAAAGATTCTGCTTCGTTACTCAATTCTCTTAACTATGTTTCAACTTAGCCGATATTCAAATTAACGCGATTTTTATTCTAATTTCGTTTTTTTTTATTGATTTGATTGATTGATTGATTTTAATACTCTGATACCGAAGGTATCACGTCCACTAGGAGGCTAAGCTCTCGATAAAGTCGACAATCGCAAGTCGATTGGGCCACATATCTTCCATAATTTTAGGGCTACAGTCACTAAATTTGGTTGGCGATGACCTTCAAGGATCAGCATATGCCACGCCCACTTCCGCCGCCCACAGGCCCTCCGCTGCTGAAAATTCACATTGGCTATATCTTCAGCAGCTTTTGACTTAGAGCCGTCAAATGGTTGGTATATTACTGGTAGTCGCCTTTAAGACTCGATAAAATCTTGGTATAGCCACGCCCATACCTGCGCCCATAATCGCCAAAGCCGATATTTCGGACAGGGTAACTCGATAAAACCGCACCTTGCTCGTAACCTTCTTCAGAGATCGGCATACACATTTGCAGACCACGCCAAAATCCGCCGCCCACAGGAACTTCGGTCCTACAAATCTGAAATGAGCATATCCAAATGTTGAAAGTATGTTACTAGTAATTCCCCTAAGAGACCGATAAATAATTGGATGGCCACGCCTACTCTGCCTCGCAAACCGATAAACAAGATAGTGTGAATTGATAATTATGGTATCAAAGTATTTCGCAGTCGATTACACCCGACTTTAACTTCCTTACTTGTTTTTAGATATTTTAATATCAGATATATATTTTTTACAGCTTACTATTTTTGAGACAAACATCATTGTGACAAGAACTTGATATTTTTGGTGCTGTTCACATTCAAATTACAACAATTTGAACTGTGATAAGCAAACACTCTGAAATTCAATAAATAAATCAAAATTGAAGTTTTTCCATAACATTCATTGGTGGGGCTTACCAAGTATTATATCACCTCTCACCAACGACACTAACTAGTGTTGTCCAGATATTTCAGCAATGCTTCAATGCTTGCTTCAATCAAGCAATTAGTAATGCAATTCATGAAGTGCAGTATATAAAGGAATAAGAAACTATAAATAAGGCAATGGAATAATGAGCTGGAAAAATATCAACACAGCGAATAAAAGTATGCAATGGCAAATGAAAGCTTCTGCAGAAAGATGCAGCAAATCAAGAATAGAGATTGAGGCACAATTGAAGGGTGTAATAGAAGCAGAAACTGACTGCTGCTCAGGTCGAAGCTGCTGTTGCTGTTGCTGTTGCTGTTGCCGTGCCAATAGCAATTTGTATTTTCATTAATTATTGAGGAAGCAAAGAAAGGAGAAGTGCTGCCACAAACAACGCCAGCGAATCGGGGCGGGGGTTGCAGAGGTTGGGGGCGTGGCACGCGCTCGTGCTTGCTAAAATATTGGCAGTTAATTAATTGAATCTGTTCAACGTGTTGCAGCAGAAACAGCAGCATCGTCATCACAAACATTATTATCCATTGGTGCTTCTATTGCCAGTGGGCGTGGCATGTCGAAAGTTTAAAGTACAATTCTGCTAAAAGTTGCTCAATTAATTGTCTGGCCAACGGAAATGCTGGCATTTACTTACAAACTTGGCTTTGGTCAACTTGCAAGTGGCAAGTTGCAAGTAGCAAGTTGCCAAAGACTTGCAACTAGCGCATAAAGTCATTAAAGTTTCAATTCGATTTGGCGTTCTCTCTCTTTCTCTCTCTCTCTCTCTCTCTCTCTCTCTCTCTCTCCTCTCTCTCTTTCTCTCTTTCTGGTAATGCTGGAAAAGTAATACAGATGTTGGCGCTGCCAAAAAAATAACAGACGTTAGCTGCATTCATACAACCCCTACCCGGCCCCTTCCCCACCCATATACACTCAAACACACGCACACACACACACACACACACACACACACACATCTCACTTATGGTTCTTATGCTGCTGATTAGTGCCAGCTTGTGGAAATGCTTTACTCAGCGCAAAAAATCAATGTTCGCTAGTGTGGGGGATGGGGAGGGTGGGATGGGGGTTTTTGGGGCTGCCAAAGTGGTCTGGTCTAACGCTTGTTATCAGTCAAGAACACGCGTCTCTCGCTGTTAAGCTGACATTTCATTCCTGCCCCAGCCGCAGCAACAAATACAAGTACACAGTACAATTTTTGAATACGCCTTTTATTTTGTCGTTTTCATTCGCATTGTCAAACAGAAAACACGCAGCCTCCCACAACAATTTCGGAATTTATATATATTGTGTGTTATATCCATTTCTATCCAGTCGGTCAATAGATTATATAATTTATATTTACTAAAACCCAGTCAACCAGTGTATAATATTCATAAAGAATTGAAAGAGATCACCAAACAATAAACAATTATATATAGAATTTGCTAAGCCAGTTTTAAAAACAATGAGAATGATTATGATTTTCAGACTTAATCAGAGATTAATCGGGGTCAAGAGTTTATACTTTTTAAGCAATGTATTTCAGAATTATTGAAATTATTTCTAAAAGATAATAACTTATTCTTTGCTTCGAGCATACTTCTGAAATATGGAGCATGTTTTTATCAGAGTATATTTTGCTTTGGCATTGCTCATTTCGCCGGCTTGCGAATCCATGGATTAAAATTAACTTTGAATTATTTTCTGATTGCATTTTGCGTCGCGCTTCGTCCGCTACGCTCGTTGTCGACTTGGCCATGCTACGTGGTTTCTACATTGATCCCCGCTTCTCTGCTCCATGAATTTGAGCCACAAGAAAGCACAACGAGCAAACTGCGAGGCGGGGCTGTCATACACATACGCTTACCCAAACCCATATCGATACCCATACTCATACCCGCATTCACATTCACATCGACACTCAAACCCTGGGATGATTGGTCACGTGCCTGGCGCGCGGGGCTAGGCCTTCAATTCGTTGTGATTGCTTTGTATCGATTACAAAATGCATTACAACATTGCCACATGATAAATAACATCGAATGGGCGGATCGGGGGCGCGGCGACAGAAGCGTGTCCCGATACTTTAAATGAATGGAAACAATAAACTACTACTAGCTCCTAATGCGAGCTCAACACATTTAAATGTATCCGCTTTGTCATTGATTCGAAATGAAGATGAACTATTTACTAAGCCTGGTACATGCTCATCAACTAAATATGTTTAGGATACTATCTATCCTAATAATAATAATAATAATAATAATAATAATAAAATTAATAATAATGATAATAATAAAAATAATAGCAATAATAATAATAATAATAATAATAATAATAATAATAATAATAATAATATTAATAATAATAATAATAATAGTAAAAATAATAATAATATTAATATCCATCCTTTAAAAGCAGGCATTGTTTCACATCCTCACAGGTGATTATTTTGAAGTTGCACTTGACCAGCAATTGATAAAATGTCTATTTGGTTCAACGATGCTACTGTGGGTAAGAGCCTGTTCGGTTCAAAACCGACATGCTGATTAACTAATCAAAGACTTGTGTATTATGTACAAAACTTGGACTTGAGCATCATGAAAATATTGAAATATATATTTTGAAGCAATTTTTTTAAGAACCAAAAAAAAGGTGGTGTCATCAATGTGGGAAAATTCTCGAGTCGTGATCTAGCCAAGCGATATCAAGATGTCTGCTCTCATGAATAATACAGAAAATCACTCAAAATATACTGCTTGGATAATCAACTCTCTTGACTATGTTCAAACTCAGTCGATTTTCACGACGAAATCAATTTTTGGTCTGAATGTGTTTCTTTACTTGATTTGGTAGTATTTTTTTTTATATTTTTATGTCAGATATTTTGTTTATAGCATGCATGTTTTGAATTGAACAGCATTATGGCAAACAACTTGTTATTTTTAGTTTGTTTCTTCAATTATTTCTCTGAAATTCGATAAATATTATCAAATAAACAATCGCCTCAAATTAGCGACTCTAACAAATGCTGTCCAATTATTGTCATTTAGTTTCTAATAATAAAACACATTTGCTTACTCAGCTCTCGACCAGATTGAATGACATTTGCAGATTTCTCGTTTACTGCTCTCGATGCTTGCTCGCTTCTCAGCTGCATTCAGTGTGACCATGTGCTATTAATAATACACGAAATTGCCGCCAGACTAATGCAATGTGTCAGTTGTTTTGGTTGTTGTTGCTTGGCATTATCGCATTAAACTCGTGCCATTTTTGTTTTATTTTACTTGCCATTATTGTTTCTGTTTGCATCGGTGTCATCTGCCATGAAACAAAAATAAAATGAAATGGCGTGATTATTACGCAATTTGTATCAATTTACTGTTTATATATAGGGCAGAAAAGAGAGAGAGAGAGAGAGAGATAGAGAACACCCAGCATGTTGCACCACTCTGTGCCACCCACTCGGCAATTCGATATTCGTTGTTTACTTATGCATTTCAATTGATGCTTATTGCATGCAACTCTCAATACCGCAAAAAGCCGCCCTTAAGTTGGCTTTATTACAAATGGGAATTATTATTGATATAAGTGGTTTTGGTCGTCTGTATCTCTGTTTGTCTGTGTCTGTGTCTGTGTCTGTGTCTGTGTACAGCTGAAACAACACGGAACAACTTGTCCAAACTCTTGGGACTCGCTTCCTTGCCATTTGGGGGAGAACTCGCTTAAGACATTGCCACAACGTGCCCAAACTTTTGTGATGCTTTGACAAGCGCCTGTCACACGCATCCTCTAACCGCCCAGTCCAAGCCAACCACAAAAGAAACCACCAACTATACACACACACACACACACACACACACACAGAGTGGGGGAGAGCACCCCTATCCATAAAGTGTCACTTGTGTTGCTTAAGTTTATTATAGTGGCATAAAAGTGTCATTGGCGGTTAATGGTAGGCGATTAGTTGCATTAAGTTGACCATAAGCATGGACACAACCCCCCTCCATCATTCGCCTCGGCGTATCTTCTGCTCCCCCACCTCTCTCTCGTAAACGTGATCAAGTGCGTAGGTAATTGAATAGCTGGGAGGGATGCTGCAATATCCTTACGTCAAGGATATGATTGCGTTTATGTATTTGATAGTCAATCAATTAATGTATGCACCGTGTCAGATATAAATATGCTTTCTGCTTTTATCTTGTAAATATGTATTTTATAATTATCAATATGGCTATGTGAGAGTACTTGAGTTAAGGCAAGCTATCAAGTAATCATGAAATATGCTTTTGACTGACTGTTTTTTGTTTGGTGACCTCTTTTTATAATTTTAATATGCCTCTTGCTGGCGCCAGGTTATAAATCACCAGCATATCAATTATATACTACATATAAAAGTAGTCGAGGACTGCTCGATCCTTTTTTAAATAATTTTTGTTCAGCAAATTTTTTATGTCAGTTAAAACAAAAAGTTTCCAATTATATTGGGAAGCAAAACTAGAATAGACCAGAGACATATTCTAGTTTGTTTATAATACTTACTAATGAATAGTTTAAAAAGGATCCTTCTAATGCATCTAGTGGATTCTTTCACGTACTCTGAAATATACGAAAAGTCTTAGAAAAATTATAATTTTATATTTCAGATTAATGCTTGGATCTGATAACTGGTTATAATTGGTGTACAATTAGGGTCGTTCCTTATTGATTTTTTTTCAGTTCTTCCTTACAGCTTTTAAGTGACGATCTCTTATAAAAAAATGTAAATGTTTTTCTTGAAAATGTTAAATAATAAAACTGTATAATAATAATAATACTATATATAATGGGCCGCCAAATTCAAATATTTCAGTCATTCTGCTCAATTTTAAAGCTTAGGGAATTTGGAATCATCCTCTGAAAGCCGATATAAGCAGATATCAAATACATAAACTTGTAAGGATATCAAATCCGATTACAGACTTCAACTATAAGAATAAATTTAAATTGCCAGGCAAGTTTCGGAGCTAGTACTCGACTTCGCAACGTGGCAAAACTTATTGAAAACTCATAAAATCCATAAAGTTGCAAAACTGCCTTTGCCAGTCACAGGAGTGCCGAAGTGTGTGGCATGGGCGAGAAGGAGGCGTAAGGAGCAAAAGCCCTAACTTGTCACAAAAGCCGCATAAAATAAATAAAGCTAGGGGGAGCGCATTAGGGGTATGTGGCAAGGGGTGGCAAATGGGATAACCTGGAACACATTATGCCAATGCGATAAGCCCGCCAGCAACGAAATTGTTCTTGGGTTCGTTTTCGACTTCGTCGTCATCGTCTTCTCGTTGCAGTGGTTTTTGCTTTTGTAAATCATTTAACACGCTCTCGATTTTTATTTTAATGGCATTGCCGGAAAGTTTTTAATGGCCAACGCACGGTAACAACTACAGCAACAACAGGAAACTTTGGTCTGGGCCCTCGCATTATGGCCATCGATAATATACGCAGCGTTCGGCTAAGTGGCAAGCATCAAGGCATCAAAGTCATTTAATGGAATGCCACACTCAAGATGTTGCCAACTCCCGTTGAGACCGATATAAGAGCCTGGGTGCGGGTGTGTGTATATTAAATAAAATAAAATTAAAAAGACATCGACATATTCAGGTCTCAAAATTTGAAATGTCAAACTTTGTGACGAGGAATATTCGATTCAAAAAATGGATTATTCGCAATCATAAAATTAGATTGGCATTTGGGACAATGCAAAAAATGTTATTAGTGTAGTTAGTATAACTTTTTTCCCGAAACTATTAATTTTTAAGCATACATACATTATATAAATGTGGAGATTAATCACGATACTGCTTGAATCGGCAAACCAAGCCAATTTGTCATTAAAGTAAAGCAATAAATTCAACTCACTCAATCTCTCCCCACTCGGGTATGCCTTTCAGCTTGCATATTTGATATGCACAGGCGTTAAATGTTAGCGGCAATGTCATCGGGCAGACTCCTGCAGGATGCTTGTTGAGCGGCCCGTGTAAAACTCATGAAATCACAATGCATCCAATGTGGGGTGTGCGCGCGTGTGTGTGTGTGTTAATGATAATCATGAATATTATGCTGCTTGTTTGGTGTGTTTTGTGTGTTGCTGGGCAAACTGTTTGCCTGTTTGCTTGTTTGCCTGTTTGCCTGTTTGCCCAGCACAATGTTAATATGCTGAGGCAGCGTCCCAAAAAGGCAAACCACCAAGCGCATTGCCTAAATATTTGATTAGCTTTAGCTTCCTCCAGGAGTCGTCCTTTCTTTTTTGCCGTTTTTCTTTCCGGCTTTTGTGCGCAATGAAATCAACTTAATTAAAGTTAAACAAACAGCTAATAAAATTTTTATTACATAGTCTTAACCAGTTGGCTACAACATCCAACAACCTGCTCCTCGGCCTGCTGCTCGAGTTAACTAAACGTGGCGTAATTTCATTTTAAAAATACATGTTCATGTCCTCACGTGAGTGTGTGCATTATGTGTGTGTGTGTGGGTCTCCGCTGGTGTGGCTTGTGAAAACTATTTTAGGCCCCTCGGCTAAGGCCCAGACATAGTCTGGCCGTATACCAAGTATTTTTTGTTGCTCCCCGTTTTTTCTTTTATTTACATTTGTTTGCTTTGTTTTTTTCACATGCATACCCTGCACTCATCGAAAACGAAATATTGGGATATACATAGATAGTTGTGCAAATGTATGTAACTTGTGGTAGATGGTACTTTATATGCATATTCCTGAACCTCTTTTCTGGCATATATAATATAATATAAAAATAAATATATTAATAATATAAATATGTGTTTCGCGGGCTCTAGGTATTTAAGACTGGGTGCAAGCTGGACGTTTGTGACATTTGTGACTCTTACTAGCGTTAATCCTCTATTTAATTAAATTTATTTCCTTACCAAACACACACATTTCGGTGAGGATGTGCATTCAAAGTGCTTTGTTCCACGAAATGATTATAAGCTGTGTGTGTGTGCCGTGGCTTCAGAATATTATGGCTGGCCACGATATATGGTTGGCTCGTGTTCATCGGTATTGTATTGCTCGATCTCCCCGTCGCAGTTCCAGCTGCCTATAATATTTGGGCGTTCCGCCATGCCGAGCGAGGAATATGCGCTGCGATTTGGGAAGCTACTTGTCTGTGGCTGTGTGGTGATCGTGATCATCAGGCTTGGCGTCAAATCCTTCATCTCTATGTCCGGACACTGGCCTTGGTGGCTGCCCGTTTGCTGGGTGTTAGTATCGCAGCAGCAGCCACAGAACTGTAGACACATTTTGCTGGGTGACTGAGGCGAATTGATAAGATTAAAAATGCTAATCAAGAAAAGAAACAGATAAGTGGAATTAGTAAAAACATAATTCTAATTGTCAAAAAAATTGAGAGGGCAGAACTGTATGCAGACAGAGTAGAATGGAAATAAAAAATACAATGAAATACAATAAAAAATACAAGATAAAATAGGATAGAAATATAAAATAGAATATAAAAGAAGGATCAAAGCCTAAAAATGGTATAGATATAGAATATAGATCAATTCTGTGTACTGGAGAAAATTCAGTAGACCAGAGCATAAGACTAAGTCAGAAAAGTCATGAAAACGTTTTTAAGCTTACCAGAATTGAGTCGAGCATAAATGCTGAGTATCTCCTTAATTGCGAATAGCGCACACTAGCAATGGATCACTGAGAATCACAAATAGATGGCGAACGCTACGTGTGTGTGGACCACTTCAGACTTCATAGACAAGATGATTGTTCACAATAAAAGAGCTGCTGAGCAACACTAAAGTGCTTCAAGATACAATATTCCGTCTCTGTGGGGAGCCAGTGGCAAGTGCCAGCCGCGACTGTTGCATGTTGCCGTCGCCTGGCAGCGCTTTATATAGCCTTCTCCGGTGAAATATAAACAGAGCCTCCTCCTCACATTAAAAAGCAACCAGTAAACCAAAAACTGTTTAGAATTTATGTTTACTGGAAATGTGCACCGGTGCTCGGCAAATGTTTTGCCAGATTAAGTGGCAATAGCCACAAGGGGAGTGAGAGAGAAAATGAAAACTTAATACAAAATGAGTGCCGAAGTTTACCTGAATACAGTTGCGAGTGCTCTTAATCCGTAGTTGCGACATAAACTCATTTTGTTTCAATATAATTGATGAAATAATCCATAATTGGGCAGGAGGTAATTTAATTAAAAGAAATTACAATTTTCGTTCTATGAAAAATCAATACTAGTTTTAAAATAAAATTTGGTTTATGGATTGATTTATATTCTGACGCCATTCTTGATGATATGTTGCTAAACTTGTATGACTTTGAAAAGAAAACTGGCTTAAGTAACCACCCAACGCAAGATATAACAAATGACAGCAAGAAAATGAAGCTTTTAGTAACTTTGTTAGTTGTACTCTGCAAAAGCTGGAAGTATTATCTACAACTGATTCAAACAGAAAGAAACCCAGTCTTTACAAGTTTTAGTAAAAATAAAGAATGAATTTATTCATTATATGCTTAATTTAAAACAGGTTGTCATGTTTGGATTTTTACTAGACTACAGTCTATATCTATTTAATTCATCTTGTGAGGAAAGCTGTATGAAAAATGATGAAGGCCAATACAACTGCTAACCGTGATTATACTCCATAATGCGTTCATTCAACGAGTAGCTGCTGGGGCCAGTTCTTAATGATGTATCCATGTGAAATCCGTTGAATAGAAGGGGAAAATGTGATTTGGCATATTGTATTACCAATTTACTATGGCAAATACGTTGACAAGCAGTGCGGCGCTGAATGACATCTTCAATTTCACTGCCAAACACTGCCGACAGTGAGCAATAAAGCTAATTTATTTTAAATATGTACTGAAAGTGACCATCAACTTGTTGTTTGTAATTTGAGTCCATGTCAAAGTGGAACTTTTTGACTTTGATCTATGAACACACTTTTTGATTGATTTTGTAATTTAGCGTCAATTTTCAACTGGTTGAATTAAAAGGCAAAATAAGGTGAGCCGTTGCCTAGCTCCACATCCGAATAGATTTCAATTTCATTTTTGATTGCGGCGCTCGAATAACGCCCCGTGGCGCCGCCGACTGGAGAAGCTGCCCGCATCAGCTCTGCCGGCAATCTGTATGGGTGCACAACAGCACAAATGTTAAGCTCCTCGAGACGCGCCGGTGAATGTGAGCCGCGCTTTGTTAACGCTGCTGCGCCCCTTGCTCGTAATGTGTCTGTAATCAACTCCGGCTCCGATTCCGGCTCCGGCTCCGGCTCCAGCTGTAACCGCTGCTCCACTACGATTTCAGGCTCGGGCTGGTCAACTTTGCTGTGTGTGGGCGGCTGCTGTTCGAAGAGATCGGCCAAGGTTTGCTCATCATCCAGATGCCGCTTGAAGCAAAGGGCAAACAGCGGGCAACCGACAAATATGCGCATTGCTTGACGTTCGGGCCACAACTGGCTAAAATGGAGCAGCGCCGTTGGCCAAGTGAGCGCTGTTTTACATCTATTTGGACCTGGGGGCCAGCAGCAGTTGGTCACTTAATTGAAATGCAAATTCGTGTTGTCATCACTTATGGCTCAGGTCTGTCAGCTGTTTTGCTAAGCGACGGCGGCTGTTTTTCTTTTGTTTTTGTTTATACATGCCTTTTTTCCGTCCAACACAGGTTGTTATCTATTGGGGATAGCCTCCATTCCGTGTGTGTTCTCATTCAAAAGGGAATTTGGAATTTTAGCAGTTCCTCAAGCTGTTCCCGCTGACAGCAACCTGCCCAGCAGCATCTGTTGAATTATGTGCAAAATCTCAGCCACAAACTGTTTCAATTTCAATTAGCAGTACTGGCTACGGAAGGGGCCAAACTCAATTTACACTTTCGTTGCCTACTTTTGTGCGCCAGGAAATGACAAACATACATCCCTCCGCTCCTCCTCTCCTCCTCCCGTCCCACAGTTCGCCTTTAATGAGTTTTGCAATTATGCAAAGTTGAATATAATTACAACAGCATCTCAAACACAGAATAACAAAAGGGAACAAACTCAAAACAAAATGAAAATTCAAATTAAGGCATATACAAAAAAAAGAAATGTAAAAACTGACATTATAAATACCCCCTTGCTTAGCAGAAGCAATGCGATGGTAAACGACACCCTCAAAGTCTCTCAGACCCCTTCAGTTCTTTGGAACACACAAAAGAGAGTCTACTTGGATGCTAAGCTATTATGATAAATCATATTCATTCCATTTCTAGTTCTCAGCCAAGTTCTGAAAGAACCCTAGATCATTATGATAGTACAGATTCATTTCATTTGTCTTTCTCTCGGTATAGAATCCTCTTCTATTTATTATTGCTACTTAGTAAAAATTCAGTAAATATTTGTTAATTTCTTAATATCTTAGTTCACATATATATATATATATATATAACATAACATATATATATATATATATATATATATATATATATATATTTAGGTATGCGTTACTTTTTCTTCCAGCAGCGTGTGCTACCATTTCTATATAAATCAATTAATAATAATAATTAATAATATTATATGGCACGTATATTCATGTATAAATAAATTATTGTACATTGTATGGAATACATATTTATATGTAAATTAATTCTTCTATACTAAATGGAACCTCCAACTTAAATTCCTAGTTAGTATTAAGTTAACGATGTTATGTAAACTTTGCCAGTTTTAATCTTTCAGTTAAGATCAGTGGCTAGTAACACAACTACATTTGCAGGCCATCGAGAGCTGCTTTTATCAGTTGTGTGTATGTGTGTGTGTGTGTGTGTGTGTGTGTGTGTGTGTGTGTGTGTGTATGTGCTTTGGGGTTGAGTGGGAGGCTTGTCCATTGTTGTTGCTCGCGTTGTTATACATAGCATAATGTAATGTTCGATGTTTGTTTCGTGTATGCCTTGTTTCTGGGGCACATCGTTGCGGTTTTGCTTTGCCTGCCAATGTGCAGAGTGTATTGAGAATTTTTTCGGCTGCTACTGCTGCGGCGAGTTGTCATTGTTGTTGTTGCTGTTGTTTTTGTGTTCGCTTGTTTATTTGGCTTTGGTCTCATGGCTGTCAAACCAAGCGCATAACCGCAGCACACACACACACACACACACACACACACAAACACAGCAGAGATGAGGCAGAGTCAGCAGCAGCAAGTGGTCCCTTGTTGCACGTTTGTTGCCTGCCATGTAGCTATTTTCAATTTGTGTTGCATACTTTCGAGCGTTGCCCAACTAATGCGAAAGCTAAAGCCGCCAACTGCAAATCTCATTTACTCACTTTCATTCCTTTTTTCTCTCGCATATTCCTTTTTTGCCATATGGTTTCTTTATTCCCTTTTTGCTGCTGCGGCTGCTGTTCCTGTTGCTACCAAATACGTAGCGCTGGCCAGACCTTGCCCCGCTTGTGATTCAACCCCAAATTTAGAACCCATTCGTTTTTACTTGGTTTTTGTGGCTGCTTCGCCTGCTCGATCTGCTCCCCCCGCCCCCTCTTGTCTTCCTGTCGGTTGTTGCCTCTGTGGTCATGCCCACTTGATGCGTATTTAATTAACGTTAATTGAAATTGATTTATGTATGCAGCGTGCGTACGTTCCTCCTTCCCTTCCCTTCCCCTTTACCGCCGCATGCCCAGCATAGCGTTGAGTCCCCTTTTGATACCCTCGACGCTGGTAACCAAAAATTGTGCTGCGTAAAATTTGTGGCAAGTTCTTGGATGTCGCTAGCGTAGCCATCGCCAATCGTCCTAAACAATTTGCGGCTTCATTAAATTGATTAGGCAAAATATAATTCTAATTTTCAAGCAAATTAATGTATTCAAATTGAAAATGTGTTTTTCTTTTTCGGTTGAATAAAGAGAAAAAATAATTACACAATAATATAAGAATATTAATTTTCAATCGGTTGAGATTATTTATATAAATAAATTGTAATTCAATAGAATAGTATCATTTGTGCTATAAATAAAATTATTAACAGTTTATCTATTGAAACAATTGTTGCTTCCCCCACTGGATACGCATTTACTCACTGAAAGAAGACTGGAGATGGAGATGGGAGAGCAGAGATCCAACTAATAGTTGTCTGTGTAATTTGCTCTATAGTTTGGTGCATGGTAGACTTTGATCGAGCACTGACGAGGTGATGTCTCAGAAAATGAGCTACGAATCTTTGCACACGGTCAGCATTTCGAGGATTACACAATACATGTCCTTCACAGCCATTTCATTCGCTTGTTGGTTCAATTTGATTTTTGATGCCTCTGATGTAAAAACTAATCAAATTAACGCACGGTAGCAGAAGTTGTTCTCCCAGCTTGGGCACATAAAATTAATGAGCAGGGCCTGGTAAATGCAATGGGCTTCCGCAATTTCCACATCATTAATTTTGTTTATTTGGCCAGGCCAACAAGCGCAGCAACGCAATTGCTCCTGAACAACAAAGGCCATATCGAGCCACCCAGCACACCCTACCCCTGTCCCTACTTAGAGGGCTCCACTCCAGAAGCACTGCGGCAAGAATACATTACAAGAGCTCCAGTAAACACATGTGAAAGTTGCTGTTGCTGTTGCTGTTGCTGTTTTCAGCTTTTATGTTGATTTAATTAGAAAACGCAGCACGGCGCAACTTTTGTTGGAATCTTTTTTATGGCATAATTTTAGGGGACGCATGCCGAAAAACCAGAAAATAAATCGAAGCCACCCAAGAAAGCACAAAAGACAATAAAACCGACAAGAGAATAACGAGCGGCACCTACAAACACCGCCAAACAGAAACCCATCTACAGTAGAGACTCGTAAATTCGGAAATGGTATTTTATGCGTGCGCAAATAAATGTATCGCATACTCATTGGCCTGTTGGCAGCGCATAAAATCAGCAGCAATAACAGCAACAGCAACAACAACAACAACAAGAACAGCAGCAACGGCAACATCAAATGCTTTTTGCCAGCTACTTTGCCAATAAAATCACTCATACGACCTGCCAACCGTTTCTTATAACACACACGCATACATTAATTTATTTTCTGCTTTTATTATGCAATTTTGTTCATTCTTTCTCTCTCTCTCTCTCTCTCTCTCTCTCTCTCTTTGCGGGTGGGTTACTTACATTGGGCACCTTGTGCCAATGATTGAATAGCCAAAAATTGAAATTTATGCGATTGCTTTAGCTGGGAGTTGTGGTAAATTTTATTTTTCTATTCTTTTACCTCAGTGGCATATATATTTCTTATTTTAATACAAAAATTACAAGCAACTTAATGCAGCCAATGCATTAAGGCGCTACAATATCAATACGATTTTATTTATAAACGGTACCTAAAATGTAAAACAGAAATTTAACCATTTAACCATCTGGCCTTTTGTGGCTTTATAAATATGATTGCTAACGGAATAATTTAAATTATTATCAAACTACTCGCAGGAGACTGCCAATAAGTCAAGAAAAACGAGAAACCCCCAAAAAAGGAAACAACCAAATCGAAATCATTTCCTGGTTTGCTGTTGTTTTTGTTGTGCTTTCTAATTCTGGGCAACAATGAAACGTTTTCTAGAAATTTTCCTAATTATGCGTTAGCTGCACGTACGCAGCCTGAGTGGAATGGGTGGGCGGGGGGATGTAGAACAGATTTGCAAATGGTAACCGCTCGCAGCGTCTCCATACCTTTGCGTACTGCCAAGTCAATGGACCACAAAAAACGACGGAACAATGGCGCCAAGGGGGAGGCGGCGAAAATTTGGAATGGCAGTACCGCAAAAGCAAATGCGCTATGTAAATTTTGTGTGCTGACAACAAAACCCTAAAAGCTCAGCTGCCTGCCGAAGCCCCCAAACCCGCACACATACACATATATACACCTAACGTTCTGTGATTAACAATTACAAAACAGCAGCAGCGAAAACAGAAACCTCAGAAGCATTTTCCGTTTGAGAAAAAAAAGACAGCAAACAATACGCCAGTCGCTATGCAGAGGCAGGGGCAGGGGCGGGGGTGCTGGCAGTACTACTAGGGGGTTTCTGAAAATGTGGTCTGGCAGTGGGAGAAAGAGGGCTGGGTCAGGGGGATGGCGTTGTGGCGTTGTGTATCAGGCTTGGCATTTGCTGGCGTCCGCTACGTGCGTTGCCATAAGCAATTTAGCTAATTTTCTACAACGACTAACGTAAAATAATCGAAGCGTAAGATAACAAAAACAGTTGAGCGCCAGCGCGTTTATGTTCTAGTTGCTGTTGCTGTTGCTGTTGCTGTTGCTGTACCGCCACGCCTCCCTTACCGCCTCTTTGTCGCAAAGCATCTAAAAAAAAGGAAAAAAACAGAATATTACCATGGCAGGCAGGGAAAAGCATTGGTCATGCCATGGCATGAAGTTTTGGCCAGGGCTGCCATCCTCTCTCGACCAGATTTTGTAGTTGTTACATGGGATTTGTTTTGCGGTGGTTTTTATTTCTGCCACATGGTCCTCAGGCAGCTGGGCAGTTGTGCTACGCATTACCATTTACAATACTGAATCTGAGTTGATTGTTTTTCATAAAGCAACCGATTCCACAGCAATTTTGCCCTGCCCTAAAAAACATGGTATGTCAAAATCAATTATCTCAGAAATTGGACATAGAAAAAGTGAAAGCTCAGCTGTTAATTATCATCTCTTTGGCTGTGGCTTTTGAATATGAATAGTGATTAAACTGCATTTGGAAACTAGACTTCTCGATGACTATTAGCTCACTGCAAGTTATTTTAATTACTAAAACCATACGAAGTATCTGATAATCCTACACAAAAAAAATAGATTAGAAAATCGCTCCGAAAATCTTATTTCCAATGAATTTATCCAATTACGAATGACTTTCCTTTGTTCAAACTCTTGCTTGCTCCGAGAATATTTAATCGAATTGGAATTTTGGCTTTGTTTCACTTGTCAGCTTTAAAGTTCGAGAATTTTTCCAGCACGTATGTGTTTATCACTTCGTATTCGAACTTTATAAATTATAATTTACAGTGTAAGTAGTTTCCTTGTTTTTTTGTTGTTTGTTTTTCTTTTCTGTTTTTGTTGTTTTGGTAGAAAATGCATTAACATAAAAATACATGAAACGCTCTGTTGCAGAGTGTGTGCATAGTGTGTAATAATCATCATCAAAATCATCATAAGCGCCATAACAAGGTTAGAGTAGGTAGCCAGCTTTGGGGCCCCTCTCCTTGGATAGGTCGTTCAATAATCGTTGCTTTTTATGCCATTACACATTGATGGCCACTCATAGGAGCAGTGTCTGCATGTCTGTTCGATGGAGTAGCTGAAATTCAAGTCGCCCTCTCCACAAATATTTTTGAGATCCCTCTCGCTCTCCCCCTCCCCTTACCTATTTCCCCCCTTGCTAAAGCCATTCAATTTAATTTTAAATAACGCCCCAAGACATTCCCAGACCAAAATCAGTATAGTCAACTGTTGGTCTGCTGTTGCTACCAGCTTAAGCCTCTCCCTTTCTCAAGCCCAGCCACGTCTCTCCGCATAGTCTATATTTGTAAGTTTTTAGTAAGCGTGTGTGAAAGTAAATTAAATAAATTGTACCGAATTGGCGTTGGCAAGACAAACGCGCTTATTGACTTGGAAAGGTTGCGCATAAATTGTGCAGTGGCTACTTTGGCTTGTTCTCCAGCCAGCATGTTGGACAGCTGCAGTTATTCTCGGTTCACCTATCTCTGTATAAATTAACTGCAACTTCAACTGTCGGCTCCTCTTCCTCTCTCCCTCCCCCTCTTTCTCTGCCCTCCTTTCTCTCTAGCGCCCACTCGTCTTTTCCTGGCCAGTGTGCCAAGGTGTGACAAATGTTCGGGCTTCAAGATTTGCGGATGAAGTCCCTGACAGTTGTCTGGCTGGCTAAGAGCGCCATTACTTCAGCCAGGAAACGAGGCACAGGCACTTAAATTGATTGGACTGCATTACTTTTATGCAGTTGGATACAGCAATTCACATCCAAGGCATGCATATTATCCACAGATCAGCTTTCTGGACGTCATCAAGTGCTACTCAAAATTATTGATTTGAAGTTATGTTCATGCATCATGTAATCTTAAAAAAGTTATCATCCTACAAGTCCTTTATGTTACCGGGAGCGTATTTCGTCAGTCCTTCGCTCTTAATACTAGAATAATATTATTGTTTTCAGAATCTGACCATTAGAAAAAGAAACTACTGTTTTCGAAATATACTTTGCATTTGATTTCTGAAGGAATATACATTTAATCAAGATCTCATAATATTATGCTTTTCCTATCAATAAATACATAGATATAGATATATAATTATACAGATAAATATATAGATATAATAATAATTGGAATAAATTAAAAGCAGTTCCAAAACTATTTCCATTATATTTGATTTTCTTTGTTATTTGGCAATACTCACACAGTCAACATAAATTCTAAAGCTTGATGATAAGACTTGATAATCAATTAAATACCAAGCGGACTCTTTCTCTCTCTCTCTCTCTCTCTCTCTCTCTCTCTCTCTCTCTCTCTCTCTCTCTCTCTCTCCCTCTCTTTTTCATAAACCCTCGTCATAATTGCTTCTTGTTGTAGCTTAGATTCCATTTAATTCCTCTACCACCTGCCCCTGCAGTCACGCAGCCAGCTTCAGCGCGTCCTTAAGCTTCTCCTGCTGCTTGGGCAGCCAGGGTGAAGTGGACTTTGATGCTGTTTCCTTCTCTTCGAGTCTCTCGCCCTCTATCTCATAATTGTATAGGCGAGTTAGTACTCATTAAAACCGTTAATCGCTGCGCTGCGCTGCGCAGTCGTTTCGATTACGCTTTTATGTGTTTTGCATTTGGAGGACTTTACTTTTAATTCGTTGCCAAGGGGATGAGGCACAAGGCATCGCAACTCGGTACGCAGACCGATTTGCATAAATTTTCGCGATATTATAGACCCTCTATCCTGCTCTCTCCCTTCCCGTCTTTGAGCCTGGGCGTGATGAAGCGCTGTCGTCGCTGGTCCACAAAAGCCGCGGGGTCGATGTCGATGACAGCAGAAACTGGCTTCTGAGCCAGTCGAAAAACAAGTGTATTCAGCAAAGCCAGAAAGAGAGAGAGAGAGAGAGAGAGAGAGAGAGAGTGAGGGAAAGAGAATGCATGACTAAGAGTTACCCTGTTGCTGCAAGCTCAGCGTTGAATGCTATTTGCGTTGTTCCAAATAGATGTTGGAATGTATGCTTTACTTTATAATCTAAAGCGATTCAATAAGAAATGTTGCATACATATTTCTCAAAATGTTTCCCCAACAGTTTCCATACGGCAAAATTGCTTTTCCGAAGCATTATTTTGCGCCATTATACGATTTCGCTATATCTGCTACTTATGCTATAATCCTCAGTCTTATTCGATAACATCTGTATTTTAGTGGTTCCCACGTGTTATTCAAATAGGATATTATATATTATCTAAAGCGCATACAATGCTCCAAGTCAGCTAGTAGACACATTGCCCGTTGCCATTACACTATACCAACAGGGTGTACGAAAAAGATACTTAATTAAAATTTTTATTACGAAATTTTGCTTTCGTGTCGATAATTTTATGCTTATCATCAGCACTGAGCTGCTGGCGGCTTGTAATTTGCAACATCAGCGCTTTGTCATTGCTTCACAGCTACAGCTGAAAGGTGTTCTCGCCAAAACGCACAGTGAATAGACAAAGACAAGTGCTGGTCTACATCCAGACCCCCAACCCCAATAACACCCACAGTGCCACACCCACTTTAATGCCGGCGGGCGCGGGCTCATAAAAACGGAAATTAAAAAGGAAAACAACTCAACAAACTCGCGACACGGCCAACGATAGCGACTTCGACTGGGTTCTGAAGTTGGACATGGTCATGGATCTGGATCTAGTGTTGAGCCACGCGCAATCCGAGCTAGGATTGCTCTTGAATATGCGTTGAATACGTTTTCTTCATTTTCCTTTGTGCGCTTTACGATTCGGACGGAAGTTTTCGCTTGATATGCAGGAAATTTCATTAAAGTTGCTACAACTGAGGGGTTGGGGTTGGGGTTGGGGTATTCCACGAGGGTCCGTCAGTCACTCGATCGCTATTATTCGCACCTTACGTCTCGCAACGGTTTGCATTGCACTTCGAGAAGCATTTAGTACAGAATACCAGCTTTTGAATACGTTTACTTCCGTCACAAAAAATAATTCAGTTAACTTCGCGCTTAAATGACGTCATCTTGAACGGATCACGTATCACGTATGAGCCTAGGTAAGCTTCCTGAGTTAGCATTTACGCTCAAGCGTAACACGAGCGCTAGCTTTGCATCGCTTGAGCCAGCTAGAATCAATTATGTGCCCAATCACCTCACTCAACGTGACATCAAACGACAAATCGAAGGCAAGGAAGACACAGACACAGGACACAGGACACAGACACAGGACACAGACACAAAAGCAAACACATAATTGATATGCAGGCTTTCAATAAGTGCTGCCTACTTCTGAGATGGCCCATCAAGCACAACTAATGGCCCCATCAGACAAGCCAAAGCTGTCTGGGAGCAACAATTGCCTCAATGAGTCGCTACCACAATCAATTTGACAGCCGGCCATGTGGCATGCCGCAGCGGGCAGTTGGCCACCAAAAAATAAAAGAATAAGGAAAACCAACAGAAAAAAGCGGCCAGCAAAATGAGTTTCAATCATGAGATCGACACAATAACCGGAAAACAGCACACACGTCAACTGTTACGCCCATTACGCCCGCACACATACGGCCACACACACACACACACATAGACAACAGCAACAAGGCGCAGCAGTGGAGGCCATAAAAAATGTAAGCAATGCGGCATTTTACACCTTTGCCAAGGATACCACCTGAAGCTGAGGCGGTGGATGCGACTGAAACTCGAACCGAAACTGTAACTGAAGCGGTTCCGGCTTCCCAATTTCCCAGTTTGCAGTTCTCAGTTGCCAACTCTGGCCATCAGTGGGGCAATCAAAAGCAATGATTGTTGCTCATAAAATGAAACGGTTATGTTTATCTGGCTTGCGCCCAAAAGCGCCAGTCTAGCAGGTCCCGTCCGGGTGGTGTGGTGGACAGCCTAAATAAAAGAAATGAGTGCGCGAAGTAAATATTTAACGGCGATATTCCATATCGCCGCCCACCCCTCCGCCCGCCTCCCAGTCCCAAGTCCCCGGCGCAGTTCCGTGCGTAGCTAATGGACTCACTCATTGTAAACTGTTACTGTTGTTCTGTTGTTCCGTTGTTCTGTTTCTGCTCACTTTTTGAACAAGTGCAAATGTTTTGTGTTCTGCTCTGCTCTGCTCTCCTCTCCTCTCCTCTCCTCTCCTCTCCTCTCCTCTGCTCTGCTCTGCTCTGCTCTCCTCTGCTCTGCTCTCCTCTGCTCTGCTCTGCTCTGCTCTCCTCTGCTCTGCTCTGCTCTGCTCTGCTCTCCTCTGCTCTGCTCTGCTCTCCTCTGCTCTGCTCTGTTATTTTGTTTGCTTTCCTTTTCATGGCATTTCGTTTTATTTAATTTCACTTTTATTATGATTATATTTTCAACGTGCTCTTTGCCTATACGGAAATTACTTAATCTACAGTTTGCTGTTTGCGGCAAGTTTGAACAATCAGACCAGCCGAACCGCTCCTGTGGACCGACCTGAAAGCGCTTCTGGGCTAGTCAGATCTGTGGAATCAGTCGCGCAAAATGCAGCAAACAAAAGCCAAAGCAAATTGCATCAAAATTGAAAATGAAACGCAACACGCCGCAGCTCAGGAAACAAAAGGGATGCCAATGCCAAAGATGGGCAACTGAAGCAAAGATCCCATGCTGCATTTTTGCCATGCAGTTCTCAGCTGCAAGTGTATTGCAACGGGAGCAGCAGAAGAAAAAAACAAGCGAAAAACAATGTAAAAAACGTGCAGACATGTAGCAGTATAGTAAGCGATAGTTTACCGGCTAGTGATGACTAGGGTCCAGGAGCGGGTAGTCATTTTGTCGAGCAGTTGGGATCGAGTAGTAAGCCAGCAACTTGGGAGTGCGCGTAGCCCACTGAGATGCGGCTCCGTTAAACATTGGCAAGCGCTTACACAACGTTTTGCTTGAGCAGGGAACGCGGGTAGCCAACGTGACACGATGTGAGACAAATGGTTGCCGCCCGGGTGGCAACTGTCTGACAGGTGTAGCAGCAGCAGCAGCAGCAGCAGCAGCCACCCAAGCAAACGGAATAAACAACAACAACAACTGTGGCCGACTGAAAGTCACTAAAAGCACTCGGAAATAGCAGTGAGCATTCCTGAGGATGGGCAGGTGGGTGTTTTTTTGTTTGTCAAATTTACATAAGGAAAATTAACCTGCAATGCGAGATGGCCAAAATGCAGCAGGATTCTATAGAATACCGGGCTGACAAGCTTCAACAAAATGTAGAGAATTGCCATAATTCTTAAACCTATTTTTCAGACAATGTGTAACCTTTTATCTCTCTAGGTAATCGAAACTTCGGTTAGAATATCTTTAAAATCAATAAGGTTATTCATACACTCAGCTAGAATAACTGAGAATACAAATGAATGATTTGTATGTATATATATAAATATATATATGTATGTTTGCCTTGACCAAAAAGGTAAATATTTAAATTCGCACAAAATGTTTTCAGGTAGAGCTGTTCTGCGCAGTGCAGGGTGTGTGATGTGTGCGTGTATTTCCGTGGGGGGTGTGTGTGTGTGTGTGGCAAGTTCGCAGTATGGGTTAGTTGCGAAATGCAAGATAAATATACTCCATTTGTGTATTTGCCACAGACATTGCCATAGAGCAGCTGCAGCTTCAGCGCCAGCACGAGCACCAGACCAGTACAAAGTGAAATGGAAAATTGCAAAAGAAATTGAAAAGTTTATCCATGCACACACACATACACACATACACACATACACACTCACACTGACAGGCACACAGTCACCCATACACCCATACATTCTCCTTAATGAAGTTGTCCGTTTGTGGTTTTTGTTGCTTTCTGGTTTTCTGGATCGTTGCTGTGCTTTGGTTCATTTCTGGGCTTTAAGTTGCGGCCCATGGTCTCGTGTTTGCTTAGTGCAATGCTTGTTGCTCTCAAATGTTACCTCGCCTCACCCCAACTCTCTACTTCCCACTCCCACCCACCCACATACTACCACTTTTATTGCAAGCTGAAGAAGGGGCAACAAAAAAAAAGAGCCATGCAAACATCCTAAACGTATGTGGAAGTTAACATGTGTGTGATGTTAAAGCAATACACGCTTACTTAGCGAATTTTAAAAAATAGTTCTAAGTAAAAATTATAAAAACTAATTCTTTATTATTATTATTATTATTATTTCGAAACTTTAACACTGCATCAGCAATCCAAGTTGTAAACAGACAATATCGAAAAATAAGTACTTCTATTTTACCGTCCACTTTTACGAGAAATGTAATTTTTGCAAAAACCGTAAAGTACGAAAGGAAATTCAATATTCAAATGAATAGTATATATATAAAGTATATATATTAAATATATATACAGAAAACCATTGCATTCTGAAAATGTATTCTCAACTGAACACGATGGCTGTATGTGATAAAAGCGAGTTCAGCCAGCTAACTAATTGTATTTGAGCTCACTCATATTTGGGCCTAAATACGTCTGATATGCTTGATGTCAGCTTTCAAAAGGAGCCTGAACCAAAAAATTTCAACCACTACTTGTTGCAATTGGGGCGCAGATAAAATAGGTCACTTTGATATGCTCCAACTGATTACAGAAAAACATTAAAAATGAATGCTCATCAAAGCGGCAAACAAAGCGCATCAAAGGCAACTCTAATTTCAATTCCACATTCAAACTCCGAATTCTGAATTTCCAATTCAAATTGGAGTTCAAGTTGAAGTTGAAGCTTACTCGTGCCGAGGGACACTTGAGTGCTTGCCAGGATTGCCAGGAGCAACGCTCTATGCCGGCAGGTGCGGCATTGCGGCATTTAAGAGTTTCAGCAATAGAATCCTTTCAGCTTGTATTGACAGCTGTTGTCGTCGGTGTCGTCTCAGCCTCATTTCCATTACTTATCCGCCCCATTGCCATGCCAAATGCTAATGTCAATAAAAAAGGAACACAAAAAAAAAGCAGTTTAATGTATTATTTTGCTCGAGCTGTGTTGCCACTTTTTTTATTCCTTGTTGATTTTCTTTTTTGTTTTTTTTTTATTTTTGTTCCATTTTAATTAAAAGAAATTAAAATGTAAATTTGCGCTAACACTTTGTGTCTTGCTCCCGCTCCTAGCCCAGCTATTGTGTGTGTGTGTGTGTTTGTGTGCGTATGTGTGTGCGTGTTGTTTATGTGTTGGAGTCTTATTAGAAAAACACGAGCTTCGCCTGCATTGGGGAACGTGGAGGCGTGGGGGCGTGGGGCGTGGGGGCGTTGGGCGTGGGGGCATGCCGACAGCCAAGCAAAGACAACACAACTGCTGCAAAATAAACCAAAGTACAAATGTAAACAACAATTAAATGTTCACTAAGCAAACAGAGCGCCATCTCAAACACATTTGGTACCAGCATAAGATACCCCAGCATATGGCAAGTGGCAAGTGGCATGTGGCATGTGGCATGTGGCATGTGGAAAATAACAGCTGTAGGTGCTAGCTGCTGTTGACGGCTATCTGGCTGCTGCGAGGCACTTCGTGTCCGTGACTTTAATGACTGAACTTACAAAATAACGAAGAGCTCTGCCATCAAATGTTAACTGAGGTATTTCACCAGAATCTGATATATATAAATATATATTTTATATTCGTTTGCCAATCACCATAGGCTTGCCCAATCCTTAAAAAGTAAATATTATGTTCTTTTGAATATATATAATATATTCAATTAAATATATATATATAATATATACAATTTGAGACAACTAAATTTGCAGATAATGCGAAAGTGATTCATAACTTTTTATGAACTACACCAGGAATGATAAGATAAAAAGATATATATATATATATATATATATATAAAACTGCTATCAAAATAATAGTAGTGAACACATATGTTTTTGAAAATGTAAAAAATATACAAGCAATGAATTAGAAGATAAGTAAATATTAAAAGATGGGATAGCTATACAATAATTTAAAAAAATACTGAAAATTGATCACAAATCAAAATAAAAGTAGTGGAATAGAAGTGACACTTTTTTAGATTTTGCTGGGGCTAAATAATATTTCTAAAACTACATATGATACGGTGATATTTTATATTAAGTCTAGTATTTGATTGCGTAACCCTCATTAAAAATGACCGTCATATGGCGATGGTGCACAGGGTTCACCAAATTTTGGACTTTTTCTACAGAAATTGGTGCCCAAGACCTCTTCAAAGTCTCCCAAGACTGGAAATATAATGTTGGCTTCACGTTAGAAACAATCATTATAATTTCGCACCACGAATCCTTAATCGGTATGAGATTTGGAGACTGTGCCGGCTATACCAGCCCATCCCATTGCCTATATTAGTATTCAACGATTCTCTAGAGACTTCACTGGTGTACTTGGAGTCGGTGTCGTGTTGGAATGTCCAAATCATATTTTTATCCATTAATTTCACATATAGGATCCGATCTGAGATGTGTTTTATACAATATTGGTGCGACAGCGTGGCCAGAGAAAGTCGACCAAATCACTATAGACAATGAGCCGTGTTTCATGGCGGAACACGTGTATTTAGAAACAGATAATGTACCCTCTTTCACCACTTAACCAGATTGGTCCGACCTCTAAATGTGCCTCAATCTTTTCAATGGCCAATTCCAATGCTCATATTTAGACATAGACTTTTCACATCATGTCTTTTTTTGTTAGTATGGGTTTTATTCTTGGAGTGCACTGCTTGCCACGTTCCATTCTAAAACCATAAAATGAGTCATGTTCCCATAAAATGGTTTCAAATATGCAAATATTATATTAATATATTTGTTTACTCAAAAAACTCTTCGTAAACGTTCAGCTTTGAATATTTCGGCTATCTTCACCAGCACTACTACCATGTTGGCACAAACCAGAAGCAGAACCGAAGGGATTATGAAAGCAGCTATGAAAATATTAAGTGTTTGCGTTGTATGAAGCAGCACTACCATATATATTTATGCATACATTTTGAATATGTTGTCGTGTTTGCAATTGACACATTTGTAATGTGAAATCTTCTAAATTATACATATAACTAAAGTGTTACAAACTGTAAGTGTGCCATAATCATTTTTATCTCACCTTATTGTTCAGAAAGTATATTTCAGATCGAAAGGTTATATCATTCTTTGAATAGTTTGCAAATTAATATGAGACCTTTTGTTAGCGAGTGAAATGACATTTAACCAAATTTCAGAAAGGATTTTGTCTTAAAAGAATGGCTTACTTTTCAAATTTTAAAAAATAATTTCTCTTATTAAGAAATATAAGAAATTTGTATAGTATCATATAGTAAGAAATTATTTGTGAAAAGAAGAAAAACTTTCCTGTTTTCAGGGCGATTTTCTCAAATTCTAAGCGATTTTTTTCTGTGTGTTGCGGTACTTTCAAGTCTTATTTATTAATTTGAGAAAAATCAATGTAAGTTTTGGCCAGCTTTTAATTTGCTTTTGTAGATGTACTCAAATGTCTTTTGCTTCTTTTCCAATACCAATTGCTCTGATTTGCCTTTGCCTTTGCCGTTGCCGTTGCATATACACATCGTAGTCATGTGTGAGAAAAGTTAGGTCTGTTTGTTTGTGGCACGTTGCACGTACCAAATCCAATCAGAAGCGTTTTTCCTTCGTCTTTCTTTGCCAGTTGCTGTGGTCCTTAACTTATTTGGTGTTACTTTGCGGTATCATTAACCTTTAAACTTGGACGCAAGCGAGCGAGCGAAAGAAACCAAAAAAGAAGGGAAATAAAATAAAATAAAAATTGTAAACTTTTGCCCTCGCCAAAGTTTGCTAGGGCGCAAAGTTTTTGCAGTCAGTGTCGCACTCAACACACAGACATACACACACACACACACACACATACGCATACTTAAACAAAAACGCACGCAAAACGTAAAATTTTTAACTTTATTTTGGGTTTTCGTTTGCCGCAAAAATTGTATTTGTTGCGGCGATGAATGGCTATGTGTAGAGGACAGCCAGTGGAATGGGGTGTGACAACCAGGCAGGGGTTGGTTAGCGGGTGAAGTGTGAGGGGGGCGGGAATATGTACCCAAAACTTAATTTGCGCCAAAAACTTTTGCCGCTCTCTGCTGCTTCGGCCCTCTTCCTTCAGTTTAAATGCAATCAAGTGGAAATTGATACGTCACCATGGTGCGAGGGAGGGGGTCGTTTGTTACCCCGCACAAAAGTGTTGCCAAATTGTTGCAAATAAAATTGCTGATATGGAAATTTTATGCGCAAGTTTTTCAGGCCACACACAGAGAGAGACAGAGAGAGAGAGAGGGAGAGAGAGAGAGAAATACCTTAAGTCGTGTTTTGTGCGCTTTCTTGTGCAGGTGAGCCCAAGGAGGCGTCTCTGCGACAGTTTCTGTGGCAGCAATGTGCTTGGTATTTAACACGACCAGCCAAGTGGCAACTGCGTGGCACTTAAGCGTTAGTTGGATAGTCGAGTTGTCCGACACAACACAAGCGATGCATAAATTGCTCGAGCCTTGAACAGCCAAGATGTCGGAAACGCTTACCGGAAGTCTCTGCCAAAAGTGGCAGCACAAGCAGCAATAGCAACAACAACAGCAACCCACTGGTCGTGGGCGTGCCACACAAAGCCATCCACTGGAAATTTTGTATGCCATTTCCACTGTTTCCGCGACATTTAATGGCAATTCGCATTGCCATTCCCCCGTTTCATTGCAGATATATTATTGAATCTTAAAGATTGTTCTGGCAAGGATTCAGCTTCATTCACAATTTACTGACAATAGAGCCTTAGAGTCTTAATTGACTTTTACCTTGCATAAGGATATAAATGCATGCAGATAGTAATGGAAAGCTAGCAACTCTTAATTTGAAGCTAGTATATGATTGAAACTAATCACAGAAAACAACCGCCCTACTTTTGGCGCCAAGGGTAACTCAGTTTATTATTCAGAAAATATATTTCGAAAACGGAAGGTTGTGTCTTTCTATATATGTAATTCTCAAAAATGGAATGAAAGACTTTCTTATCCTTAGAAATTATTTCTAAAAACCAGAAAATTGTTTTAAATTTCAGGAAAATTGGCGTTTTTGGACGAATTTCTAAATTTTAATTTTTTCCCAGATTTTTCAGATATATATATAACATTAACATATAGCAAATTTTACTAATACTAATTAAACTCATTGTTATCGCCTTTCATAAAATGAATATGACAAAATTAAATTCAAAATTAAGATTTGGCCATTGAATTATTATCTTATCAAATGCACTAAAATTATTTTATTTATTTAATATATGAAAGTTGTTATTTGGTTTGTTCTTTTAGAGTAATACGAGATTATGCGATTAGTTGCCGCAATATAATTAAAGATGTGAACTGAACGCCGCTAAAAAATGAATAAATTTAAGTCTGGTCATCAATGGAGCTTACAACAATGAGCCAGAAACTATGTAATGCCCGCTCTTTACCCGTCTTACTGTCCACGTCTATCTCTCTTTTTATCACTATCTCTCTCTCGCCCTCTCTCTCTCCCTCTCTCTCTCTGTCTCGTACTCTTGGCTTAGGACTCCAAAAATGGCCATCAATTTGAAACTTAATCTAGCCGCACAAATAAGCCGCGCCAAAAGTTAAGACCTGGCCCTGGCCAACAAATAACTTGGGTGAGTGGGGGGGGTGGACGCTGAAACTGGAGCTGAAACTGAAATTAGAATTTGGGGCGGGGCAGTGGCAGAAGCATGAGCAGAGGCGAGGCGCTAGGCGTTGCTCTATTGTATGCAAACAATTTACAGCGCAACTGGGTGGCAAAATAGAAAGCACCAACAAAAAAACAACATCCACAAAAAAGATGAGATTGAGTTTTGCAGAATGGGCATGAAAACTAGGCGTCGTCTCATGCATAAAACTGAAAAATGAAATACAAGGCACAGGCTTAGCAAGTCAAAACAAAATATCAGCAAAATGAAAATGAAAATGTGTGCAACAACGATGCCGGAGTAAATGACCCGACAGGGATAAGTGAAATTCACCGCAGAGTGCCGCAGCTGAGTCTACGAATGAATGCCGTTGTGGCATGGGGCATAACAAAAGTGTGCTGCAAAAAAGAAAACTATAACGCCGCGGATTATGAAAAGCCTTGCTTTGGTCTACCATCGCCACTAACTAATTTTATAATGCGCTGCGTTGAAACATAAGCCAACCCACTGGCAATCCAACCACCCCAAGCGGAGCCAATCGTAAATGAAGTCAAAACCTTGCTTATTCAATTTTGCCATTTTATTTTTAGCGGCCAACTTGAATTATAATTGCTGCGGACACGTTCAAGAGCCACTTACCTAATGCCAGGTGCAGTCGAATCAAAACATTGTTTTGCATTGCATCGCTGCAAGTTGCATGTCAATCGCGAGTGGCACTTGCAATTCCAAAATAATACCTAAGCTAACAAAAGGACGACAATTTATTTAAATATGCAGCAGTGAAAACTAATTTATATTTCTATCACAAATACTTCTGCTTGCCCTACTTTATTCACAATGACTGATCTCTTTTTCTTATTTTAGTCGATGATCAAACAATTGATATCGTTCGATTATTGCAATCGTAGGAATGCTTTCTGGGAAAGTGTTGAGTCTGGGGTAGACCACTCGGAAGAAAGATGGGCCTGTGCTTTAGAAAATCGCCATAAAATCTCTAAGGATTGAAAAGGCATTTATTCTCTATTTTTTAAACTTGGTTCGAATTAATGTCACATCTTAAAATTGGCTTGTGAACCTGACACTTCACATCCATGATTTCAGGTGTGGTAACAAATTAATGGATTTCATTCCTCTCATAATAATATGAATTAATTTCTTATTTTAATGGATATGAATACGACAGAAAATGCATGTTGCTCGGAAGTTGCTTGATACATTTTCATACACTCCGCGAAATTTGACTAAATGATTTAGTTATGGTGCTAAAAACTGTACCAAGCGTAACGGGACCTTGCTTACGCATTTTATAACGGTTCTTTTTCTTACATTGTTATGATGCATTGAAAAAAAGTTCCGTTAGTTTTTTCCAGGATAGGAAGCAGAGCGTTATATGGAATTTCTCTGAATGGGATAATAAAGTATACATATTTATTAAATATTGCATAGGTAAAAATAGATTAAATGCATACAAAAATTTGGAATGGGAAGGAAAAAACACGCTATCCTTAGGAGATAGCTAAGATCCTTACTTGCAGGGATACTGGATTGAGCAAAGGCAAATATCAATATCAATATTAATTAAGTCGATCGGCATCAGCAATTGATAACATATTAAAATTAAAAGAAAACTTCAACAAACAACATCAAAAAAATTATCACACAGGCAAAAATCTGCAATTTAACGGGCTGGGCTGGATAAAAATGCTACGACATCTGAAATTCTACTTGATTTAAGGTTACAAATATCGAAAGATCGTGTTCAACAAATTTTGTCAGGAAGTAATCGATTGGTTTGGAAGAAAATGAGGTCAAAGCCAGTATTAACGAAGGCACACCACATAGCCAGAATAAATGTTGCAAAGAACACTTGTCCTGGATCCAGGAGTGGCAAAATGTGGTATTTTCTTATGAGATAAAATCCGTACTGTATAAATTAGTACTGGCATTACTACTGATTTAAAGAAGTCTCAGAGACTTTTTCCCACTCGAAGCTGTAGCGGTGCCTCACTCACGATCTGGGCTGCATCCAGTCATCACAAGAGGACCCCGATTTGTAAAATTTCATGCCGTATGCGTTCGGAGGGTTATTTAAATATGTTGGACACAGTTTTGGTAAACTTTATGGAGCATCATTCAGACCCAAATGCCTTATTCCAGCAGGAGAATGATCCGATACATGTGTCGCAGGCCGGTCGCGGGTGGTTTCGTGAAATGATTTTAAACTTTCAGGGTGGCCAGCTGTTTCGATGAGTTGAAGCGGGTACTCGACGGCTTGAGACAGTTGAGCAGCTATGAAGGTTTTAGCTATAAACAAATCTGGAGGCTGAACACATAATTAGTTTGTTACTTTCGTGTAATTTGTACATATTATATTAACCTTATTAGCACTGCCTTTAATCGAATTTCGCACCTTAACCTCACTGCAAAAACAAGAAAAAAAAGTGATAAAATATGTTATGTTAATGTTAAAAATGTATTTCCTTTTTTATTTGACTTTAAAACAGCGAACTTTTGTGGAACACTTTTTTTTTTAATTTTATAAGGAAATAATCCAGCGCCTTTAATCAAATTTCGCGGAGTGCTTATGGACGAACATTTATTGAAAATATATGTACATTTACATACACATATGCATACAATATACATGCAGCATACATACGGCATATACGTATATTTACACAACATTTTAAGTAGAGTATAAAAAGAAGTAGAGCTGGCACATTAACTACCTCAGACAGAGTTATTCTGCTTCTTTCTCCATACGCATTTTACTACATAAAAGGCACCACGTCCACGGCCCCGCCCCCTGTGCTAAGACGCAGTCCATTAACAGTCGCTGTCTTGCTATTGTTATGGGTCTCGACCGCCCACTCTCCCTCTCTCTCTCTCGCACACACAAACACTGTTGTCTGTTATGTCAGTTATCTGCGTGTCTGTTGTGTGTCGCCTTTTCTCCCTGCCTGTTCGCGTTGCGCAATTAACTTGATTGCGCCTATAAATATGCAGCACTTGGCTGTGATTATTGCATGCGCGTCTTTTCATTTAGCTGTTGTGCTGTCTGACTCCCTCCAGCGCTCTCACTCTCTACCTCTTCCCCCTCTCTGTCTCCGTCTGTTCTGCTATTTTTGCTTTGTGCTTCGCATGACGCTTCTAAGCCTAAAAGTATTCACTAATTGCTATTCTTGCCATCTGATTGCGCGAGTTTTTTCAAACTGTTGTCGCTTCTTCTTTATTGTTGTGCCTTTCTATCTTGAGCACTCTTTTGGCCGCAAGTGCTTCAGATCGCTATCAGCTGCTAATAGACTGACTGCATCGCCATCTACTTCATTCAGTTATTCATTCTTTCATTCATCTATTTGCAATATTTCTGTTGTTTTGTATGCATTGTTACCGTTGCTCGTACCTTGTCTTAAGTGGTTCTCAGCTCGGATTCATCTAGCTTAAGCGCATACATTTCTTTCATTTTGTTGTATTGCATTTTGTAGCTCAATTTTAAATTGACAAAATTCTGAAAATATAAACAAGAGCATTTTGCCCAGTATAATATCATAGAGGGCATAAATGCCAGCTCAGGTTTTCAAGTTTGAAATTGCTTTGAACAGCACTTAAAACTTTGTTGGAACAAAATTCAGTTTGTTTTATTTGGTTTTTTGCTCCAGCTGCGTTCTACAAAAGTCACTGAGAGATTTTCTTTTGCCTGTCTGCTTGTTCCTGCAGACAGCTCAATATGAAAGTACATATATACATAAAAATGCCTCAAGTTATTCATTTGTCAATTAAATCAACTGTAAGGACTGCCACTTATTTTGTTATACATTTTTTATAAGCTAAGACTTGCATCTTGCAAACTTGGCTACACTCTAGCTTAGAGTTTCTTTATTTTGTGCTTGCCAAAACATTTTCAGTACATTTTTTTGTATCCTATGGCATAGGAAAAGCAGCCAAAAAGCTGAGTTGTTCCATGAGCTCGACTAAAAATTATTTCTTAGGTTTCAATAATTGAACGTTATTTCTCAGTTCTCAGTGGTGTTTCTTTCCTGAAGTAGAACGTTTCGCCCAAGTTTCTGCAAATTTTCACGCGTCGGTGTACGGTATGTCAAGATATGTGTAAGCCCTGAACACATTAAAATTGAATAAAAGTGCTATAATGAATTTGAGCAAATGTATGTAAAATGCAGAAGGGAGCACCTGCAACCCCATTAAGTATGTAAGTGTCCATCTGTATGAACAAGCGGGTCTTAGAGATTATTAGAAATAGAGACTTCAAATTTGGAATATAAGTTCTCGTATACCCCGCCCAGATCGAAATTATTTCATTTTATCGATAACTGCCGTAATTTTGCGAATATTGATACATATTATTGATATATATTACCCTAAAACGTATTCTCATATTGATGTCATTACTATCAGCAGGCACTCGAGTGTGCATGTGTGAGAAAGGGGTGTAAGTAAGTTTGTGTGTGTGTGTGTGTGTGTGTATACTGCAGAATCCAGATATCTACGATTGAGTGCATAGGTATACACGTACAACATACAAGCGGGTTTCAGGATATGTCGTAGTCGAGCTCATTCGACTACAGCATTCTTGCTTTTCTGTTTTTATTTCTGTTCATGTTGCAGCTCTGCTGTTGTAGGAAAGCGGCTTAGCTTTTGTCAAAAGCAAACTAATGGTGGGCATGACGCCAGCTTATTGACTAACTAAAGGCCAACGCTGTTGTAAGCTTGCCACGCCCACCAGCTGTCGTCTGCTATCGGCTGCTGTTCGTTGTCTGTGTGTCGTTGTTAATCTTTAACCAGAGTCCTAATCCGTGCGTCATGATTGAAAGCAGCTGCAAAACGTTGCGTAGCCTGCCTCCAATCGTTGGTGGTTTGGGTTGCTTGGAGCAACTTCTTGCAAGACGTCTGCTGCCAGTTGATAGTCGCAACGATGAAGGACGGAACGTAGCACATGATGAGCACATTGACGAGAAGATTGTCGTCGTTGCTGCCGCTGCTAATAATCTGATTGCCATGGTGTACTTTTGCCCCATACCAACCTGTGTCAGGTTGTTCAAGTTTCTATGGCAGCAACTGGAAAAGGTCGCCTTGAGCGTTTTATGCGCTGCTATTAATCAAGGTTCTGCTGGCTGCTGCATCTCAATTAGTTCGCAAGTTACACCTGGAAGACGTGGCACAGTTGCATAATGAGCTAACGCCAATGCACTTGCAGCCTAATGAGGCACCTTAACCCCTTTTTTGTCGTGTTGGCCAGCAGTTTTTGCTATAAGTACCGCACTTGACCTAAAGCCAACCACACTTCACACACACACGCACAACTGTATATAGAATACCGCGGTTAAGTATGCCAAAAAAAACACTAAACAGAAATAATGTTGGTTGGCGCTATGTTGTGCGTTTGCGTGTGTTTGTGCGTAAGTTGTATGCTTGTGTGTTGGCCTTCATGCAGTTGACACCAATTGCAACGCGGCGCAGTTGCCCTGGTTCACGCTGCGGCACAGAAAAAGAAAGTGGCCTTCGTCGCACTTGTTAAATACTTGCCTATATTCCACATGTTAATGTTAATGTTAATGTTAATGTTAATGTTAATGTTAATGTTAATGTTAATGTTAATGTTAATGTTAATGTTAATGTTAATGTTAATGTTAATGTTAATGTTAATGTTAATGTTAATGTTAATGTTAATGTTAATGTTAATGTTAATGTTAATGTTAATGTTAATGTTAATGTTAATGTTAATGTTAATGTTAATGTTAATGTTAATGTTAATGTTAATGTTAATGTTAATGTTAATGTTAATGTTAATGTTAATGTTAATGTTAATGTTAATGTTAATGTTAATGTTAATGTTAATGTTAATGTTAATGTTAATGTTAATGTTAATGTTAATGTTAATGTTAATGTTAATGTTAATGTTAATGTTAATGTTAATGTTAATGTTAATATTAATGTTAATGTTAATGTTAATGTTAATGTTAATGTTAATGTTAATGTTAATGTTAATGTTAATGTTAATGTTAATGTTAATGTTAATGTTAATGTTAATGTTAATGGTAATGGTAATGGTAATGGTAATGGTAATGGTAATGTTAATGGTAATGTTAGTGCTAGTGTTAATGTTAATGTTAATGTTAATGTTAATGTTAATGTTAATGTTAATGTTAATGTTAATTTTAATTTTAATGTTAATGTTAATGTTAAGTAATGTTAATGTTAATGTTAATGCCAATGTTAATGTTAATGTTAATGTTAATGTTAATGTGAATGATTACCTTTTAGTAGATAGATTTAAAAAACATATTGGAAACAAAATGTTTGTTTAATTAGTCTAAATAAGGAATATTTCCTGATTAAAGTTAAGGATATATGTTAACTAGCCAAAGCTTTTGTAGTACAGAAAACACTGGCTCTACGGGTGGGGTTGGATGAGTGGGTTGGGTGTCTGTTGTCATAAATAGTTAAACAAATTTCAAAATGCATAAAAATTAAATGTATCTTGAAAGAGTCGCTTGTTATTATGCATAACAATTACATATTTATGCAAATACTTATGCAAATATTTCACATATAATTGTATGGACATAGTCTGCTGAACATGAAATGCATTATGGTGCACAAAGTGCATTATATAATTACATTTATGCGCCCGTCCATCAAATTGAATGGCTAACACATTTTCATAATACACTTACACCCTCCACACACAAATATATATATATATATACATATAGATCCTACTCCAGTGCAGCACTCGTTGCCCCTCAGCCCACAGCCAGTCGCATTCACAACAGATGCTTTCGTTTCAAAATAGTATTAATGGCTTACAGGGGCAGGCAATGGGAATTTCTGTAAAGAAAGGTGTGGATTGATGGGGGAAGGGGGTGTGGAAACAGAGAAAATGCAATTTGCAAATGGCGCGTTGCACGTTCAGCGGTTTGTTCACTTTATGTATCTGTCTCTCTGCCTGTCCATCGCCTCCAGTCAGTCTGGGCATCGACTATTTTAATTAAGGGATATCCAGCTGTTTAAGATACTATAATTTTATTACGAAATTTCCCTTTAAAATCTGCGCACACTCAAATGTAAGTGGGTGTGGAAGTGATCCCATTTCTTATACTCTGAACAGGTACTGAAGGGTAACAACCAAATACGCCTAAATATCGCAATCGTCAATATCGGACTCTGCAGTAAACACGCACACACACTGCCTTTAAAATTGTGCCTTTTTTTGCTCTCAATCAATCAATCAATATATATCAATATTCGCCAAACAGGGGCACTCGATAAAATGGAAGATGAACTTAATTAGCACGGGGTATACGAGCTAATATTCCAAATTTGAAGTGTCTGGTTCTTATAGTCTCTGTAATCCGTGTGTTCATACAGACGGACATGGCGAAATCGGGCCGCTTGTTGATCGGGATAAGGAATACATATACTTTAGGCGGTCGGAGATGCTTCCTTCTGCCTGTTGCATACTTCTGCACAACTCGGCTAAACCGTTTTAGCCATTTTTAATTGGTTCAAGGTATAAGAAAGAAGCGAATTTATTTTGTGTGACTAGCAAGCAATTGTTTGAAAAGCAGCTGATTCACGCTGTTCCACTTAGTGCTAAATCCAATCGAATTCCAGCTGTAATACGAACAACAACAGCAACAACAACGCCATTGGGTAAACAAAGGTTTGCGTTGTGTTCTGATGTGGCTCACATAAAAAAGCAAAAAGCAACTGAGCCCCATTTTAGTTTATCAGTGGGTGCGGAGCAGCAATGGTTTTCCGAATGTTGTTATCTCTTCTACGGTATTTGTTCACGTGCAGAAAATCAATCATATATCCACCGGCGATCACAATGTCCAGTCCAGAGGCAACAGTGCCACAGTCTCTTGCAACAGACAGTGCCACTGCCCCGCTCACATTGGATGCTGCCGCTTTGATCAATTTGCCCGAAACGGTTGAGCCAAGTTATGAGTCGGTGCAGAATCTGGAGGTGCACGTGGAACTGGAGATGGAGATGACTGAGGACGTGGACGTGGACGTGGACGTGGACGTGGACGTGGACGTGGACGTGGACGTGGACGTGGACGTGGACGTGGACGTGGACGTGGACGTGGACGTGGACGTGGACGTGGACGTGGACGCGGATGTGAACGTGGATGATGACTTGGGCTATGATGATCCCCGACTGCCCGAGCTGATAATTTAGTGGATGAGATTAAATGTTGTATTTATGTATTTGTTGTCGACTTCAATTAAGGTGCGCATTTAGAAAATGAAATGTTTTATTGACAGCGTGCAAATGAGCAATAAAATAATCAGAGACCTAGTGCAACAAAGGTGCCACAACAATTCAATTACAACAATTTTTAATTAACTTTATCGCAATTAAAACAAATGCACAAAACCCTGAGCAGGAGGCAGCTAATAAAATACGCCTGCAAAGTAAATACGGGTTTCGAACAAAAAATGTACAAATATATGCATAAATGAACATAAATGAAATGGATCGAAATTTAATATCACGACAAATAAATCCGCATGTCAAATGTTTACACCCCCCCCCCCACACACACACACACACAAACAAACAAATACTCTATTGTTATTGTCATGTTGTGCCATGCACGAATTCACACACATAAACAATTTGCGATAACTGAAGCAATTTCCAGTGCATATTCAATAATTAAATAATAATAATAATGTCATATTTGCGTTCAAGCAATTTTAGTTCGTATCGTAATCGATTTAAATTCGATGTCAAAGATATTAGTATTTTTTCTTTATTTTTCCAAAAAGATTATTTGAAATTTAGCAGAGAATGGGAGAGCTATGCAGACTACGTTATACTCTGTTAACTTTTGAAATAGGCTGTCAATATTGATCAGCTTCTGGAGATCTTCTATAGTTGTATTAAATTTGATAATCAACAAGTTCTAGCTGTGATTGTGATCCTTTTCAGGTGAATCCTAACGAATTAGAAATACAGAACAATTATTTAAAAATTGAGTTACATTTATTCATTGACACAATAGAATTTATTGTGTTTTTATCCCTATTCTCAAGTTATTGTTATTTGATTCTCTTTCTTTTTATATTGAGTACTCAAATGCTCGTCTTTAGCAGCTCATTTAATTAAACATCTTTCCGTTTCTCATATGAAATATTCTATATCGTAAGTAACATAGCCATAACATATCTATCTAGCCATAACCTACCTATGTACATATATCGGGGGTGGGCGTGGCTGAAAAACATTATAGAGAAGGCTCCTACTAATCTTCCTTCTGAGTTGGGTCACTGTTCCTCGCACATTGCCGGATATATAGGCTTTTATCGTATTTAAGGGGCGGGAGTGGGCGTGGTCCAACATTTTTTTACCGGATTCTTGAAGGGTGTTACCAGCAATATACCTTTGAAATTTGGATGTCGATCTCTCAGGGGAATTACGAGTAACATACTTTCTAAATTTGGTGACTCTAACTTTTTGGAAGATATGCGCATTTCAGATTTATGTGGCCGAAGTTCCTGGAAACGGTGGGTGTGTGAGTGGGGTGGTTTATATGCCGATCCTTAGAGGCAAGTTACCTTCCAAGTTTGGTCACTTTATCTTGAAAATTGTGGGAGATATGCGGGCTTATCGATGTACACTTTCTGAAATATCGGTCTGACCGATTATGGGCGCAGGTGTAGGCGTGGCCAAATAAATTTGTTATTGGTTCTTAAAGGCGGCTACCAGAAATATACCTAAACAATTTAACGGCTCTTACTCAGAACCTGAGGAATATATAGCCATTTAACAGACCAGTATATGTTCCAAGTTTCAAGTCCCTATCTCTAAGCGTGTTGAAAAAAGTTGCGCTCATACAGACGGACAGATGGACGGACAGACAGACAGACAGCATAACGGACATTACACAAAGCAAATATACCATGATACCTTCGGTAACAAAGTATTAAAAGACAATCCCTATTTGGCCAACTGATGATTACACACATGCTCACGTGTCTGACTTGCCACACAGACCCTATAATTTCCTGCATCAAGCAAAACGAGCTGTCTGCCTGTCCGTCCGTCTGTCTGTCTGTCTGTCTGTCTGTCCGTCCGTCTGTCTGTCTGTCTGCCTGATTGCCTCTCTGTCCTCCGTTTGGGGTCATTTGTTTGTTCCCAAAATGCAATCGTAGCTGGCAAATGAGATTTGTGATTGTCATTCGGCTGTAAACTGTAAACTTCAACTTGGGCCAAGTTATGAGCAACGAGAAGAACAACAGCAAGTTGTAGAACGGCCATGCAATTATGTCGAAATGCAGCTGCTTAGAGCCAAAATCGTTGACGGTGTTTTTGTTGTGCTGTGGCCGTGGTCATAAGCTCTAATTAACTTGCCAATTGGCAACAGTAGCGCCTATAACTAAAAAGATACATGCGACAATTTCCCCCTCACTCTCTCTTACTATGTGTGTGTGTGCGTGTGTGTGTGTGTATGTGTGTATGTGTGTGTGGTCAGACACACCTTGAGAGCTGCCCCTGCTTCCCCTTCTATGATTGCCCTCAAGCTCCTACACTCAAATAAAAATACAAGCTCAAGCCACAAAGCACCGACTTTAAATCTAGTATCACCTTAAACTGCGCTACTGCTGTATTATAGTGATATATCGGAGGGCGTTAGCATTCTATTTGGAATAGGTTTCGACATTTTGTGTCTGGATAATGTCAAAAAACTGAAATAAAAGACACTGTTATTTGGTGATTGATCATTTTTCGATTTTCCGAATAACTTGAGCTCGCTCAGTATTAAAGTTAGCTTGTTGAAACTTGGCCCTTTGCCAAGAGCTCTAAATAGGTCGAGGCCAAGCTATATCATAACATAGCTGCCATGGAAGATATCGGTCGAAAGATGAGTGAGTAGCATTTTGATATCTATAAGGATACATGTCACCCTCTCCGATGCAGAATAACTACACCAATATGGACTATTCAGTCGTGGAACAGAAAACAAATAACCCAAATTTTTTTATGCAATGTTTCGAACTCTGGACTATAACTTGAGGTGTCAGCAACGATTAACTCGGTTCGGCTTGTCTAAGATAACCGTTATTTTTCTGGCTTTAGTCCATTTCCAAGCTTTCCAGATTATTTCCGAATACGCAAAATAGTTTTTCAGTGTACAGTTGATTTCGTGCTTGCTTTACTTTCTACTCTCTGCCTCTCCACCCCCTGCTGCTGCTGCCTGGTTGCCTACACGCACGCAAGCCTCGCATAACTTTCGACCAGCTCGCACTTTTTGGCCTAATCCATTTGCTTTCTGGCTACTACAACTTTTTCACGCACCCACTCCCCTCACACACACAACCAAGCCTCACCCCCATCCCTACCAGCTTATCAATATTTTGGCATTTGGAGCATTTGTTTAGCTTTATAAGGTTGCTCTTTAATAGCTTTATGTAGCCTTTGTAGCTTTATGCGTCTTTCTCCCATATATCCCTTATAGATCGTTTATGTGTGTGTATTTATTCTTTATATATCTTCAATCGGAGCAGCATTGCCGTTCAGGATCTGATCATCAGATCGCTTCAGTTCTCTATGGGAATTGCAACTGCCTAATAAGATTGACCATTGCAATTGGCAACATGAGCGGTGGCGCCGGCTGGTATTGATCTGGCACTCAGGTTGCTCAGTGGCACCAAATGTGACTGCTGCTGCGGCTTTTGTTAATCCTGCCTTGCGACCGGCTCTTTTGGGTCTTCCTCCTGCTCGACCGTTTGAGTGCAGCTAAAGAGCTTGCTCAGTTTTCCGCACATCACTCAATCCACTTCCAATCACCTGCAGTCAACTGATTTGCAGCTCTAAAGAGTGCAACAGTTTTATATGGCCGATTATGATTGACAATGATTGACCATGTGTGGAAACAGTCTAAGCCAAGCTTTCTGCTGCAACTGGTTCTCACCCTGGAAAATGGTTCGATGGCAATAATCTCATGCAACTCCATCGCTACGAAACCTGGCCCAATCTAAAGGTGCATTCGACTAATTAAAATATTGTGAAATTCATTTCATGTAATTGAGCTGCCTTTGGTTCGTTTCGTAAAATAATTTTGAAAATTTGTGCACTTTCAAAAACGTTTGCTTCTATTTGTATTTGTGTATTATTTATTTTAAAAAATTGTAAATACCAAAATGTATTCATTTCTGTGCATTTTGCATATTACCGTATATAAAAAGAGAGTAAGTTTAGGAATACCTGAAAATTATATCGTATACTTACATATAATATAACAAACTATTTTCTTAAATCGTTCGATTGTGTATATGATATAGTGATCCGATGCCTGCACTAAATTGACGGCCGTAGAGCCAAGTTTCATCAAGATAGCTTCAAAACGGACGGACTACCGATATTGATCAAGAATATATACACTTTACTTGCTGGGACTTTAAGCGGCAAAGTGATGCTTTGGCCTTGGCGGTTATACAAAGAAGAATGTTCATGCAATGTCTCTTATATATAGGGCTGTCGTTGGGGTATCGAGCGCAGTATCCCCGAAATCCCTGTTATTAACATTAGTAATACGTTATCAGAATGTTGTATTGATCTGTTGCATATTTTCAACACCTCCCCCTCAATACATATTATTGACAATTAGTTTGAGACCAACTTATTACAATTTTCATGTTTTGACTTGCTCAAATTGCTAGTTAAGAAATCTGCTATCATTTGAATCACAAGCTCCTGTTGACTCAACAAAGTATACATCACGGCTTACGATAATTGTGTAAATGTAAGAAGGTTACCAAATGTAAGAAGGTGACCAACTGAAGGCCCTGTCTGCCCTGTCCATAACTCATTTGGCGTATTCAGGTGCATAGATAAGCTGCCGTGTGAACAGCTTCTCCCCAGAAACTTTCTTTAAGTTTGGCGTCTAGCAGCATACATCGCGACAACTCCATTTTGCTCGGGACGATTCCATTTTATTTAAGATATATGTCTAACTCGTTGTTTACCTATTCTTACTTTGATCCATTTGCCATTTTGGCATTCCACCTTGTTCTTATCGTTCTTAGAACTTCAGACTTATGTTTGACAAAATATACTGTGTATGAGGCTTAGCACATCCTCACTCTGGCTGACCATACCAATTTCATATTATTTAATTATTTGGGGCTTTGCATGTTCAGATGACCATATCTCTCATGCCATTTTATAATGTCCTCACTGCCACTTTTGACGTTTCCACTTAGGAACACTGCATTTGTTGTTGTTGATATTTCACACAGAAACAAATTGCTTCTATGATTTGCAATGATCAGCGTTTTATCGTTTTTCTCTGCTCACCAAAATAGTGTTATTGTAATTGTCGTACACGAAGAACGTTTGTAAGTTTCACTGTTGGCGATTTCGACTTAATCATGAGAACTCATTCCAGTCACTTTCCACCAGCAAGTGTGACTGTATCAGTGAATTGCTCAAGCGAATTAAACATTTTTCGATTTGCACAGAGATGAGCTGTGGCGCCTCTATCTAAGCACCACGCTGAGTTCTCAGGTAATCGTTCACTGTAAGTGTAGTGTGGAGTGTATTGTTGGCGTTCAGGTTCTCAATTTGTTCTTCATTCTTGCGTCTATCGCCTTCTTCGATCACTAGTTCCGTCACAGTACTAAACTGTGGTAATTCATCGCGTGATTCCAATGCGGCAACCAGTTTTTCATATGATTTGGGCAAACTTGCCAAGAGTAAAATATCATATATTTTCTCTTGCAGCGCAATGCAATCTCTGACAACAGCTGCACCGTGTTCACAAAATATGCAACATGAATTGTGCAAGTCCAATGAGAATTTCACTTTATCTGTTGGTTTTGGCTTTGGCTGTTGGACATATGTAGAGGTGGTAGTTGGGGTATCGCTTATTATCGGTTATTATCATTAGTAAGCAATACGTTGTCGGAATGATGTATTGATCTGTTACGTATTTTCAACACTTTTGTTGCTTGTCTCACAATGCCTCATTAACTGCTTGCCATTAGAATGATGATCACAATCATTATCGACTTATGGACATTAGTTGGCTTAAACAGCCATTAAATTCACATTTTGCCATCATTTTAATGGAGACGATAACGTTTCTCAAGCAGCCCTTGAACAGCACTCAACTCGAACCCAGCCCCATTTTAGCACCTCTCTCTCTCTCTCTCTCTCTCTCTCTCTCTCTCTCTCTCTCTCTCTCTCTCTATCCATATCTCTATCTTAATCATTTGCGGCATGCTAATGCCATATTTCGGCGTTCATCGGAGTTAATATTTCTGGCAGCCATCAATCAATGGAAGCCGCTTCTCAAAACTCACTCACGCTCTGAATGGCCACTTAAATGCCATAAAAAGCGCAAATTAATGCACTCAAAGCATTCAAATCGTGGGTTGCCTCCTCCTCCCACAAGTGGGTGGTTGAGTTGGGCGGTTGGGTGGTGCTGGATAGAATGCCTAATACGGAATCAGGTCTTTAACTTGAACGTCGATGGTTGTTCGTCTCGCGGGCCACTCTTGTGATTAATTGATGGCATTCCAAGAGTGCTCCATTGCATAGCACACCCACGAAGTGGAGCGAGGTGGTTGCCTGCCTCCTATATATCCTTTATATCCTTTATATCCGTTATATCCGTTATGGGCCTGTGTTAATGGCAAACCATTGAGCAGTTAAAAGTGCGAGATTAGCATTTCCGCCTAGTCAAAGCCACGTGACCTGACCCCAAGCAAACTAAACTCCTCGACCTGCTTTGACAAGTGCCTCCCCGCCTTCCCCCTACCGCTTTGCCTTGCCTGCGGCTGCCTCAAGTGGTGGCAATGGCGTGCAGCAAGGTGTGGCTTCCAAAAACCAATGACAAGAAAACAAAAAAAAGAAATGGCCAGTGTTATATAATATATAATGTGTATTGTTGTTTGTGTGTTGCCAATTTCGACAGACATTTCGGCGCCGTCGTCCAAGCTATAAAGTTCGAGTTGCCAAGCAGCACATGCTGTGTTATCCTTACTAACCGCCAATCGTTTGTCATCGTTTGCTATGATTGATTGATTAATTCACTGACTGACTGACTGACTGAGTGATTGAATGAGTGAGTGGGTGTGGAAGTGGGAGTGGTACTCAGTAAGTGATGTGGATGCTGCAAGATAAGATAAGAGTGAAGGGCCAGCACCAGTGGCGCCACCTGTCACTTGTCGAGCGCAACTCAACACACTTGTTGTGGTCAAAGCTTTTTCAAATCTCACCACTCACCAAATACAGGGATTTTTTTTGGTGTGTGTCTCCGTTACGCTGTGCACTTTACACCTAAGCTTAATGCACGCAAAAGCTTCTTCAATGGAGTTGGACAGAAATTTGTGAAACTAAATCAAATTAAATGATTTCCACAACAGCTTTAAAACTGCTACTAAACATTTGCCAAGTGCTAGGCGCAAGATTTGATTTGAATGCTAACAGTTCCCTTAACCTAGCGGAGCTGTGATTGCAATCAAAGATCTTTAAATCGATTATTACCAGCAACAAAGAAAAAGATGATCATTTACTTCACGCAATCTGGCTAATAGTGCTTAATGTTTTTATTTCGTTTATCAACAATAAGTTTTATAATTGTCGTGGTGGTGAAATAATCATTCTTGGCTATTTGACAAGCACTATCTGCTTGCAAAGTACTTATCCCTGTGAAGCATTATTCACCAACAGTCAAATATGAAATAATTGTTACTGAATGTATATTTTAACAATTTGATTACAAACTGTTGCCTATAAAGAAATATAAATATTTCAATAACTTGCCAACTTAACTTTGAGTGAAACACAAATTCAAATTGATTCTGTGCCGCAAACAAAAATTAATTATTTTCGAAAATTTGCTGTTAGTCTTTGTGTTAATCAAAGACTCGAATTGTAATTGTATTTGTTTTGGCTGCTGTCAAATCTGAGACTGTATATTCAAGAGCAAAAACATATAAATGAACGTCACTTGACCCATTAAATTTATGTGGCATGTGCTGATAAACTTGGCTACTCGATTATTTGCACATCATTTCCTCCATTTAAGTAACTTGAAAATCTGAGCATCTCTCCCCCCCACCCCTCTCTCTCTCTCTCTCTCTCTATCTATATATGTATCTCTCTGTCTCTTGTTCTGTTACACATTTACTTATACACCCTTCAAATTTGTTGTACTTGCAGCTAACGGAGCTCGAACAACGCGTCATCGAAGCGGAAGAACGCGCTGAGGAAGCTGAAGATAAGGTAAGTCATTAAATGACTACTGACAGAGCAACAGTCCCAACTCCTAACCACAGAGAGGACATACAGGATATTAAAACAAGGGTAGCATCCTCAGCCAGCTGGCCAGCCAGACGACGGCAGATATCACGAGCCGCGCCTGCCTCGGGCAGGAGGCGCCTCATTAGAAGCCAGTTAAAGCATTTAAGCGCGTGCGGCATTTACATGACAACAGTGTGGCAATAATGCCACACTGACAACAGTTTTTTTGTATGCCCCATGTTCAGACTGTGCAAATTGGGCATACCGATTTTATGTGACTCTATAGTGCAATTTCGTAATTTCTCAACTGTTTTCCACACCTTTAAAGCTACTGTTGCATTTTTGCTTTTTCCAAATATCCATAAAGCTGCCGTTGAATTTTTCTTCTCTTTTCTCAAGGCAAAATATGCTTAATTTGAAGGTGCAGTTGAATATTTGCTTACTTTGTTTGTCAAGCCAATAAATATCTTTAAGGCTGCAGTTGAATTTGTCAATTTCTCAGGTCAAAAAATACTTAAAGCTATAGTTCAAATTATCTGTTTCTCAAGTTAAAAATCTTTTTACGCCGGGAACAGTGCATTGCGCAGTCCGGTTACAAACGTTTTCGTCTGTAACTTTAGACTCGTGTTTATTTTTAGCATTTTCGCATACTTCGTTGAGGCTGGGGTTTTTGGGATGACTTCGTTTTTTTTTTTTGCCAGACACCAAAACTTTTGGCACATGCGGGCAAACAAGCGACGAACGAGCCAAGCACAAACAATACCGGCTTTTGCGGACAAACAACGACAACAAGGGCAACAGCAACAACAACAACAACAAAAACAGCGACATCAACAACAAGCCGAGCAACAAAATGTTGTCACCAACTGTCCCCAGAAACGTAGCCAGCACTTGCATAAATCGACTTCCGCTCCAGAGCCCGGAAATTCGCATTAATGCAACGCAACGTACGCTGTCCGATACACCCCCCCACCCCCTCCCTGCACACACACAACCCCAAAAATAGACAGCTTTTCCCTCTCCGCCCACTGTCTTCAGTAAAATTCGTGTGGTTGCAAGTGATGCTGGGCTTTTGGCAAGCATGTTAAACCCCTCCCCTCCCACACACACACACACACAAACATGCTCACAGAAACACCAGAGCCCTATAAAAACTACCCCGAATGCGACAGGCACACAATGGGTGGCTCTATCACACAACCACCCAAGCACCCAGCCACCTAGCCACTAAATTCATCCAATACGTTTTACACGCGTTTTCAATATCAAATGCGCATTGTTTGCATTAACAAGTCTCATGGGGATTTTGGCTTTACCTACGCAACGGGGAACAGCTACCAACTCCAACTCTCAGCCGTATCCGTACCCGTAACCGTACGGTAAAACGTAGCCATACCCCTGTACCCCGTATCCGTTTCCATTCCAAACACCCCATACAAAGAGCAGGCGAAATACAAATATTTTCCAGCTTGCAGGCAGATTTATCTCTGCATCTCGTCTGCAGCTGGAGTTGACGGCTGTCGTTGGAAGTCCAACAGCTTCAGCTTTAGCTTTAGCATTAGGTACTGCTTAACCATTAGTATTTCCAACCACTGTGACAAATTGAATTCTGTGTTTGTTTTTTTTGGTTAGGCATTGGAGTTGAGAATCTCCTGGAGATACAGACGGCCCGGGCTAACTGCATGTTACTTCCGGGATGGGTTGCCTAATTAGGCACTCTCCGTCACTCGCCGCTCAGTTTTGCATAATCTCAGATCCTTCTGTATGCCTATGGTGAGCTGGCGGACTTCTCTCCAGTGTGACGGAGATTCCATCCTGTGCTGTACTAAGGTCTTTAGTGGGGGCCCTGAGGTAGTAGCCCCTATACCTCGAGAAATGCTAGAGCACATGTTCCGGGTTTTCGAGGACCTCGGACTCCTTGGACCGTCTTCTGTATCATACTCCAACACCGGTCGGATAGGTAGTTGAATACAGTACTAGACATATACGGAAGTACTCGAATCATCGTCTTAGAAATTTCCTTTTCATTTGGGTCCATTAGTCTTGGGTCGCGGTTGTCTTTGCGTTCTTCCATTGATCACGAAGTATATCGCTTGGTGATCGCTGAATGTGAACTTCTTGTTGTCTCTCCACGTTGTCTTTCTGCGTAACGAGCTACTTAGCAGAGTAATATCTCTGATAGACTCACTGCCAGCCTTACGATAGGTGAGCCGCCTCCAGTCATTTGCAAGGTTTACATCGATCGATGCAAGCTCTTCCAACAGACTGGTTTCTCTGGCATTCGTCTCTCTGCTTCACCATTCTTCTGCGCAGGCATGGAAATTCCCAGCAATTACTAAGAGGGATCTGCCGAGAGTATCCTCCGAGGCTTCCTCCAGCATCTCGGTGGGGCGTAACAACTGTAAAATGCATGTCGAGGTATCCATAGCTGGCTTATCCAGTTGCAGCAGTAGTTCACCCTTTTGGTTTCTGCCTATCCTTATCGTCATCTTTTTACCTTGCGTATCTCAGCATAACCAGCCTTTCTTTTGGGTGAATTCCTCCATTATTCGCCTTTTGGGGTCTCTTGTGCCTCTCCGACGGATGGGAACTTCTTCGTCGCCTGGTTCTCTGTGGGAGCGACCGAGTCAGCTACTCTTTTACTCCTCTTGCCGTGGAGTGTGTTTATTCCTGCACGCTATTTCCTTTTAACTTCCACCGCCGATCCAAGGAGGGGGGACGTCTGCGAGGACTTGTGTGTCTTAATTACAGCTTTGGCTTCATCGTCATGGAGCTGTATGGCTGTCAGCTCGTACAAAGCGTTGGTGCTCTCGATGCAGTTCCACATCGGTTGGTGTATGGTGCGCCGTTTGTCATCCTCTAGCATCTCCATCAGCTTCGTAATTTCTTGGCCGAGGTCGCATAGCGCTATGCTAAGCTGCTTCGCCAGGTTTATTTCTTTATCCGTTGGTTTCTCCAGGTGGCGGCGGCGCTGCTACACATACTGGAGATCTCAACATCGTTCCACTCTTTGCAAACGCGTCGCCACCGTCATTGTTTGTGTTTGTAAATTTATATTAGTGTTACTCTCCAAGTCTTTATTTCTGGTCGTTGTACAGATACGTAATAATCCCATTGTTATCTTTGCATGCAGGGAGGCCATGCGAGGTTTGATACCCGCCCTTACGGGGTCAGATGTTCAGAGCGAGATTCGCTTCAAACAAGAATGTAAAATCTGAACCTGTACTGACAAAAGTTAATGACGACGTACCAGAATGCGTGCTTGGAGATTTGCCAAGTTTTAACGGGACGGAGGCGGTAGAAGCATTACCCTATCAGTCATTCCGGCAAGATTTCACAACGCTTACTGAGATGCTAGAATACTGCTACCGTCAGCCCAGGTTTCAACATATTCAGAGAGGGGGTTCCAGTATTCCTATCCCATGACATAACTGGACTCTGTCTTAGTCGTATCGATTTGCCGCTTAGTGGATGCGTAACGGCTATCCGGGGGATACCTGACCCACTGCCGGAGGTCACGAGCTGCTTACACTACTCAAGACAAGAATCGACTTGGTCATTGCCATGTTAATGGCGATCAAGGACTTTCCGCCTGTAGTGTCACCCCCGTGTCATATCAGTCGCCTAATACGACAAACTATGACTCGCTGTGATGATATTCTTAAGCCTGCCAGCACACGGGTGTGTGTGTGTGTCTACCTAGAGGGGAGGGGAGGGGAGGGGAGCCATAAGCCATAAGGGGATACGCTCTGTTAACCTTACTGGCAACCCTTCCTTGGGTTTCTTTGTGGCTTTCAACAGATAGCAGAAAGCGTGCCCCAATTATTATCATATGCATCACTCACCATGAACTATTAGCCAAAGCTAAGGCCAGGGCTTAAACGACACGAGCAGTAAGCAAGGACCAAAAGGATTACTCATCAAAATGCATTCATGGAATATCAAATAGGTGTGAAAATTACCTTTTTTTTGTATATTTTCTTTCTATATTTTATGGTTTTCAAAATTGTCTTTATTTTGCTTTTATGAGGAAAGTTACTTAAATTAGTTCGTTGAATTGTCAAAATACATCTTCTAACTAACTAAAAAAAATATAGTTTTTTTTTTCAACTAATAATTCTTACAGTTTGAGCTGTGTTTCGGTCATTAATCAATTTAGTTTTCGATGCATTAAACTAATTTAATTATTGTTGATTACAGTATAAGAATCTAATTTATTAGATACTGCTAACAGGAAAATAGCGCTGATCAGAAGTCCATAACATAAATTCCTTGATTATTTTCCAATTTTTTATAATTGTTCTTACACTTCTAAGTTAATTCCATATCCGATTTTGTCTTTAACAACATTTTCTCAGTCATAAGCCCAAGGGGCGTACGCTTATCAAAATCCATAATATTTCTCAACTACCTGTTTGCTCAGAGGACAATGAGGAAGTGCGGTAGCTTGCTATTGCCGGTGTGTGTTATCGGAAGGGGCGGGGATGGCTGTTTGCTGCTTGTATGCTTTAAAATGCATTAAGTTGGTGCGATTTGTGTTGCATTCGCAAAGTCACACATGGCACACATTGCGCTGTGTTGCAAAACGCCGGCGTTGCAAGCCAACCAAAACACAATGAAAAGGCGCGCGTGCGTGTGTGCGTGCGTGCGTGAGTGCCAAAATACAAATGACAAACAACAAAACAAACAGCTGGCAGAATGCATATCAAACCTTGAGCGGCAACACAGTGGCGCTCAAACTGTAAGCGCTGTTTTCGGGGGTTGCTTCGCCTCAAGCTCGATGACAGACAACAGCAGCTGTCCGAGAGAGCAAGACAGCGAGAGAGAAAGAGACAGCCAGATAGAAAGAGAGAGAGAGAGAGAGAAAGAGAGAGTGAGTGCGTGGAATGGATTTTTAAGAGTGCGTTTGTTGAGCAAGCGACTGCAAGCCAGAGAGTAGTCTTATGCCCAGCTGCAGCTTTGTATGTAGTTGACAGCTGTGCGCATATCCTGAGCAAAGGATAAGCTCTTAAAGCAGACGGCGCGAGGAGAGGAGAGAAAGCGTCGCTAAGAACCAAAAGAAAGCCTAAAATGTGAAACAACCACCGAAAAAAAACCGATTGACTACTGACTGACTGAGAGAACGAGAAATGGAACGACGAATGAGAGGAAAGAGGAAAGGAAGCTAAAGCAAGCGTGCGATAAGCCAGCGTAACAAAGAGCACAGCGCAATAGTTGTGCAAAAGAAGACTTGTAGCTGCTCCGACACAGGCTGCTGTTCGGGCTGCCTTTTATTTTGCGTTTCAATTTGTTTAAACAATTTTCGACCACCATTTCGGCCAAAAGTTGCTGCAGCCCAAAACTACAAAACAACAAGCTAACTGCATGTCAAACGCAGCAAAAGCGAAAGCAAAGGCAGCAGCAAGCAGTAGCAAAAACAACAATAAACAACGACGACGCTCGGCGCAGTGTTGCGAGTGTTGCAAGTTCAAAGAAATCACAGTAAAAAGCAAAAAGAAAGAAGTTAAATATTCAGTGCATAGTGAAAGGCGCGAGGGGTGGCCCCAAATCGGCACACGCATTAAATACACAACTGTTCAACAAACAAAAAACAAGAAACAAATCTAAAACTGAGCACAAGGAAAACAACAAAAACGTTGAATTTGTTAAGTTTGGTTTCTTGCCCAAAATGCTCAAGAACTATTTAAATCGAAAATTCCAGTAGCTTCAACGTGTTTGTTTGTATGCGTGCGTGCGTGTGTTATGTATGTATGTGTGTTGTTGCTGACAGCCAAAAGTGCCTAACGTAGTAAAGTATAGGCCAAATTTCGCATTGTATTGCGCAAAAATATACACAACCTACAAACACACACAAATCAGCCATTTACAGTTAAAACGTGCCTGTGCCTGCGTGTGTATGTGTGTGAGTAAATGTGTGAGTGCCACCCTAGGCGAAGCTAGAGAGAGAGAGAGAATACCAGAGAGCAGCAGCGAGAGAGCAGTGCGAGAGCGCGCACATGTCAATGGCAGACAGCTGACTGGCGGCGAGCCACAAAGCAAAAGCAAATAAGCAAAACGGCAATGGAAGAAAACAACGCACAGCAAAGGAGACAAAAAAAAAATACGCTTGCGTGTGTGTGTTTATGTGTGTGCGTGAATTATGCGTTAACAAATAAAGCCAATTGTCAGCAGTTAGCAACAAATAATAGAGGAAAGAGAGAAAACTACAATAAAAACATCGCAAAACAAACATATCAAAACCGACACACAATAGGAAACGTCCATTTACAACACAAAAGCAACGACTGCATTAAAATACATACTTACACACATATGTACATGTATACGTGAATATACAAATTAGGCAAATTAACAACAGCAGCAGCAACGACAATAACAACAACAAACAGGACAGCTCAAAGAACAGCTTTCTTTCCATCGCTGCCTCGCTAGTACGCTGGCTGCTGTTGCTCTCAGCATTGCCAGCGGCGGGCAACGCTTTTGGGGGCATTGCCAGACGCAAAAGCCGCTACAACAACAACAACAACAGCAACAATAACAGCCACAACTGAAGTGAATTTGTTATTAACCCATGACTGAGGCAGTGTCATAAAATGTTGCTTTGTCGCCGCGCGGCTGCCAAGCGTCGCCGCTGCTGCGTTTGCTGCCGCCACAAACAAAGAAAATGGGAGCAGCGGCAGCTCCACTAGCTGCACACAAACAAATGAGCCAAATCTTTCTCCGCCCACCTGCTTTGGCAAACAACTGACAACATTAACATAAGACAACGATACCAACAACGATAATTGCAACGATAACGATAACGATAGTAACATTAACTTTAAGACCCGTGCAACGAACCATTTTTATGAATGGATAACTATAGAAAAAAGGTAAGTCTGTTAAAACTACTGCTTCCATCTAACTTCAGCTCTCAGGAATTCTCGACTTATTATACATAGGTATTTACATATTCATACACATGTAATATGACCGTCAAAAATATCTTAAAGTCTTAACCTTTATGAAAGGTTGTAATAACCGTATGTATTCCAGAACAATTTTTACTCTATTCTGCGTTTCGTTAACAAGAGCTTATATTCTAAATTTGATGTCTACAGTTGTAGATCGATGCAGCTGTTGCTGCTTCTAGAATTATATTCCATATTTCGAGGGCGCTGAAAGGCACACACATCATTTTTAGCGAAAACACTTAAGGAAAGGAATAAAGTCAGACTAGAGCCAACATTCGAAAAAAAATTATCAAAGTTAGCAAATGTGCTTCACAAAGAAAATTTCATTTTGAAAATATTTGTAAAGCTCAAAATTTGTACCTTTAACTATTTTGCCCTTGCCTTTCTCAAAATGTTTGTGTTATACGAGATTTTACGATGATTTGCCTTATATCACGCAGTGTCGTTTAATAAATTTCAAACATGCCTGGGATAGATGTTATTTTATAGAATCTGGGTACTATATTGCTACTAAAACAAATGGTGTCACTTTAGATGGGCTATAATTGGCTAAGATCCCAATTCTAAATGATTTTTGAAATTCTCATTTCAATTTTGAGTTGTATTCGATTGGGCTGTCTAATTGGAACGCCCACTTGGCTGCAACTGTGTTGCACGAACGGATCAGCAAGCTGCAACGAGCCCACGGCAGCCGCATAACAAATTTATTTTAATTTTACGCTTCGTGCATGTTAGTTGGCTAAAATTAGAGGACCAGCTCACCCAATCCAAACCGCCACCCCAACATCATATCTGAAATTAATTCATAACACTAAAAAAAGAATAAAATTAAATTTATCTGGCGTTTCAATCGCCCAGAAACTCTTCGTATAATTTATGGCGCTCACCATCCCACCAGTCTCCCCAGCTGCTGGTAAACAGAATTCAATTAAAAATTTCGCACTTCGTATTTGAACTTTTAACCCTTCCGGGATGAGGATGGGGGTGGCGAATTGGGTCAATCTTTTAATGGGACTTTTCAATTATTTAGCCACTTATCTGTGCGTCGTCATCGCTTTGTTGCAGTTTGTTGTGTTTATTGTGTGTTGTTGCCTCTTTTATATACATGCAACCAGTTCATCAGCCACAAAACTGCAAAATCAATTAACGTGCTACGTGGGTGTTGCATGAGTTGATCGATTGCATGCGGCTCTTGCCACCGCGCTCTGCCCAACGAATTGACGATTGATGCGGCAACATTCGCGTTGCTTTCGCTGCTGCGGCACGTGCCATCCTAGGGCAATGCCAGATCACTTATGTATGGCTTGTATGTATGCGCCACATTATGCTCCATCCACAATTCGCTTGTCTCTCATCGCATTCTCGTTCCTCAAACACTAATCAACTCGAGCACAGTGGCCATTTATCTCTGCGCAAACAAAGCGCCAAGTTGGTTGAATTGGATTGGAAATAAAACAAACAGTTACAGATGCAGTTGCAGTTGCAAGTTATACCATACCTCAGATGTGGGCCAATGCTTTTTGCCAGCCTATTCAAACCGGGCTTAGATATGATCTAAGCCAAATTTATCGAGCTGAATTCAAATTGGCATTATCAAAAATATAATGAATAAAATACTAAATAATAATAATATTGTTAGAGCTACTAATGCTTAACGATTTTGTACCCTATTAAACTGTATCTGGGTTTTCTCAATGTTTTGTAGTCAATTTTGAACAATGAACATTTTACTTACTTTACTTTCCACATTAATAACAAAAATAAGTTTTATAAATCCATTATTCAAATATATAAATAAATTACTACTTTGATTTATTTGATATAAGTGCTCAACGATTTCTTGCGATTTCAAAAAGTGACGTCGATTTAATAACCATCGTTAAGTATCATTCAGGAATCGAGCCAGCATTTCACATGCCACTGCTCAGCTGTAAGTAGGAATAGACTACCACATTTGTGGTTTCCCGACTGCTGATTTTTATAGATTTCTTACGTTAAGCGCATCTATGCGTGGTATTGGACCAATCGGGTAAACCATTTTCCACTTTTCCTTTATATCCCGTTTTTCACAATGATTGTGCATAAAACTTCACAGAACGAAGAAGCAATAACGCGTTGGCGTTTGCCTCATTTTGTTGCTGTTGTTTGTGTGCGCTGCTTCAGTTGAATTAATGATGCATGCATCCGTCATCAGACTGCAGCGCAGACGACGACGTTGACGTTGATGCTGGCGTCGACGGCGACGGCGCCACTTTCGCTTGAAGCCGCCTCCGCAGAAGCAGCAACAGCAGCAGCAGCAGCAGCAGCCGCCGCGCGCCCACTCACAGTTGGCCCTCGGGGTCGACGTTGCCGTTGCACATTTGAAAGATGTAATGCGTTTTATGCGTTGGATTTTTCTCGACTTAAGTGGTCTTTTTACAATACCCTGTGTCCATTAGAAAGTAACTAAAAATAAAAGGATGACATCATATTGTGCTAATGTATATGATACTAATTTTATGTATTACATATATTGTATACATTGTACAAATATATATGTGGATTGATCATCCTCAACAGCCGGAGCGATCTAGTGCCGTACAGCTGTCTGTCCGTCTATGAACCAGTCGATCTGATGCCCAGCCAGCTTATTGCCTCTTTTTCTATCACTTAATCAGCTTAAAAATATCGATAAATATCGATATTTGACTTACAGTTTGAGCTTATCTTGATAGCTGTAATAACAAGAGCCCTCAGATTTTATGACTATTTTGTCGCACATAGATAAAACATGCATATATCAGAGCTGCATTAATAGCTGTACTATTAAATATAAATGCATTATAATTAATATTAATAGAGTATAGGAAATCACGCATGTGTATTAGGGTATCTGCCATTCGGGCTAATGCCTTGATTAAGGCACTCTCTCGCAGTTGTCGTTGTATTGCTCTGTTGCATTTCTTTATTTAAAACTCATCAGCAAGTCGACGACATCATTTGGCGCGCCGCAGTGCGAGTTGGCTCCACACATTAATATGCATTTAAAAATAGCGCCCCATGCGGCGGGGTCTATGCAACAGTTGCCGCTATGTGAATGATGTGCCACATCATTGCGGCAGCAGATACTTTGTTGTGCCCAGCTTTGTGCTAGAGCCTTATTGCGATTTCCTACGGCCAAAATTCAAATGCTTGTAATGGTGCTTTAATCAGTGACTTATTGGAGGCGCGAAGTGAGTTTTTGAGAGAGACAGAAGTGAGCGTAAAGATAAGGATAGGGGTATGGTGAGGGTTATAATAATGCTAAGGGTAGTTCTAGTTGTAATTTGGCTGCCAGCCAGTCTACTCGGGGCGTATTACTCACTTAAGCACTCATACGGAGGAAGGTTTTTTTGTTGTTTGTGGTAATTTATTATACCCTGTTCTTCAGTTTTCGAGAGGATACACATTCTACTTCGTATGAATAAATAAATAAAATTATATTATATGAAACATGTCATGTTAATTATATTTCCAAGAATATGGGTTTTGTAACTAATACTTTTGATTTTGTTCAAATTTCTGAAAGCTCTGATTTCCAAGTGGCTTTTATACTGTTGCAACCTTAACTTACTAAATAAAATATATCATAAATTGTTAATACGTGAATTACTATAATGCGAAGACATAATGAGCTGAATGCCTTTCAGCTTAGCTGCTATTGCTCATTATATAAAATAAAAGTAATTTTGAAATGCCTTATTTATTTATTTATTATTTATAAATTTTTGATATCTAAATTGAAAAAGACAATTATGCTCTTTGCTGCAGTTAGGTATGATATTGAAATATATCACATGATACAATGGCTTTAATTTATGAAAATGAAAGGTTGATTTTTGGTACTGATCAAAATGATTAGAATTGGTGCAAGGGTATTTTATCTTCGGGAAACCCAAAGATTGATTTATTTTCGTGGGTTTTGTTTTTATAGTTTTTTGTTATTTGTTCTCTTCAGAGTTGTTGTTGAATGCGTCTAGCCAATAATGTTCATGCTGGCTGGCGCTCTGATGGATGTCGAGGACGACCATGAAACTGAGTCATTTCGCATCATCTCATATGGCGTCCAATTCTCTTTTCTACTGGCTGCTTTCACTGCATGATGCCAGCTGCCTGCTTTGTTGTTTTTTAATCAGCGAAATTGTTGACACCAACCGTATACAATCAGCGAAAGAGCTTCCAAATTCGTGGTATGAACTTGTGGCACACAACCCAAGCAATATGCTACATGGATGTACATACTTTTAAATTAAATATGCCGGGTTTCCTTCAGCTGGAAGAGCTAGCACCAAATTTGGGCAGCAGCGTGAGAGATAAATTGTAAGATGTGGCAAGATGCTATTGCCGCTGCTCCTCCTGTTCTCAGTGTTGTTCCGACACATAATCTGACAACTGACATGCAACTAAGCCACGCTCCACTCCATGCCACATGACACGCACTTCGGGCCGGAAGGATGGCAAAGTGACTTATGTTTGGTCTGTTACTCAGCCCGCTCACACATCTGGCGAAAGTTGGCAAAGTCATTGACGCCACTCCGATACAAGATACATGATTTTAGCAGCGAGATAGAGCTTGGGCCTTGGTACTTTTTTTGTCAGGAAAACGAGAGTCAAATGACCAATGAAATACTTTGAAATGTTTTCATATGTGTACATAAAATAAAATAAAATATGAATGAATATTCGACAATTTACAATGCTTCGGTATAGTTTTGAGTGATGTGGTAGATATATGATATAAACACTTTCGAAAGCACTTGATAAATGTTTAGAGCACGTAACTCTTAGTTTTCCAAAACTGAAGTCAATCCTTACAGCTATGAAAATAAAAATATAAAAATGCCTTCGAGTTTTGGCACGCAGTGTTCAGAAGCAGTCGCAACCCAATACCGTTAGCTTTGTCATCCCTACGTGAGTCATTTCAATCGGGAAGCAGGGGCAAGGGGCAGGCTGCCACTGAATTACGTATTTTATTTCTATAAATTCCATTTCCATTTTAAATGTATAACCGAGCCACGAACGAGAACCAGACGCATAATTGGCGAAATGGCCGATAACTGATAACCCACTAAGGCCAAAATGAACGGTAATGTTTGCTGTAAGCTTGCCCCTTTATTATTATTATTGTTGCGGCTAGTGTGTTAGATATGTTAGAGTACTATAATATGTGCTTATTTTATATTTATATTTGTATTTATGTGTGCACAAAATATACGTGCACCCACAGAGTGTGATATATGACATATATTACAAGATGAATTACCTGCCACCCCAAAAAATAAAATACACACACACACACACGCATGGCAAATGGTTCGCTTCGCTTCGCCAAAACTTCCCTCTCTCAGCTGTCTAGGATGAAACACACACACACACACACTTACTAATTTCCCACCTCCACGCACTAAAATTTCCCTCTCACTCGCATTCGGTACTTGGTGCTTGTTGGCTGATACTTGGCTGGCAGCCGATTCAGTGCTTCAGAGTTGCTCGAATCGTGCACGTCGTTCGGCGGCATCTCTCAGTTTTTACGAACGGTACCAATTGTTGAATTGTCTTAGAACGCGTCGTCTACTTGCTTCTTGTAGCATTATCAAAGTGATTTTTGTCGTGATTGCTAAATGTCTTAAATATTTGATTTAATGTTTTTTTTTTTCTTTTATGTTTATGGTGCGAATAACAAAGAACTTTGTAAGGGCTGCCCAAAAACAACCCTCAGCAGCTGCCGCAGCAGCAGCAACAGAACTCGCGATCAACGCCCTACCCTTCTCCGCCCACCACCAAACCGGTTTATACTCAAAAAGTTTTGCTCGCGAATTATTATAAAACCTAGTGTTTTTTTTTGCCTCTATTGGAAAACAACCCCCAACCCTTAGACCAGCACATCATGGCAATGAACTTCTGATCTAATAAGATGATTCCTCATTCGTGTGTGTCTTTTTCCAGTGAACTCGTGAGTTAAGACTTGCGTATATAAAACTCTTCCAGCCAGAAAATTGTATTTAAAGGCCTATTAAAATGGCAGCTATCTTAAAGGAGCAGGGCACACGCACACAGTGCTCAAAATGTATGTAATACCTATGCAAAAACCAGTATTTATAATTTTAAACCCAATAATAGAATGGGCAATACCTGAGTTGTATATATATATATGTATATACATATGTACATATGTTATTTGAATATAATAGTTAATTGTTTATGTATCCACAACTAGCTTTTGACTGACTCCTTAAAAGCATCTCACAGTTTTCTCGTTAACTCTTATCTACTAAAAGTATGTGATAATTATTTTACCGATCTAATTGTAATAACCTTTATAATTTACAACTGCAAATTCACTATGTAAACAATTCTGTGAATGTTATTCGATATTTTAAAACAGAATTAAGTTTGACTCGCTTGATAGAAGCTACTCGAAGTTGATAAAGTCAAGTTTTTTGCAACTCAAATTGAGAGATATTATAGTTATGATGTAAAATGTTCTCAATTTAGATTGAACTCCATTTCACTACAAAACGTGCAACAATTTTGTCTGGAATTTTTAACTAAGTATTGTGATTGAGTGTAAACAAAAATGACTTTAAACAATAATATAAATAAAAAATATTTATAAATTTTCGGTATAGTGTTATCTAACTGTCATTTGTGGCAATCGGTTGAAGGCGTACGACGTAGCTAGAACAGGTTCTATTATTGCCCGATCTATCAGCTGGGGCCGTATTATTTTATAAGGAATCGAATGCTTATAAGCAGAATACACAAAGAAGAAAAAGAAGAAGAAGAGATAATGAAAAAACTCGCCGAGTGCCGGCAATGAAACAAAAAGAACACACGCAGTAATGAGAGGGGAAAATGCTTTTAATTCCTCACAAGTCTTAGTGTGTGTGCCTGTGTGTGTGTGTGTGTGTGTGTGTTTGTTTCACGAGTTTTCCCAGCGTCGAACGCATCGTTGAGCTTCTCTAAGGCGCATTTGGATAAAGTTGTCTTTGTCTTTGACGTTGTTATTGTTGTTGGTTGTTAGGCTGTTGTTGTTGTTGTTGTCGTTGTGGTGGAGAGGGGATTGTTGCTTCACGCTTAATTGGTTAGCGACATCGAACGAATTGTTCACGTTTATGAATTGTGATCAAAAAGTTGGCAGCGCCTTTGCCTGTTTGCAGTCCAAAGTTTGGCTTAACACACATTCAAAAAGGGCGAATGATATTCCAAACGATATACAAATGTTTTCCAGGGTGTGTTTTCAACCTAATTGGATTTTGTTCTAACACAAAAAGAAACATGATTTCTTATTGTTAAAAGTTTGTCTGAGATTCCAGAATGGGTATAAATATTTAAATGGGATTTTCGGTTATTCTGTGTCAACACTTAAGAATCATTCAATCAAGTCGAAAAATGTACACAATGGAATAAGAGTTATGGAATAAAGAGTTTCATGTAAATTATAATAAGTACTATATCATTGTGAGCTCCTTTGGAAAGCTTATTTCGTCTGGCAAATCACTATTAAAACTAATCAAGCAAATAATTGAATATAACACGGTTTTAAATGATTGGTTTTACGCTATTAGCATTGACATTTTCAGCCAATTTCTTAAGACTCCGATTTTTAATCTTATTAGAATATTAAATTGCTGCTCCATCCAGAAGAAGCTTCGAAGTAGTTTCTACTTAACTTCACTTGTACAGTGCTGTCTTGAATTGATTTTAAACGAAAAAGACTAAAACCAATTTCAAAGCACTCACAACATAATTAAAGTTATTGCCATGAAACTGAGACTTATCTCTTAAACATTTGAACGTTTTAAGAATGTTGCATTCTACTTGAGTCAAGTTTGTCAATAGATGGCGCCACTTTTAGCGAGAACTTTTTGCACTTTTTGTTGTTGGCCAATTGAATGGATAGAGGCATTTGCGGAACTCTCTCTCCCCATCCCCATCCCCCTCCCGCACCCAGCACCCCCATCCCCCATTCTCATTTCCACTTGAATGCACTTTTGTTCTGCACCCAGCCAACATTTGCACAAAAGCCTTTTGCTAAATTAAAAAAAAAGAAGTTTGGAATACAAAAAAAATGGAAAACAAGTGCAATTTGACGAGGAGGTGGCGTTCAGCCAGACGCTATACTTTGTGCAACCTGTGGGGTTTCCCACTCCTCCCAACGCATAATTAACAATGGGCCATGCAAAAGGCGTAGACCCCAAAGGCAATCGCATCCCAGTGAATTGGCCATTTCAGATTGTTGTTGTTGTTATGCAACTGTTAGATGATGAGTGAATGTCTCGATCTTAAATTTTGAAGTTCAACCGAACAGCGGGCAGCTGCAGTCGACGCCATTTAAGCGCAAAAATATCATTTTCACCACAGAGATAAAAAAGAACGTTGTGGCGCATACCACCCACTGTCAAAAACAGTTGCCGTCAAGGGCCGTCTAGTTGGTAGAAAATGGTGTAAAGGAAAATTATTGAAAGTCGCACAACTTTTTTCTCTCCAACTATTTTTGCTGTTACTTGTACACTTTTCATGCATTTTATTTATATATATAAATATATATATATATATATACTTTCTTATATTAATAAATATATGTATATATTTGCTCTCGCGAAATTGTCGGCATCTTTGCTTTGTGTTCTTGCTGCGATGGCTTTTCCCGCAAGACATAATGCCCCGCCCCTTTCTGCAGATGCTGCAGCTCTTGCCGGGCACATTGTTTGCCTTTTGACAAAAACTCAACTAAACTCAATGTGACCAAATCTACTCCCGATGAGGAGTTTCCGCAGGACGACGCCATATCCACAAGATAGTCTCGAGTTGCACAATCTGAAATGCGCAGCTGAGTGTTGCCATTGCCAGCCGTGTTGCCGTGGGCCAATTCAGCATATTACCAAGTTTCTCGTGCTAGTCTAATCCCAAATGGGTGAGGTCCACTGCAACGGGCAGGGGGCTGTTCTAAAACTTTTTTCAGCAGCTAAACTTTTGTCTTAGTTTGTTGCCTAGCAAAAGGAGCCGCTAAGTTTTTGCCCCCTTCCACAAACTCACACTCCTTATCTTGCTGCAAAACTGATTAAGTTCAACTTGCCAGTGACTTGCCGTCAGCTTCAGCTGGCAAGCAAATTGCTTAAGATGCAACAAGCAGCGGCTGCATGATAATTATAAGCTCAACCATACCAACAAAAACTGATATAGTGCTATACAATGATGAAATGTATCAGCTGAAGCTCCCTGAGTTTCCTGAGTTTCCCAAGTGATCGAGCCATTGCGGCCCCCAAACATAACCAACTTGCTGCATCCCAACCCAGATTAGGGTATACCATCGATGGTTTCCCATGTGGTTTCCTGTAGATAATTATTTCCTTTATCATAAGTCAGACAAAAGGAAGAACCCCTTTTTAATACAAAAAGAACATTCATAAAAAAATCATCTTGAATTTTAAAAAGTTGCCATACTTTGGGTGCCAAGGATCTTATTATTCACAAAGTATATTTCCGAAATGGAAGATGTATTTTTTTAAATAGGGGTTTCTCTTTTCGAATTCCGGGGTACGTTTTTTTATTAAGATTTTTGTATTTATATTATATTGTTATTAACCTTTCGAGTTTTAAGCAAAGTAAGCAATAGCAATTGGCAGACAGCAACTAAACTCTAACAAAGTAGTCGTAGTAGAATTTTAGAGACGATTTTTTTCCAAAAACAGAGCTACTACTTTTTCGAAATATTTTCGATTAGTACAAATATATGTCTGAAAAACAGAAAAAAAAATTTCTCATTTTCAGAACATGTTTCGTCTATTTAGAAATAAAGTCAAGTAAAATTTCCAAGGACTATTTTTTTCTTTTAGGGCTATTTGTTTCTACGTGTACCAGATATAATTATGTTAATTATCATAGGCCAGACAGTGGTCTTAGCCAACATTAAACATCTTTCTTATAGTAAAAAGTATGCAACGATCTTCTTATTAGGTATAATCCTTATATAATATCCACATAACTTATAATAATAGCTTTAGTAATAATAAATAAAACGAAATAGCTTAAACAATGAATTGCATATTAATATGTACATTTATAATTCTGATAATTTAAATGGTTTTGTAAATTGACATTTTAAAGCTTTATTGAGCTTGAAAGACGCCTCAAAGTAGGCAGCATTTGCCGCACACTAACACTCGACTGACGAGTGCCCCTCGTGATGGCTGCAACATAAACAGGATGCATCGTGTTCCAGCCAGCTGCCATAATTACAGACGCTGCAATGTTCGCGAGATTTGTTTAATTGTTGTAAGCGGGAGACGAAGCTTAGACATTGCGGCTGGCGATGGAAGTGGTTGTACAGTAGCAGTAAGAGCAGCAGCAGCCATGTCGGGAATAATTTGCAACAAGCACATTTTCAATTTCAAAGCTGCCAAAACATGCAGCAAATATTGACATTGACTCTAATGGAAAAATCATTCGGGAGACTGCGATGACAGCGAAGTTACAACAGTAAAAACAACAACTGGCGCGGCGGCAGGCAAATGATAAACTGCGCTATTATGTTGCAAAGTTTTTATATTTTTTATGTAGCTATGCTTAAATTGAATTACAATTTCTATGGCGTTGCCAGCGTTTAAAGCGGCAACGGAAGCTGCAAGCAGCTAAGTGGCAACAGCAGCAACTACCCCAGACAAAACGGCGACGCGTCTCATCGCGTGCCACCATTTGGTTTGGGGCACAGAGACGTTGGTGCTTTAGTTGTGCTTTTTATGGAGTGTTGTCTAGAGTGGCTGCTGCTGCTGCTGCTGCCGCCGCTCTGTTCACTATAAATAACAATGGAATCATGACTCGAAATTAAACGTCGAAAATGTGGCGTGACAAGAAGGAGTGGAAACATATGCGTGGGGGAGGGGGCTGCTCTTGTGTTTGCTCATGAAGTCAAAGAAACACAACCAGAAACACAAATAAAACGGGAAGGCACATGTGAAAGAAGCCCAAAGATGATGTGCAGCCAAAGTGGATGCCAAGACTCAAGAGAGCGCAAGCGATCAAAATATAGGGACAGGGGTTGGCGATGGTGGCAGTCAGGAAGGGAGAGAAGTTGGACAGATTTCTACTTATACACATATGTACATGTTGCGGCACATTTGTGTAATATGAATTAACAAATTGCCAAGCGACGTCATCAATTTGTGCACACAATAAAGTGTCACAACTCTAGCTCCATCCTTATTAAGCCACCCACACCCCCAGACACTACTGAAACACTACGGCAAATTTGTAGAAATGACAAAAGAGCTGCCTAGACAAAGCCAAGATTTAAAACCAAGGGACTTCAATCAGTGCCATTAAATTAAATTAAATAAATAACAGAAGTCTTGCTCGAAACGAACGAATCAATTAGGGAGGACCTTGCGAGGTGTTTATCGTACCACAAGAGAGCTGAAGGGAAAAGCCTTAAAGTCTTGCACAATTATGCAGTGTTGTTTTTACAAAATGCAATTATTGTGGCAAGTCAGATTTAAAGAAATTCAAGCGAGCATTCAAATAATTAAGAGGCTTCTTTTTATCTACAAACAGACCTCAGTCCACAGTTCATAGGCGAAACGTAGCGCCATCTAGCGTTGGCATTCGACTTATTAATCATAGACTATGACGGCGAGTTCTGTAAGTGTGAATTACCTCCTACTACCGTATGCCCTTACACAGCAGCTGCGTCACCACAAATGACAAATCTATTACCCCTCACCCTCACCCATGCCCTGACCCTATCCCCAACTACGACTCCTGACACCAAATGCTTTTAGCTTACACACATTTTCCATAACAAGTCATTTAGTGGGCCAGCAAGCATTGTGACTCGCTGTTGTTAGTCATCTGTCCAGCTCCTCAGTGCCCCAACAACCCTCAGCAGCGGCTATCGTCCATTCAACCCTTCGTAACCTACACCACTTAATTGTGTCTGCTCATTTACCGATGAAAACAGAATTCATGCTTGGCATCGGCATGAGCATGAGCCAACAACAAAGATGGAATGCTGTGGGGGAGGGGCAGAAGATGTGGAGGCTGCTTTACAGTTATGGCCATGACTGAATGAATGCATTCAATCGGTCTTCCGCACATAGTTGCGCACACTTCCTTATTCTTATCATTTGCGTCTTCATTGCACATCCTCTATCCTTGAAATACCAAGCGTAAAAGTTTGTCACTGCCCCCAAAAAAGCGTATTAAAAATTCAAATTAAGAAATTGTATGCAAATGCAAAATATATATGAGTTGCTCATTCATATTTTATTCAGTCTTTATTGAGAGATTCTGTCTGTTTCTCCGCCATATACTTCATATAATCCATAATCGTCTTGTGCGTTTGGGCAAATTATTGTGTAGGATTTTGGGTTTTGTAGTCAATGCAAGCAGACTATGGCGAAGCCAGACAGAATTTATGTTAAGTGGGCGGGCATTTGGGGCCAGTCCGACAGCTCCACTTTCTACTCCATTCTGTCTGCGTACAGCACCACCCCCTCCCCCCACACACACACCCTCCCCAACCTGCTTATTATGACTTGTCTGTTCTGGCAATAAAAATGTCGTTCTGCAATAAAAATCGAATTGTTTCTCTATTTTTCTTATTCATTTTTTGCCTGACAGTTGCAGCTGCGCTCAGCCGTAAAGCGAGCGCCCCTTTCCTCTTGCCCCCACTCCTCCCACTGCGGACCTAGAACAAGCCGCTGGAGGAAAGCTTAACAAAAGCTGAGAGACTCAGAACAAACAGCTTGGTTTATGTGAACCAGAACTTGGAATAGACTGCGCTAACGATACTCAACAGCTGCACAGGACTTTAGACCTCCTTTCTCTCCCCAACACACACACACACACTCCCACAGACATCAGGGCAGGCAAATATAATCAAATGGTGCAAATTGCCGGATTTAGTTGGACTGACAGGGTGCAGATTTATTTTCATATCTAACATTTGTTTGCCATCCATTAGATAAACCTAGGAGTCAACGTTCCTGCCCCTCGTTTCTACTGCCATTTGTTCTCTTTTTAGCAGCAATGCAGAACATTGAAAACTTTTATTTGCAAAAATAAATATATACTAAAAGTTGCACAAGATTTATATGCCCGCTTTTTTCGATTTTTTTGTTTTTGTGCGGCGGTATTAAATTGTATGGCTTAAGTTTTGGCCAGAAACTTGTAACCGAAACGACTTGGCTTCGATGCATCGTGAAGCCACACGATTCTACAAGAGTTGTGTAGTTTTGTGTGTTATTGTGACTTTATTCTTCGGCTTAAATGCCTGGAAATGTTTTTATCGACTTTTACACTGACGTCAAGTAAGTATTTCGGTCTGGATTAGAGTCAAAGCCAAAGTTGAAGAGGGGTTTAATTTGTTTTTATTTTATTTTTTAACTAAATGTTTTTTAAATGGAAAGCTATGATTTCCCAGTGCATGAGCAATATGTAACAAAAATTGTTTGGCAGAATTCGAAATCATAAATATTAATACAGTAATAATTGCCTTGAACACCACGGCTCTTTTCCAATAATAACAATATATTTAGAACGGAATATAAACCAACTTTTAGCTTCAGTTTGCATTCGTACAGAACAAAAATAGCCCTGAACTTAAGAATATCCAATTACATTTGGCGCTAGGGTAACTCGCCTTATTATCTAACAGGATTATTTTTAAAATGAATGGATAGATTAGAAAAGATTTGAACCGTTTATTATTTTTTGTCTTAGTATTATTTGAGGTTGACTTTATCCTACCTGTGTACAACGAATTTAAAGAGTCAATTCGTTGCTTTCTAGATAAATTGATGGGTTAGCTGATACAAAAATGAACGTTTTGTCAGAAGAAGCAAACTTTTCACATGGAACATTTACTTTTCCTAACATCATTTTTTGTGCGGTTTCAGAACAGATTGTTGGGAACGAAAAGAAAATTAGCGTTCTCTTGCGACTGTGGTTAAGCTATGATTAAATAGCTGGAAAGAGAACTTCTTGCGGGAGATTGGCCAAAAGTAAAGATTGAATGTAATAGCTATGTAAATAATACACATTGCCCGATATGCCACAAAATACATGTCTCCCCGGGTAATAAGCAGAGACTAAGCCTTTGTTTGGTGTAAATTTGTTATCACCGCTGTCAGCGGTCATCTTTTTATCCTTTCGATTTTTATTTTTTTGTTTTGCATGACCATAACTCTTTTTATCCTCGGGCCCGTTACAGTGTATATGCGAGTGTGTGTGTGTGTGTGTGTGTGTGTGTGATTCTTTGTGTATGTTCGTGTCAGGACAAGCATAAACTTTGGCATTTTATATGCGTCGCGTCCAATAACCTGACGTTCTGTTTGGATATTTTTGGCAGTCTATTTATTTTGAGCATACGCCAGCTGAGCTTCACGGAGCATTAGACGCTGCTTTCAGCTTTTAGCTTTCAGCTGAGGCAACTTTATGTTGTCAGTGGCTGAGTGGAGTTGAAACGGGTTCCTCGACCTGCAAACTGAACATTGAACATTGAACATTGAACATCGAACATTGAACATCGAACATAGAGCAATTGACCCATTTGCATTGTCCTCTGAGCAAAGCCACAATCCAAACAAGTGGTAACTAATAATGCAATGCCGAGGTGACGAGAGCTAGCTGCAACATTACTACTTGGCCAAGTGGCGTGTTGCATTCAGCGTGTTTCCGGGCTTACTTAACCTACTTTGTCAGCTCGTGTTTTCTGCTAATTTCCCAGTTCCTTGGTTTCCTAAGACCAGACTCGAGGGCAACCTGAACAACTTGTCGTGCCAAATTAACTTATTTCCTTTGGGTTCTTTGCGTCAATGTATCTGCTTTATCATTGTCTCCCTGACTCTTAATATTCGCTCCGTTCGATTCTCAGTTGCTTTCTGTCTGTCAGTTGCATTGGCGCCAAAGTGTATGCCCATAAAAATTTGTTCTTGGCATTTTTGCCTCTCACTTAGTCCTTGGAACCCTTGCATGCCACATTTAATTATGCTATGCTCAACTGCTTAACTGCTTAACCTGCAGCAGAAGCTGTGAGGCAAGTGTTAAATACTCGCTAAATGTCTGCCACAAAAGGTTGCGTTTAATTACACAATTTATTGCGCCACTGCGCCTATAATTTGGCAACGCGCTTGACAGTCTCCTTAAATCAGCATTCTTTTAATTAGAAATAGTTGGACTTGATATTAGGCAACCTAAAAACGGGTTTGCATCAGTTTGCATATTTAAAGCTGAACTTTCTACATTTGCTGTCGTTATGTTATTCGATTCTAGTCTAGTATCAAATTCTATGCATAATGTTGACTGTTTTACATATTACAGAATGAACAAGTTCTTTCACTTTTTGTTCTAAATTTTACAATGTACTAAAGTATAAAGTATATATCCTTATGACCAGTAACACTAGTCAAGTCATATAGCCATCTTCGTTTGTCCGTTTGTTTCTTTGCAAACTAGTCTCTCAGTTTATCTTAATGAAACCTAGCATGTATCCGTGTTTTTACCGTAGGCAGCATATATATGTTGAAACTGATCGGATTAGAACACTATATCTTTTACCTGAACTTGGAACGAACGATGCAAAAATGAGCTCTTGTTTCAAACACTTTTTTGATTACCAATTTGTCCTAACCAAACTCACCAGATATAGGTGTTCGTTTGCTTCCCACATCTAAAAAAACATCTTATATATATGTATATCTATATCCTATATCTGCTGCCAAAGGAACACTTAATCAAATTACGAGTTCTTGTATAAAAACCTTTTGTGTTTAACAAATATTTATAACCAAACTCACCAGTTATGCACAATATTCTTTTCTTAGCATTTGCACGAAAATATGAATTCTTGTTTGAAAACCTTTTTTGTCCAAACAGATATCCAAGCCAAACTTACATAACAAGTGTTTCATGTTCCTCATATTTCTTACAAACAAATTATCAATATTAAACTATTATATCATATAGCTTTCATAGGAACAATCGGCCGAATTTGCTTAAATTTAAATGTAGACGACTCCGGTCTACATGGAAATTAAACTTCCGACGTCCCTAAGATAGCCGTTCTTTCTTATCAATTATATTTTAGGAGTTTCCGCAGCTTCCGCTCATTATTTTATTAGGATTTCTTGTCATATCAATGATATTACTTGCTGAAATTACAAATATGCATCTACGCTGAAAGATTCCAATTATTTGCTAGCCTTTTTAGTATTTAGTTTCAGCTTTACATATTCCACTCAACTTTCTAACGATAATCCTGCCAAAAACTTTAAAAAAATCTAAAATCCTTTTATAGCCACAAAGAAACTTTTTATTTACTCAAAGATCGACGCAGCTCAGCTGCATTACTGTTTAAGGCTTGGCTACTTCTACTCTTGTCTCAACTTCTTGCCACAGAAAGTGCACATTTAATCCCCGGTCCACAGTTCAGACATATGTAACCATTAGCCCTGGCAAAAGAACAATTCAGCTTATAGCAAAATTAATTGAATTTCACAAAGTTTAGGTCGACATGTTTTTCTTATTATTTTGTGCGCAATCTGTGATTCAAGCACGAACATCATAGCACAAATGAAATAAATATCAAAAATTGTATGAATACAATGAACGTAACTGGATTGATTTTACTCCAGTGAGTCAATGAATACACTGAAAGATTGTATGTTACCTAATTAACTTGTTAGAATTATTTAACAGCATATGAAATGATATGATATCCTTTCAAGCGGCTAACAGACATTCAGCCCAGTAGGTTTTCAAAATACATCTTAAGAATGTTTTCCTATGTTTCCCTAGCCAAATCATTGCGGACTTCAAGGTTGTTTATATACCAAGTGGTACCTTCAATGTGTCATAGAGTAATATTTTCAATATAGGGAAGTACTACTCAACCTCATCCGTCGGTTGTGTATATTGCTGCATTGCATACGTCCATACTGGTTTGAGGATTGACTTTATATTTATATATGTGTTCTACTAAATAATAGTTTTGAATAATGTTTTATGTTCTGTCGATGTTGCTGGATGCGTAGCATAATAGATGGGAAATAAGAAAAAATTGTTTCTTTTCAGTGTACAATTTTTGATAGCTTAGTTTTGCCAACACTTTTGAACTCTCTCTCTAACTCTCTCTCTCTCTCTCTTCCTCTCTTCCTCTCTTTCTGCTTTGCCTGCAGGTGCGTGCTATGGAGCAGCGGCTTAGTGAATGGCCAAAGCCACAAGCACAACAGCAGCAGCAACAGCAACAACAGCAGCAACAACAACAACAGCTACATTCGCAGCAGGGCACAGCCACCAGCTCACCCATACATCAGCAGCAGCAGCAGCAACAACAACAACAGCAACAACAGGCAGTTGCCGCTGCAGCTTTAGTCGCTGCATGTCAGCAGAGCGTTTTGGCCAGCTGCAGCAGCAGCAGCATAGCATGCGGCCAGCCAAAAAACGAGGCGGAGAAAACAATTAACTCATTGGAGTATCAGGTGGAGGAGCAGCGGCAGTTGCGTTTGCACGACGCACGCCAAATCGAGGCGAAGGCAGCCAAGATCAAGGAGTGGGTGAACAATAAGCTGCGGGATCTCGAAGAGCAAAATCAGCTGCTGCGCGAACAGAATATCAAGTGCAATCAGCAGCTGGAGCTGCTCAAGAATCACATTGCCAATCAGTCGCAACGGCACAGCATTGTTGGCCCTGTGCGCAATAGTTTGAGCTTGGATGTGCAGGATTTTGCCAGCACGCCGGAAACGCGTAGACGCAGCGAGAGTCTCGATCCGCAGGAGATCATTAGCCGACCGCTGACCAGCTCCTATCCGCATCATCAGCATCGCCGCAATCTATCAATGGAGCCGCAGGAGCTGGAACGCAATCTAGTTGCGGCCGTTGATGGGCTCACATTGGCGCCGCTGTCCAGCATCTCAAGCAAAGCAACGCACTCGACGGCAGCGGCTGCAAGCACACGTCCGGATAGCTCCGACACGGATACGGCGCACGACTATGCGGAAATCTATACGCCCTCCTGTGAGAAACTGCCGGCCTGGATGAAGAACAATCCGGCGCTAATGGCCAGCGGTGGCAATTCGAGCACAACAACAACCACAACTAGCGAGGTGGGCGTGCCCAGGCCGCCCACACCGCCATTGCATCGCTTCCCCAGCTGGGAGGCCAAGATCTATCAGGTAGCCAACGATGGACTCGCCGGCACAGGCACTGGCACTGGCACTGGCACAGGCCACGGAACTGGCACCAGCAATGTAAGCAACGAAAGCAACGTCAGAAATGAGCCGACGCCCGATGTGCAGGAGCACAGTCAGCTAACGCTGTCCAATGGCAGGTCGAGGCCAGGACATGGACAGGATGCGAACGGAACGTTGGGCAACAGCGGAACACCGGGCACACCGCAGCCGCCACCGACGCGGCAGCAACAAACCGCCAGCGGCGGCTTCTGTGATATCTCTGTGCCCGTCTATGCCACGGTCAAGGGGCGTGCCTCGCAAATCCGCTCGATGCCCTTCACGGGCGACTCTAGCGATGATTCGAGCGATGGCGAAGACCACGCCGTCATGCTCACGCACAATTCGCACAACTCATCCAGCACGGATAACACGGAGACGTCGACATCTGGCAGTGCCTCGAGTCCTTCGAAAAGTCTAAAGACCTCATCGAGCCTGAGCCCGGCCAAGCGCAGCGGCTCCGAGAGCCCCAAAAATGCCAAGGCGCGTGGTATGTACTTCACTCCCCAACATTTTTTGCACTCCCCGCACGCGCATCTGCCCCGTAAAAACCAGTAAAGCGTAACGGTAGCGGTAGCGGTAGCGGTAGCTCATCATCGACAACAACAACCACAGCGATAACAGCACTAACGAAGAATCTGGTGAAAACACCTGAAAAACTAACAGCCAACTATACCCCATTTAACATTAATTGCTGTCCAAGCTTGAACTCATTTTCCAACTGCATTTCTTGCTTTGGTATACTCCCATGTCACAACTAGTACTAACATATCCCATTCTTATATCGCTTTATCCTTTGTATTAAATTCCTTAATTTCAAACATTTTAACTGCTGCCAACCAAGCTGCAAGCTTATCCCAATCGAATGCATATTGTTTTCATTAGCTGATTATAAATTTGAAACGACAACTGTTTTTTTTGCTCTGCATATAAATTCTGTTTCTGTTCCTTCACATTTTTCTATCGTATACATTTATATTCCAAAGAATGCAAATTGTTATGCTTTGGTTTCGAATGTATATATATATATATATATATATATTTATTTATATATACATTTGTTAAGCAATGATTGCATTTAAGCTTTCGTCAAATGTATCCCTGTATCCCTACCCCTATCCATTTTTGTTGCATTACAAATAGCATACGTTTTTGATAAGATATTTGTTCAAGCCCCGATTGCAAGTCCTTAAATCTTTTCTATAACAACTAATTTGTTATCCATGTATTCTAACAACTTCAAACTGGTTGCATCTCCTTCGCCTCACCCCTCCACGCTCATGTTGTGGGGCCATTTCATTTGTAACCACCATTTACCATTCACACACACACACACACACACACGCACACACACACACACACACACACACACACACACACACACGCACGCACACTCACACACACAACAGGCCACACAAGCACATCAAGACTACAACCACAACACCAACAACAACATTATCAGCTTCATCAGACTCTGCCACACCTACAAGCGCCAGCGCTGGCGCCCATGCACAGAGCACAGAGCACGCTGCCACGCCTACATACGCCCTCTGGCGCGCAGCCGACGCAACTGCGCGTGAGCCCCCACATGCGTGGCACAGTAATTTCACATCTTTCCTTTGAATCAGGCCTCTCCGATGACTATGCCCTGCCACCCGATGCCGTTTCCGAATCCACGTGCATGGACGCCTCGATGCCATCGCTTTTGATGCGCCAATCTTACGTCGACTCGCCCAGCAAGAAACTCGAGTCGCTCGAGAAGGTGAGACTGAATTGTACAATGTATTGCTAAGCAAAGATCAACTTATAAAAATCAAATAAAATTTGCTCAAGCTGCATCCCTTTGAACTCAAAATTATTATTATTTCTGAGAGCAAATAACTAAGATTTAATAAATAATCAAATAATTTGGGTTTCTATAACATAAGCAATGATTATGGTGCCTGCTAATAATATACATACACTGAAATGCACTTGAATAGGAACAAGTATTTTTCATTGAACTTAAAACTCTTAAACCAAAAAAAATCTAAATTTTGTTTTTAATTCAAAAAAATAAATTAAATCAATCGAGACCAATATATTCATATTTCTTATTATTCAATTTCTTAAATAAAAATGAGTCTTTTTTTTAATTGCTTTAATTGCTTTCTATTTTATTGTTTTGTTGTGTTAATAGATGTCAACTGTCTTTTTTCTTTACATTTTTTTGCCTTAACCTTAGATCTTATATTTTTTATTGCTCCTTCTCCTCCACGTAGATGGGTCACCTGGCTAAGCTGGGCGGTAAATTGAAGACTTGGCGCAAACGCTGGTTTGTCCTGAAGAACGGCAGCCTTACCTACTGGAAGAGCCAGCACGATGTGCAGCGCAAACCGCAGGGACAGATCCAACTGGACGAGGCCTGTCGCATCAGTCGGGCGGAGGGCGCCTCCACCTTTGAGATTGATACGGGCAAGAAGGTGTACTATCTAACCGCAGATTCGCATGCCACCATGGACGACTGGATTCGCGTGCTGCAGAATGTGCAGCGACGCAATGCAACCAAACTGCTGCTCAGTCGAGACGATCAGAAGCCGACGGTACAGGGCTGGGTGACCAAGGTGAAGAACGGGCATGCCAAAAAGTGCTGGTGCGTCCTACTTGGCAAAATGTTTCTCTACTTCAAGGCGCCTATTGAGACGGTAAGTAAAATCAAGTATAATTTTTACAGTGGCAAATCATCACAATCCACACAGAATCCACTGGGTCAGATCAATATGCGTGATGCACGCGTTGAGGAAGTGGAGCATGTGTCCGACTCCGATTCTGAGGAACGCGAGGATGCCGCACAAGATCAGGCAAGACTCACCGTCGCCATCTATCCGGCGCATCAGGGTCCCACCTATCTGATTCTATCTGGCAAACCGGAGCGCGACAATTGGTTATATCATCTTACTGTCGTTTCTGGCGGAGGACCCAGTGCGGGCACACAGTACGAGCAGCTCGTGCAGAAGCTAATGGAAACCGATGGGGATCCAAGTAAGTTCAAATAATACACAATAGAAGTGTTGAGTAGTTTTAGCTAAATTCTATAACATCATTTTTGGACAATAACGTATAATGGAAGTTGCAATTTTATATAGTAATGTTACATATCGTTACTTATTAGTGTATAGTGGTATGATCTATCCTAATCCAACATATGTATGTGTATGGTATGCAGCCTGGGGCAAAGGCAAAGGGCAGGACAAGTTTTACAAACATACAATGCAACTAATGGACAATATTGACTTGACTGTAGATTAGATTAGTGCGTGCCAAACCAGCACACCTCGATAACTATTGCGTGTGTACTTAATGGCTATCTTAAGAGCTTTCTTTTAATTTCGATAAAAATATTCATAATACCGACTATATTGCTTTTCGTGAAATGTCCATCGGTCTGTCGGTTTGAATGAGCGCAACTCAACTTTTTTCGACACCCTTGAGTCTTAAGCCCTGGTTAGGCAATCGATAAATTCGATAAGCGCAAATCGATAAAACCACGAATCTACCACAATTCCAATTCCTAGGGGCACCAAGCTTGGTTAACATCTCGTTGAATAGTATCTCCTTCAAAGATCGGTACCTGCTTTCGTATGTTTTTTTAGAGACGTGTCAATTCATTACACATTTATCGACAATAAAAGAACAAAAGATCGCAAATATTTTTTTAATGTGAACTGCAACTGTGTATAAACCGTAACGGCCTTTCCTAAATTTGGTTTAGACTGTGTGCTCTGGCGTCATCCCATACTGCTGCACACCAAAGATACAATAACAGCGCCACTGTCCTCGATGCACACGGAGACTATGCAGCCGGAGGCCATCAAGCTATTCAAGGTAAGAACATTATCTAACCGGATTCGGGTCTTTGACATTCGTATAACCCTTTATATATTTATTCACTACATAGAGCATTCAGCTGTTCATGTCTGTGGCTGTGAACCAGCCAGGCATCGATTACCATGTGGTGCTCGCCCAGAACGCTTTGCAGCATTGCCTGGACATGCCGGAACTACAGACCGAAATGATTTGCATTTTAATTAAGCAAACCTCCCGACATATGGGTCAGAAACTAAGTGTCGGTGTCCAGGTAAACAAGAAACTGGGCAAGCAAACGCGTGTAAGTTTTTAAGTTGCAAAGCTTCTTATCCTTTAAAGACACTTTTAGTTGTATCCCCCCAAAATTTGTTATTAACATTCTCATTTCCTATTGATTGCTATGTAACTCCCTTGACTAATCCACTTACTAATTAGTTGTGCACATGTCTAGCACGTGGCCTTCGATTCCTTATCAGAGTAAAGACAAAATTTAAAAGCTCTCACAGAGCTTTCGATTCTGTACTTAAAAAGGAAAAAGAATTCTTCCAAAAGACTTTACTGTCACACAGATCACTCACTGCTCATGTAATCGTTACATCATTTAAAAACTTCAATCAAACAGCTTAAAAGCTTTTCCTCAATGCAGCTTCCAAGTGTTACCTTTCCTGAAAAGTCCATGCAACTAGGTATCGTATATCAAATACCACAAAGGTCTATTATTCTTCAACTTTATTTTAATTGCTTATAAAAATCACCGCTTTGTTAAAGGATCGGCGACAAAAGAGCTTTGCTTTAATTTGAAAGAGCTTACGACAAATCTAACACATACTTAATAACCGATAAGTTAATCACACAAACATACCAATATCATATCATACTCATGCAATAGTTTATTCTTGTAGTTTTTAGCATGTTCTCCTAACAAATTGTTCGTATTCAATTCGATTATTCTTGATATTTATTTTTAATTTTTGCGTTTAATTTGTTTTGATTTGTACTTCAAGTAGTGAACAGACAATGAATTTCCCCCATAACTGCCAATCTTTACCTATGTGTACACATGTTTTATAGCTCTGTCCACACACATACTTCTTAGTGTACATACATACATAGCTTTCAAAAGAATCAAAAACAAAAAAAGACAACAATCAGCACAAAAAAACGATTAAAGTTATATTCTTGTGTATATTTGTATCTGATTCTTGGTGTTTCATTATCATTGTATAAAGTAATTGCTGTAAATTTCATACATTCTATAGTATGCCATACTATATATTTACAAAGTATACTTTGTATACACTACTATACTACAACTACCTTTAAAGAACATACATATCTACAAATATACAACGCACATATCTCAAACATAACAAACATATACATTCATATTAATACATACATATACGTACTCAAGAAGGGACAATTAGTAATGTACATAATTCCTGAGCAGATATATTATCTGAATTGCTGCTATATATATACATATTTGACTGATCTTGATAGTTGAGATCAGTGTTCCAAGATTTTGTTGAGAATCGATTAGTAATGCCTAAACTCTTGATTCCATTGATGATAATATAATATATTAGAGGCGTCCGATATTGTCAATTAAGTTCAAACTTATTTCTGTTATATGTAGCCGATCGTTTGTTCGTTTCAATGACAACTACATACATATTTATGTATATATATATATATATATATATATATATATTTATATTTATATATATAGAGCTTCTAACCGGGAAGACTAACTTGCATAGCAGAGATTTTATCGATAGTTTCACATCTTATGACAAAATTCGAATATGCACTGCAACCGAACCCTAATGAACCAATTAAGTCACCATAGCAATCACTCACACAACCTCAACCACAATAAGAAACAGTTCAAAATTTGAACCTCAAAGTATACTTTAGGTATCAGTGTGTGCGTATCCTACTTCACAGACACTCGCACACACACACACACACACACACACACACACACACAGACACATATCCACTCTTGCGATACGTTTATACTACTAAGCAGACAAAACAGGACAAATTGTATTGTCTGCTTAGTGTTTATACGCAGCTCGCTTATCGAAATAACAAGTTTGCAAATAACCTCACTTTGCTATTGATAAAGTGATAATAACGTTTAAGTTGGCCGAGCATAAGCGTATGTATTGCGCATACATACATGCATCATACTCGTCCTTTTCTTCTTCTTCTCTGTTAATCTGTAGAGTTTTCCGTTGTTCTTTTTTCGCACAGTTTGCTGCCTTCTTTTTTTGTTCAATGGCTTTGAATGTTTTGCATTATTGATACAGTTAACTCGTTTTCTTTACCTATTGCGCCTTACAAACAAAACAAACATAACAACAACAAGAGCAAGAGAACAACTTGTGTTAGCGGTTCACACACATACATATATCTCTGTAAAAAAAAAACAAAAAAAAACAAAAAAACAACTAGAAACATTTAGTTAAACAAAAAAAAACTCTACATTTTGTCAGCTTCACATACAAAAATTTATCAGCAAATGTTTTTTGGCTTTTCTTCCATTCTCCTATTCGGTTTCTTTTTGGTTTTGAAACGTGTTTTCCGTTTCGTTTGTATGTGTATCGAACCAAATCTAATACCGATTACCGATAACCGCAAACCCGTAAATACCAACCATTTACCAACACTATACTGTACCGACGATGACAACGACGACGACAATGTTCACGAAATTTACAGCAACTACTATTGTGCGCCACCCAAAGCCTGTTCACCTGTGATACTCAACAGGCTGGCCAAGCTCAAGCCAACGGCAGTTCGCCCACTTCGATACAGGTATGAGGGGAAATTTGTCTTGTCATTCCATAATCGATATACGATAAGCAAAACAAATTGCGAATTGCGATATACGATATACGATATACGATATACAATATACATTATTTATTTGTGTCGTTTGTCCAGTGTTATACTGTCGCTTTCAGTTATAGTAGTCAATTGTAGAGTTGCCTAATCCAATACACAACTTTTCACCTCCAATGTCTTCCACTAACTGAACGTAATATTTGTTCTCATTTATTTTTGAGCAGGCGCCCGTTTCGACGCCGATTATCGATTGCAAGTCAAATCCGCCCGCGTATAGCTTTGTCCAGGGCTGGCAACTGCTCGCCCTGGCCGTTTCATTGTTTGTGCCCAAGTCCAGTCGATTGCTTTGGTATCTCAAACTACATTTGTCCCGCAATGCGGACACCAAAACGGAGACGGGCAAATACGCCGCCTACTGTGAGCGGGCACTGGAACGAACTCTTAAGAACGGAGGACGCGAGACGAAGCCATCCCGCATGGAGGTCCTTTCGATATTGCTGAAGAATCCATATCATCACTCCCTGCCACATGCCATACCCGTGCACATGATGAATACCACCTATCAGGTAAGAACTTACTATAGTCAGTTTGTATGCTGTTCCAGATGAATAAGATTATCTACTGAACATTATTTTCGACTTTCCACTTTTCTATAATTCATTAAATCGAAACAAAAATATGACGTGGTTAATGTAGCTTGTTCAATCCATGCAGAATTTAAAAATCTCGTTCTTAACATTTTATTTTGTGCAACTTTAGAAGTTAGATTGATGCTTTAACTTTCTTTTATAAGATCGGTGCTCACCATTTTCACAAAATTAGCTTGCTGTAATTATTTAATTATACCCTGAACTCATTAAAAATGGGTAAAAGGGTTTTTGCAAATGTATGTAGGAAGCATCTCCGACTCCATAAAGGATATATACTCTTGATCAGGATCAACAGCCGAGTCGATATAGCCATGTCCGTCTGTATGAACACGCGGATCTCAAAGACTAAAAGAGCTGGAGACTTCAAATTTCGAACAAAGGTTCTCGTATACGTATGTACATATATATCAATAACTACCTCCGTTTCTGGAATATCGCTCATATTTGGGTTCAAAACTTTTAAAGGGAAATTTGCCAATAAAATAAGAATATATTGAACAGCTGGGTTCAGGATATTTCGCAGTCGAGCTCACTCGACTACAGCATTTCTACTTGTTTTCATTTAGATCTTGAGCTCAGTTAACAGTTCAAATTCAAACGTTTATGATTATAATCTATAAACTCGCTGATTTTTGCAGGTGGTTTCCTTTGATGGCTCCACCACAATCGAGGAATTCCAGACGACTCTCGCCCAAGAACTGGGCACCCGGGATGCCACCAATGGATTTTGTCTATTCAGCGATGATCCGATTGAAAAGGATCTGGAGCACTATCTGGAGCCGTTGGCCAAGCTGTGCGATGTGATCAGCAAGTGGGAGACAGCGTTGCGTGAAAAGGGTTCCGGCAAGTTCGAGAACTCGCGCGTCATACAGCTGAGCTACAAGAACCGCTTGTACTGGAAGCACACCATCAAGTGTGAGACGGACAAGGAGCGACTGCTGCTCTGCTACCAGACAAATGCCCAGATTGTCCAGGGCCGTTTCCCACTCTCGCGCGAACTGGCGCTGGAGTTGGCATCGCTGATGTCACAGATCGATATAGGTGACTACACGCACGAGAAGTCGCGCGATGTGGGCCTCAAGGCGCTTGACAAGTTCTATCCGTATCGCTATCGTGATGCACTTGGCGCCGATCAGCTGAAGGATGTGCAGGAGCTGCTCATATCGAAGTGGACGCTGCTCAAGGGGCGCTCCACGCTGGATTGCGTACGCATCTATTTGACCTGCTGCCGCAAGTGGACCTATTTCGGTGCCTGCCTCTTTCAGGCTAAGCCGCGCCATAGCGAGCCGCATGCAACCACTAATTCGCCCGTCGCCTGGCTAGCCGTCGCCGAGGATGCGCTTAATGTGCTCGAGCTTTCGACGATGGCGCCGGTGGCGCGTTATCCCTATAGCAGCGTGATGACCTTCGGTGGCTGTCAGGACGACTTTATGCTGGTGGTGTCACACGATGACGGCACTTTAGCCGGCGGCTGCGAACAGAAGCTCCTGTTCGCCATGAGCAAGCCGAAAATCTTGGAGATCACGCTCCTCATTGCCGACTATATGAATGCGCTGGGACACACGGTGCCCGGCACACCACAGATGAACTCCCTCACCCGCAACGGTTCGCATCGTTCCCTGCGCACCTCGCAGCGACCAGGCGGCGGTGTTGCTGCTGCTGGTGGTGGCATTGCTGGCGTCGCTGGCCTCACAAGCCTCACCGTTGTTGGCGCGGCCAGCAGCATCACGGGCTTCTCCACGAATGCAACAACAACGGCTCACAATACGCTCAACTCACATGCGACCCACACGCTAAACTCAACGCATTCGCATACGCTGAGCAGTTCGCACCATGGCGGTGGTGGAGCTGGTGGCGGTGGCGGTGGTGGTGCTGGTGGCGGTAGTGGTGGCAGCCATCAGGGTACGCTCAATTCGCAGACTGCGGCCCATCATCATCATCATTCGCATTCGCATCCGCATCAGCCGGACATATTGAAGAGCACGCCCGATCATCAGCGCATCAAGTGAGCTTCGACGGTGGGTCGTCTTCAGGAATAGTACCATATACATATACATTAATATAATACATATGCATATATACTATATACACGCATACCTACATAAATACACTTATATATGTATGTGAGAGATCCATAAAAAATGAGCACTTATTGAGCAGTGTAAGCAAAAGCCTTTAAGTACGCCAGTGCGAATGTACTTTATGCGCTACTCAACACTATGACAAAACAAAAGAACGTTCTTTCCTAAGCTAAGCTAATTACGGTACTCGTACTTTAAACACAACTCAACCATATATTATAAATTTTTTTTTTGTTTTTTACTAGATCTAAGCCGTACTCCGTGTTAGGTATATACATATAATACATATGGTATAAGTATGTACATATATATATATATGTATATATATATTTCTGTAGATTCCGGGTTTCTCTTTATTTTTGTACAGCAATTTGTACAAATTGTTCGCAGCGTTTCAATAACTTTCTTCTACTCTCACCGATGTATAATCGTATTATACGCATATATTCAACATTCTTACTAATTAAAGCTTCTTCATGAATCTCACATTGTCCCTCCATGCTCAAAAACTGCCTTTCGAATGTAGAACAACGACAAACGACGACTAACAAGATAACGAATCAAGCCAAAAAAAAGAATAATTATAAATAAATAAATAAACCCAACAAGATGAACAAAAATAGGCTAAAGCAATATCTAAATAAACATTAGTGTTACTCATGAGCAGCAGAGTGGAAGAATTTACAATTGTATAACCATATTTTGTATAGCATTTTTCATGCCCAGATATGAAATACTTTTTTTTTCGTAAGCAAAATGTAGTTGAGGAGTTAGAAAAGATGTGTAGCATACTTAGATCTAGATACCAGACAAATACATATACAGTATACATACATTTATGATTTCTGCTCTTGTCGTACTTACTAGTTTTGCATAGAGAGCACAATATATATTAATGTTGTCTAGATATCGCGCGAAAGAAATATATATATATATACAAAGGGTTTTTTATTTTTATAATCGCAATTTATAAAGTTGAATCAGGTTTGTGTCCCCTCATTTCACAGCTAAAATAAATGTTTTTATTCAAATTCTTTTTTAAAAAATGTAACTATTTATATGTGCTAAAGTAATAAAATAGCCAACCGAACACAGCCAGAGCTTCTAGTAAAAAAAATAAAAACAAATAAATGTATGCCAATATAGCAATTATAATTGATATGCATGATATCCAGAGAAACAATATACAAAACTAAACAAATTAAACATGTATTCAATGTGTATGGAAAAATATTATTCCAAGTCAAGTACTTAGAAATAGCCAAAAAAACAAAATAAAACAAATCGATAGCACTCGTAAGTCTGTTAACGGTCACAAGAACAAACATGTACACATATAAAGCTTTTTTTGTTTTCAATTTCTACAAATTTGGTTTAATGAAATTGCCCCTATCGATTTGACCTTTTTACTGAGTACATCTCAAAGCGCTTTCGATAATAATTTTGAATTTAGTTCAAGCAACTTAACACACTCACATATATATATATATTTATATATAGTATGTGTATACATATGTAGACGCGTACAGACATATATTTAACAAAAGCAAATTATACAAAAATCACGTTAATAAATGTGTAAATGGTAACGGCGCATTTTTTTCCTAATTGTAAAAATTTGATATTAAAAATATATATGCAAAATCGCAACCAGAAAAGCAGCATTCAACTATATATATATATACATACATACATACATATTTGTCAGCGCAGATATGGCAAGAAATAGGAGAATATATCATCACTCAAACGAAAGAAAATATATAATGGAAAAATTAATCATTAAAAACTACCAAAAAATAACTAATGCGTTTTCACTGGGTTTTGGGATTGCAATGGAATACCAAGAATCTCTGCGAGTTCGAAAACTTATTGTCAATAAGCAAAAAAGCCTCAAGGCGAAAAAGCCCATTTAAATAGTAATTTCTTAATAAAATTATATAAATTACCTAAAATTGTATTTTATTGATGTTACATATCATCCGTCCGTCTTTAGACACTATCAAGATCAGCATATCATATACATATACTATTTTTACACACATTTTCTACAATTTACATTTTCACTTCGCCTGGGACGCTCCATAAAAGATACAAACTGGTGTTACCATTAAATTTCGGCATGCAATATTATATTCAATTCGTGATGTACAGCAAACCAATTAAAAGAAAGTCATAAACAGAAGTCAATGGAACTGTGTATATTATCGCTGGTTTGTGGAGTTGTTTCGCTTATCGTTGCCTCTCTCTTTCTGGGTGTGCGTGTGTGAATGTGTGTGTATGTGGAAATGAAATTTAAACCCAAAGCATAATGTAAATTAAAGCAAGCGTGGCACACATCAAAAGTGCGTGCCCCCCAATTTAGTGGAAATTATTATCTAGCTGTTGTAGTTGTTGCTGGTGTTGTTACTGCTGTTGTTATACAATTACAATATAATATATATTTAAATATCTTTTGGCCTTTGTAACAAGCGGCACACTTGCTGCCGCTCTGCTGCTGCTGCTGCTGCCCCTCTGTCCAACACGTCTATGACGTTTGGCCGGCAGTGACGACGACGACGACGACGACGACGACGACGACGACAAAGTCAACAGCAGTCATCATCATCGGCGCATCGCAAACAACGCCAATTACAATTTAACAACTAACAACTAATGCGACTAACGTAGATACATATATTACAAAACCCAAAAGTATAGTATAAACACTAGAAATATAGTGCCAACGGCGGCCGCCTTCACGTACATCGATTTGCGATTTAGCAATTTGGCATCCTTTTTATACTTCTGCGACATCATCGAAAGGTTTTGCGTTTTTGTGTCCAGCTCTGTGAGAAAAGAGCATGATTAAATGTGTTTTATAATTTGGTTAGCCTTTGGCTATGTGGTTTTTAAGGTTTAACACACCTGCCAACACGGTGCCACGTTGCAGCACATCGTCAATATTCTGGACCATGATACGCTGCACATCCTGCAGTTGTGTATTGATGTTGCTAATGTTTCGCCTGCGGTCTGTCAATTGCTTTTTCGCCTTCTGTATGTACACATCGAACTCGATGAAGGCATAAGGGCGTGTCACCGAATTGACACGTCTGCCATAGTTTGTATGAAACTCCTGCGCCAGATCCTCCAGATAGTTGAATGCCAGGCGTTTTGAATACATTTTATCAACCATTACCAAGTAGCAAACATCGTTCTCGATAAGATAGCTGTGGCCGGGTGTGAAGACGATATGATTGTGCGATGATTCAATGAAAGAAAATCAGAAAGAGTCATATTAGGTCAATTAAATACCCATTCACAAATCGACTTCATCAGCAGCAGATGGATGAATTTATGTTTAATCGGATTCATGAATCAGCTTTAATGTGAACTTACTGAAATAGATATGGTCCGGTTTCGATGCTGCTGCGCGCCGGCGAGTGTGTCCCCAGCTTGCGAAATAGCATTTTCGCTTGATTTTGATAGTCCAAGATGCTGCGTCCGCTCTTTAAGACATGCGAAAAGTGAAAGTGTTTTATTTCATATGCTTAGATATGTACATACATATGTCTATCTGTCTATCTATCTCGCTGTCAGTGTGTGTGTGTGTGTTTGCGTGTTTCTGAGTGTGTCTCTGTGTGTGTGTGTCAACGCACCTGCTCATCGTCCTGCATGGTGCCAACTAGTGGCAGGCCATCTATGACACGGGCAATCATCGTCAGCAGCGCCATGTTTGTGTTGTTTCTTTAAGTTGGGGGGGGCAACCTCAATGCGAATGTGTTTCTCTGTCTGCGTTTATGTGTTTGCAGTTGCTGCTGCTGCTGCTGCTGCTCGATTGTGGCCACGGCTACAGTTTAGTGCGGCTGGCTTTCCACTTCGTTTGTTGTTGCCGTGGCCGCTACTTCTCAGTGCTAACCGCTATCCCTGTTGTTGTTGCTGTTCTGGTTAATTTGGAGCCTGAAATCATTTTGTTATTATAAACTGCTCAATTGTTTGCCGCTGCACTCTGCCTCACTTTTCGGTGTAAGTCTGAACATTTATTATGCTACTATGTTGTCAGAATCACATTATCCCATATTGCCAGTTAAATATGCGAAATCATGTTGAGAGCTAAACTGAATCGTGTTTTTGTGTAGCTGGAAACACGTCAGCGGCTAGCGCTGGCTCTGTCAAATGGCGATATATCAACTATCGCTTAAGTGATTATCGATATGTGCGATAACACCGCTAGTTAAAAGCGCGCACCGATAAAATAATAGTCAATTAATTTAAATTGTGATGAAAAAAATTGACCGAATATAATAAAATTATATATATAATCAACCAGTGTCTAGCAAAAAATGTAAAGTGCTATAAAGCTTAAACAAAGAAACAAACGCAAAATGTTTGAATGCCAATTTGTTTCATGTTAAATCACGTTTGAAAAAGAAACTTTAGTTTTTATTAAAATATGAATTAATTAATTAAAATTAGTCAAAAACTGAGAACATATCCAAAATACATGTCAAAGTTTATTTCGAACAGTCTTAAAAAAGTAACATATTTGCCGTATAAAAACTTAAATAAGGATGTTAATACTTAGTATGATATTCTTAAGCCTTAACAACTTCCCTTAACTTATTATTCATGGAAGATACCAGCTTCCGGGTAGTTTCTGGACTGATTTTGCTCCACTCATCCAGCAGATCATTTTTGAGATCGAATCTGTGATTCCGGATGTTATTTTCCTGACGATCCTCCGCTCTTCCTGTTCGGTGAAAATCTTGTTTGGTGCCATTCTGCCCTTGTCCTCTATCCGATTTTCGTCGACGAAGCGCCGAATGAATGCTAAGATTGACCATTTCAGCTATTTGGCGATGTGAATATCCGATTTTGAAGTGTTCCAGGATGAGTTTCCGTTGTTCAATGGTAGTCCGTTTGACCATAGTCCTTGTTGGCTGGTTGCACCCGAGATGCAGGATATAACTAAACTGACTACGAAGGATTAGTCTATTTATACCGAAAATGTTCAACCTGACGTACAAAATCCGGGTTTTGTGGCACCCAGGTGTCCATATACAACTGTTCGAAATAAGCTTTGACCATAAATGAAGGTATTTTTTTACGTAGACCGACATAGCAGGTGGAGACACCGTATGTAATAAACAACCAATAAGAATTATGATTAACATATGCATAGGAAAGGCAAATTAAATTTTGATAAAGCATTTTTGATATTAATTGTAATATGCAAGAATAAGGCTGACATATGACCATGTATATATGTATATACAGAAATATCCTTTTATCTTGGTTCTTTAATGGAATTAGTATTGTCTTTAAAGTTGATTTCTGAAAGAGCTAAGATAATTTAATAATAGAGTCGTCTGGAGGCGAAAAAACGCAAAATCCTTGACAACTTGCAAACTATGAGAATACATTGAAACGTAAAGCTCCTTAGTATGGTCAATGTGATGCTACAACACAAATTTTATTCATTTAAGTTAATATAGAGCACAAATCCATTTCGTTTTGTTCAACTAACATTTTTGAATGTACGAAGGGATATTTGCAGAAGTCGTACTCAGCTGGCCATTGGTTGGTACTGCCAACACTAGAACTGCATAGAGTGTATGCTCTCTCGCTCCAGCACACAATGTATTATATTGTCATGTGTTGGGACTGTCTCGCTTTCACACACAAAGAATACTTGAATTTGGGGCGGTTAACTTTATTAAATAAGTATATAATTGCATGCGTTACTTTAAGATGTATGTAAGTAATAGTCTGTTGTGATCTGCTTTTAATTGAAAATCAGGCGGAATGCAGGCCGTGGCTCGGCCACCTCTCAAATATGCTTCGATTTCTTGTGCTTGGTGCTGCTGCCTCTGCTGTTCACGTTGCTGTTGCTGCTCGTCAACTAGGCAGCCTGCACCGATTGCTTTTGCGAGGAGCTGATTTTATCTCCCAGACTAAGTGCCATGCCCTGTGGATAAAACAAATGACGGTTTGTGTGGTGAGTGACCATTACAAAAGGGAATGAAATCTGAATGAAAACCCACCTGACTCTTGGCGCGTATACGTATGTGACCCGTCACCTTCGAGTCCGGATCGTCGACGGGCTTCTCAATGCTTAGATTGGCCAAGGCGTTCTCTCCAAAAATCGATCTGCAATCGGTAAGTGGTTAAGGTTTGTTTAGCAAACATCTGTAAATTGCTGTAAGGATTGGGTACGTACTTGGCATACATGTTGGCGGCCATAAAGCCACATTGGCCGGAAAGCGCCTTTTCCGGCGTCAGGCACTTCATGTTGGTGCTCTTTAGCAGGTGCTTGAGATACTCGTGCAGATCGGTGAAATTGGTGTTCACCGTCACCTTGTTCTCCCACTCAAAGTCTTGCCACATCTGACGGAACTCAGTGTCTGTGCAGCTGGCCGGTATGATGTAATCCATGATGTCAATGTGTATGGTGTTTAGTACCACGACGTTCGTGTTTAGCGCCGTATCGTATACTGCAAGATGTTGCAAGACGATATTGTGATTTAGCAATCAGTGGAACAAGTCTCCCGGTATCCCTCCACCCCACTCCACTCCACTCCACTCACCTATATTGCCAAAGATGATGCCGTTCTCTGTGGAGGAGACCTTCACATTGGCTTTAATGTTGCAGAAATCGTGCGGCGCCAGCACCACCGGATGTGGACGCTCCACTAACTTCAGATCGCCCAATGTGGCCAGCTCCAAAGTGCAGTTCTGCAGAGTGTCATCTAAGCGAATTGTACACAAAAAAAATTACCATAACTGGGAAGGATTTTTTTAGGAGAATAACTCACTTGTCTGATTAACAATCAGCACGTCCAGTACAATGTCGTACTGGTTAACATTTACGTAGGCCTCGGCGTAGACCGGATCGGAGAAGCCCGTTAGCTGGGTAACCTTATTCAGTTTGTTGTTGGGTGACGACATATCGCTGAGTTGGGCGGTCTTGCTGCCAGCCAATGCTTGATTCAAGCTCGACTCGAATACATTCTCGCCCAGCTGATTGTCTCGTCCGTTGGAGAGCTGGGCAAACAGCACTGGCGAATCCGGCTGCACCTTGGCCGTGGCACGTTGTTTCTCCTTCTGCATGCGTTGATCCTCTTCCTGTTGTGCATCCAGCATATTTCCCAGTGCGGTGCGGCAATCGTGGCTGAAAACAGCAACGGCCTCTGGTGTACGATCGCTGAGCGTGCGCAGGCAAACCATGATGCGATCGGAATCATCGTATGTGATCGGCTTGCTGGGATAGCCAGACTTGCCCAGATGCAGTATGGAGCTCATAATGAGCATCACCTGTGTGGTTAGACGATTCTGTGTGCGTGCATCTGACTGCAGCTCCACATAGCGCAGCGCCAACTTCGTCAACGTTGCGGAAAGAGCGGCACCAATAAAGAAATCCCCATCCATCAAATACTGACGCAGCGGTGGACGCTTCTCCTTCTTGGCAACGCTGCGAACGAACGAGAAATTTGGAGAATTCAATATTTATAATACATACATACATTCGCTTATCACCACAAATCAGTGTTTTGCTTGGAGTGGCTAAAAAAATATTACAGAAGGGGCCTAGTAATCGTCCTTCCAAGTTTGGTAAGTGTAAATTATAAACTGCGGAAGATATAGGTTTTTATCATTTTTGGGAGCGGGAGTGGGCGTGGTCCAACGTTTTTTAAGGGTGCTACTAGCAATATACCTTTAAAATTTGGTGACTAGCTTTCAAATTGTGCTATATATATGGTTTTATCGATTTACACTAACAGGTGTATTGGTTTAGGAAGGCGGAGTGGGCGTGGCCATCCAATTTTTCATCGATCTCTTAGGGGAGTTACATGCAAGATACTTTATAAATTTGGTGACTCTAGCTTACAGATTGTGGAAGATGTGCACATTTCAGATGTCTAGGGCCGAAGTTCCTGGGAGCGGAGGATGTGGCCATGGTTTGACAATGTATACACCGATCTTTGAAGGAGGTTACCAGCAAGTTGCCTTCCAAGTTTGCTGACTCTATCTTTAAAATTGTAGGAGATATGCAGATTTATCGATTTACACTTTCCGAGAAATTGGCTTTGGCGATTATGGGCGCAGGTGTGGGCGTGGCCTTAAAAATTTCTGATCAGTTCTTAAAGGCGGTTACCAGCAATACACCTACCAATTTTGACGGCTCTAATTTAAAAACTTTTAGGGACGGGTGGATTGGGCACGTCAGAGGTGGGCGTGGTGTATGTCGATCTTTGACCAACACAAACAACCTAAAAGCCAAACTTGGTGACTGTAGTCTTTAAATTTATCGATTTGCGATTGTCGATCTTATCGATTTCCTAGTCTGCTAGTGGAGGTAGCACTCCAATTTTGATATATGTATATGTTCGCAGTTTCAAGTCTCTATCTCTAAGAGTGTCAAAAAAACGAGTTCATGCAGACAGACACACAAAACCAAAGAACTTTTGCTCGTTCCGACTTATTGACAAATGGACATTTTGCACATTCTTATAAACGTAAATCTAAGCCGATCGAATTGAAAAATAACCTTAATGTTAACCACTCCGCGAAATTATGAAACTTGTCTTCTTCAGTAACTCCAATTCGCATATCTAAAAGGTAGGTGGTATTTTCTTTTATTGAACTTACGGTGCCAGGCTGTAGGCGCTCTGTGTGGCATAGGTGCCATCTGAGGTGACCTTGTTGGAGCTGCTGCTGCTGGTGGTGGTTGTTGTGGTGGCACCGGTGCTATTTGTTGCCTCGCCACTGGTAGACGTTGTGCCCTGATGCTGCTGCTGTTCATCGGTTGAATCGCCGGCGAGACGGTGCTGCTCGGCATCGACCATGGGAATCTCGCCGAGTGTCTGCTGTATGGCTGCAATCACCTCGAGAATCTGTGCATCGCCCTCCACGTACTCGCCCAGTATCCAGACGGCGGCACGATGTATTTTCGAAGACTTGATTTGTGGAAAGGCCTCAATCAGATGCTTAATGATTAGTTCGCGCAGTGCTGGGAACTTTTGAATGGCCTCGCGTATAAAGATTAGTACATCGACGGCGGCCAGTTCGTTCGTATCGGACAGGAACTCCACAAGCACGGGAATTACATTGCTGGCCACATCCGGGAATTTGATGGAGCACGTGTGCAAGGTGCGCACCAACAATTGGCGATACTTGCCCGTATCTTCGTGCTCTACGTTGTGCGTCTTGGCCACCTCCTTTTGCAACACCTGCACCATTTCGTTGATGTTGCGCGAGTAGACCAAGTCCATGGCCAGGGCAAGTGTCTTGCGACGCACCTCAATGTCTGGGGCGGCAAGGACGCGCAGCACATCCATGACCAGATCCTGCATAACCTTCTCCATGTTCTCGTTCTCCTTCATCGCAATCAAACGGTCCAGCACAATGAGTTTCACATTGTTATCGCTCTCCTTGACGATCAACTCAATATAGCAGCCGGCGGCCGCCTTGATAGCCGTCGGCGCCAGCGAGAGCGTGATAAGCGTACCAGCGGATTCGTAACGCACTGCATTCGAGGACGAGTTGAGCAGATTGTAGATGCAGCGTATGAAGCGCGAACGCTCGGCGGGATTGGCGTGGCACACCTTATAGATCAGCTCGACGATGACGAGCTGCAGAATGTCGCCAAAGCTCTGCACCTGATCGATGCACGAGGCCAGATAATTGAGCGCACGTTCCTGGTCGGCATGGAGCAGCATGAGAAAGGCGTTCCGCTTGCACGACATGTCCTGCTGCGTGTCCAAGAAGCTCGCAATCAGCTCGGGCCCATCCGGCACTAGCCAGTCAAAGTTCTTGTATATGGTAAAGATGGCGAGGACCGCATTGCGGCGCACATACGAGTGACGATGATCCAGGCAGGCGCGTATGGCTGGCATGAGGGGCTCCAACAGCTCCGGTTCCTTGAGCTTGCACAGAAAACGCAGCGTGGAGCCGCGCAGAAACTCATTCGGATGTTGCAGATCCTATAAAATCGATTGATGCAGTCAGTCGTCAGTCATTGGGATTGGGATTTGAATGGGGATTGGGATTTAGTTTGCGGACTTACCTTGCGATAGGCATCGCATACGAGTATCATCTCTTGAAGCAGCTTGCCATCGGCGGAGGTCTTCGGCACAATTTCCCAGAAGATGAGCAGCAGCTTCTTGATTGTGTGATTCTGCACAGGCAGCACAAAGCGTATGATGGTCATGATCAGGCCCGGATAGCGTTCACCATTCAGCAGCAGCTTGATAACCTTCTTCAGCGTCTCGATTTTCACATTAGTGTCGCCCTTCTCGAGATCTTGCTTCAGTTGCATTTCGTTCGGCACCTCGAGGTCCGGCGAGTTGATGATTGTGTAGCACGGCACTTGTGTCATCTTTGCTGTTAACAAACCAGCAACGCTGTCCACGATTAGTAAATGAATAATAATTCAATTCAATGTAAATGTAATTGTGTAATTTGTTGCTAATTTATTTCACTGTTTGCCTCCCAATCTGCAATTCACTTGACGTGTCATTTGTTTCGAGGCACGAAGCTCGGTGTGACCAGCTCACTGCTGTGTGTGTGACCAGCGTGAATGTGACAAACGCGACTGCCTGTGGCAGCTTAATTAACATAACATCCGCTAGATGGTGCTGTCCGCTTTCAGCGTTGCCACTTGAAGAAATCAGGCTTGGCGCTTCAAATTGGCGGCCATTTTTGTAATTAAAATTTAAAATTGTTTGCTACTCTTTGGGATAGTAATTTCTAGATCAAATTTGAAGCTTTCAATTGAGCTCATCGCCTGACTGCAGTTGCCTATTTATAATTATACTTCTGCTTATGCATAACCACTATAATCAAGGGATCTTTAAATTGATTGCGCAGCATGCCCCTGTGCGATGAGGTTAAATTCTTATTAAAAAATACCCGAACGTCACTGGGAAAGTCCCGTCGCGCTGGAGGGGCTTTTTTTTGTTCTTCAATATATATGTTGTACGCCAATGAGAGCAACGTACAACATATATGTACATACGTATACATATCTGGTAATATGCATCTATCTGTCTATCTGTGCAACCAGTTAAAGGCCCAATTAGAGGACAATTTAAATAGTAACCAAACTAAGAGCATAGTTAGTGTATAATATACATATATAAAGCAGCAACATTTAATTGGTTCAACCCGGTGCCCTGCCCGACAACAATTGCAATAACAGCAATAAAATAAAAATAAAAAATTCATAATTAAGTTCTCTCGTTGCGATTTTCTAAGTAGGTGTATAGGAATAACTTTTGTGATCTTGTTTACGAGCAAAAGTCATTAAGCTTCGTTTATTAGCAGTCCGCCCTCAACAAACCTGACAATTCGTTTTGCAGCTCTCCTACCCCCTACCTACCAACACACACACACACCTCAGCGTTACTTCAACTAGAATCGCCTGCTCACTTGCATTTTAAATAGATCGCAAAAAATTTATATTCGCAAAGGGGCTTCGATGGGGTTGCCCGTTGTGGGATCTACAAAAACCGGCTCTGACATGCAAATAATTCAATTGTTCGACTAAGAAATAAGCAAAAAGCAACAAGCAAAACGTAGAGTAAATAATGATGACAGTTGAGTTGACTGTCGCTTCTTCCCTGCTCCTCCTGCAGGTCGACTAGAAGGCGGTAGGCACTGCACGGATGGTTATATATATATATATATATATATATATATATATATATATATATACATTAGTGCTTAAGTTGCATTAATCAAATCACTAGCGACGAATTGTTCTGAAGGTTCTGAGGCCTAAGCAACAGTGCTTTGCGATAACCTGTTTCAAATATAATCTATAAATATATGTATGACCATACAAATAAATATAAATATATATATATTTTTTTAAATAATATTTGTACAACAAAAGGAAATTTCGATTTCCTAATTTTCTACAAATAATGTAATGTATTAAAGGTTGTAATTAATTATTTTTAGATACTTTTTAGATAAATGCTTAAAAAATAAATGAAAAATGTAAAAATTACAACTTTTATTTCTGAACAATACAGTTTACTGGAAAGTCTTTCCTTTTCTTCTTTTTTTTAAAGAGATAACTATATTTATTAATTATTATTCATTTGATTCGAAGGCCAGCTCACAAGGAAACTGGTTATTCTTTTTAATAGTATCTTATAACAGGTACCAATAAATATACACCATAGAGAAATGGTATATCATATAGCTTATACATTTAATATTGAAATTACACACACACACATTGTATATATATATATGTATATATATATATTCATTATTATCTGTCAAAATAATGGAAATGGCCAATGGGTATTTCAAAAACGAAAAATAGGTGTAATAAGAAAGTGAATACAAAGCAAGTACATAGCTTAACATTGTAATACAAAGTGAATACAAAGTGAATACATAGTTTAAAACTATTTATGAGTTCTGATTTAATTGATTAAGTTATGAAATCGAATATTTGTGTGTGTGTGTGTGTGTGTGTGTGTGTAAGATCATCCATAACCCATGAACCGGCCGTCTGTTGTGTAGCGCAGACCCCAGCTTGGTTGGGAAGAACCCGATCTGGCAAAAGTGCTCGAGACGTTAAATATATACGTTCATATATATGCCTATGTGTGTATGTGCACGTATGGGTAAGTATATCGTTCGTTTGTTTATTATACCCTGAACCTGAACTGAAAGAGGGTGTAATGCTGTCGTGCAAATGTATGTAATACGCAGAAGGAAGCATATCCGAACCTATAAAGTATATTCTAGATCAGCATTAACAGCTGAGTAGTACTAGCCATGTCCGTCTCTGTGTCTGTATCTATGAACTCGCTGAAGTCGTAGACTAGAAGTTCTAGAGATGTTAAATTTGGAATGTAAGTTTTCGTATTCCATACGCAGATAAAGTTTAGTTAATTTCGATAACTTCACAAGTTTCTCTTTCATCGATATAAAGCGATTTGCGATCTCAACAAAGCCACAATTTTCAACATATACCCATACAGTAGAGTATGAATATAGTAACCTTGACATACTATGTGTGAAGGCGTGTATACATACATATCGATACTGGTATATGCAAACATATTGGGATATCTTTATCGCAAGGCGGTGAGTTATTTTTTGTGATTCAGTTTCTGGTTGCGAAACAACTGCACACATACAAAATAAAAGCAGTTGCAACTGCATAACAACCTGCTCGAAATTTGGCAATAAAATATAAGCCAGTGTTTTTTGATCTTGGCTTAGGGTATCTCGTAAGTCGAGAGAGAGAGAGTCGCTCTCTCGACTAAAGCATTCTTTCATATATTTATTTGCAGCTGTCGCTTAATAGAATGATCACCGGCAATCAAAACATTGGCAAAATTAGCGAGAGAGAGAGAGAGAGGGGGTGAGGGAGGCAATTTGAAGAAAAGAAAAAAACAAATCAGAACAGAACACAACAAAACAAAAACGGAAAAATTCGAAAAATAATAGCAGATAGAGCATAAGCAAAAGGAAAAAATACGCTTGGAAGGGCTAGGCTATAAAAAGCGCCGGCCGGCAAGCTGAACTCCACAGTTGAGCTAGAGCGACGATGGCATCAGCGGCAACGACTTGGATTCTGTCAGCGGCAACGCTACTGCTGATGCTGTACTGCAGCGATGTAGCCGCCGAGGAGCCCATTTGTAAGCGCAAATTCTGTAGCAGAATGTTCTAGTTCTAGTTCGAGTGCAACATAAATTTAAATCACCAATTCTCTGGCAGATCGGCTGTGTGTGCCGCAAATCTATTTCAGCGATTGCCAGAAACTTCTGGCCGATCCATCAGAGGCGGGCATACGCATGGAGTGCGTGTCGGGACGGGATCGTGTCGACTGCCTGGAGATGATCGAACAGCGGAAGGCAGATGTGCTGGCCAGCGAGCCAGAGGACATGTACATGGCATATCACCGCAAGAACGAGGATTATCGTGTCATTTCCGAGATACGCACCCAGGACGACAAGAATGGTGAGTGCTCGTAGAAGTGATACATATAAATCGGCTACAATTAGATTCGCATTACCAAAAATAATCTGCCGTATATTGTTTTATATATAAATATAAAACTGATTCGAAGTCAGAAGCTCGAAAGTATATAATACCCGGAAATATTTTGCCCTGTTCCTATTTGCGAAAACAACCTTTTCGCTCGCGCTTTAAAAAAAATGTCTGTTTTCGTTTTAAGGTGCTTCGCATTTTTCCTTTGCAACGGAAAAGCTTACACTCAAAACAGAAACGCTTTAAGATGAGCTGTAAAAAGATAAAAATTACATTTTTGGCAATTGTGAAGTATTTGCTAAAAGTATTTTTAATTTATGCTTATATTAAATTAATTGACATCTTCACTTTTGCCCGAACCAAAACGGAAAATGTATATATCTAAAACATAATCATTGGCTAGTTTGCATAAATATATACTGCAAAATAATCGTAAAATATTACAGAGGATACTACGAATAGTTTCAACTATACGTCTGTTGGTCTTGCATTTAAAGCTGCTATTTACATTGTAAATCAGAGTCCGTTTTCCAAATTCAAAAATTTTGCAGTTTCGCAAATGGGAGCACGGCAAAAAAGTTATCTGGAAGCAAGTTTCTGTCTGATTTCCCAAAATTGAACAGCCTCTAAAATCATACGTGGATTATTTAAATTTCGACACAGATTTGTAGCACAGCGTCAATTTTGGTAGCACAGAAGAGCGATTTTATGGAAATTAACATATATTAGCAACATTAAAGCTAAGTGAATGTCAAACATATAAGAGCCCCCTATCGGCAGATTTTTATTTAATTGTGCGAAGCAAAAAGGCAAGTAGCCGCGCCATCTGTGAAATACTATACGACCCTCAAATTTTGAAGTATTTGAAATTTATTGAGAATGGCATATTATTAAAAACTTTGAATTGTTGTTTAATTTAGTTTAAAAATGTATTAATGCTTTGAATAACTTTAAAATCTTAGCAATTTTCGTATACTATGCAATACAGTACAGAATTTTGAAGTCAAGCACTTATATATGTATGTATATATACATATGCGGATTAAAATAAGCCAAACTTGTTTATGGCTACATGATGGTATTAAATGAAATTGAATTCCCAAGAATGGTTACTTTTGTATGTCTTGTATCCGAACATGAAGTGAAATTTCTGTTTAACATGCGATTATTTTTATATATATTTCGCAGCCGACTTCCGCTATGAGGGCATTATTTTGGTGAAGAAATCTTCGCCGATTCACACGTTGCAAGAGCTGCGCGGTGCCAAGTCGTGCCACACGGGCTTTGGCCGGAATGTCGGCTACCGGATTCCGATCACAAAGCTGAAGAACACGCACGTTTTAAAAGTTTCCGCCGATCCGCAGATCTCGGCCACAGAGCGAGAGCTGAAGGCGCTGTCTGAGTTCTTTACGCAATCGTGTCTGGTGGGCAACTATTCGGCGCATCCGGATACAGATCGCCTGCTGAAGAAGAAGTACGCGAATTTGTGCGCACTGTGCGAGAAGCCGGCGCAGTGCAACTATCCGGACATATACAGTGGCTATGATGGTGCCATACGCTGCCTGGACAAGGGAAGCGGCGAGGTCGCCTTTTCTAAGGTACAGTACATCAAGAAATATTTCGGTCTGACCGGCAGCGCAGATGCGCCCGCCGCCGAAGGTAAGGCCGAGGACTTTGAGTATCTGTGCGAGGATGGCACCCGTCGCCCAATCACCGGACCGGCCTGCTCCTGGGCTCAGCGCCCCTGGAGCGGCTACATTTCCAACGAGCTGGCCGTGCATGGCCCGGAGAAGCTGCATCAGTTGCAGGCACGCCTGGAGCGTTTCTTTGACAATGGACTCCATGCGGAGAATAAGCAGGCCGCCGCGCATCTGCTCATCCAGCCGAACGCCGCCTATCACAGCAAGCCGGAGGCCATCGATCCAAAGGTGTACCTGGAGCGTGCCGGCTACAAAGATGTGATTGAGCGCGATGGCAGCGCCATACGCAAGCTGCGTCTCTGCGTCCAGCGGGATACGGAGTTCTCCAAGTGTCAGGCGCTCCATCAAGCCGCATACGCACGTGATGCGCGCCCCGAGCTCGAATGCGTCCAATCCACCGACTGCATTCAGGCCCTGGCTACCAGCAAGGCCGATATGCTAATCGCTCCGGCGGCAAGCTATGCAGAAGCTCGGGCGCAGAAGCTGCTGCCGTTGGTCTTCGAGCAGCTGAAGGACGAAGAGATGCTGGTGGCCGTTGCCCCACCCACCCTCAATCGCGACGCACTGCAAAAGGCGCCACTGTAAGACAAACACTGCTGTCAGAATCCTTTCAAGAACTAATATGACTGCTTCTCTCACTCTGTCTCTCTATCTCTCTCTCTTTGCTGTTCAGTCACTATGATGGGAACTGTGAACGTGCTCGCTTGAGCGCCGCCTTGTTGAACAAGCGCCGCGGCATGGAATGGTGCAACGTTTCACCGAGCACGGAGCAGGAGGTGCTGATTGTGCCTGTCAAGCAGTTGGAGCAGCACAAGGACTGGCAGCTCGTCTGCCCTACTCTGGATCGTCGTCCCGTCACCGACTATACCGACTGCAACGTTGAGGTGCAGCTGCCACGCGCAATCTTTGCGCGCGCAGACACTACGCCCGTCGAGCAGGAGACTATCAAGCATCTGTCCGCCCTGATCTCCGACAGATTTGGCGCCCACGGCAAATTCGTCGATGTCTTTGCGCTCTTTGGCGAGTACCAGAAGGGAGAGCAGAATGTGCTCTTTGATGTAAGTGTTCCCAACCCATTCCAATTGAATCGCATTGAAGTCTTCATCTAATCCTCTCTCTATCTCTCTCTGCCTCCTGCAGGACAATGCCAGCGTGCTGGTCACTGAGGTGAAGAGCCATTTGCAGAACGAGCACATCTACAACGACCTTCAGTGCGATGGCAACAAGATTGTCAAGCTTTAATCAATATAACCAAGGCTTCACACATTTGTGTGCCTGCAGCCCATTTATAACTCTAAATATGCATACTATATTTTTTTTTATTTTTCTTTCTTTTGAATAAATATGAGAACAAAAATATGATTTAGCTTTGTTATTTGTCACCTGTGGTAATATGCTGAAGCTGATAAATTCAACGCAACATATTTATTTATTTTTTCAAGCTGCTTCTTGTGATTATACATTTTATACAATTACAAATAAATATTGTAGAATGTGTTTCACTATTAAATATTTACTGAAGATACAGTTCATTGCGTCAATGATTTAAATTCCCGCCAGGTGCTGCCAGACAGGACAAATTTTACCAGCTGTTAAGTGTCGTACCTCAACATAGCTCATATAGTTACGCCATGATTTTAAGTATCTGTTTAAATTTTTAAATAGCTCAACTTAATTTTTCAAAACACTGTTGCAGTAAGTGCGCGCAACTAAACGCAATAATGAGCAAAGCGCAAAAATGATGGCTATGTAAAGTAACAGCGCTATTTAAGACAACGGCGGCAAAAAAAATGCTGGCTTCATTATAGGCGGAAAAGCCGGCGACGCTTAAAATGCGTTTGCAAATTGCAAAAGATGTTTTGATTGATGTGAAATAAAGAGACTAGAACAAGTAAGTGCAGCAAACTGTTTGAATCATGTTACAAGGGTGAAATCCTAACAGATAAAAGATTCGCAAAATGTCAACATCGGCGAAAGAGAAGGACGCGCTCCCCCAAGCCAAATTCATTGACTTGACAAATGAATCGCTGGAAATTCGCATGCGCGCATTCGAACATGTTGAAACAAGTCTCATGCGCTGCTTGCATCATGAAGAGGCAATCAACTTTAAGCCGGTCGTGCTGGTAAAGCAACTGATCCGCTGGTTTGGCTTCACACCACCAACAGCCCCCGATCGCGTCCTGGCCCTGTTGCTCGAGCTGATGCGCTCCGACTACGGCGATGTGATTGTCCGCAAGATTCCTTGCCGTCGATTACAAACAGAGTTGCGAAAAATACGACAAATATTGCGTGGTCTGTCGACAGAACGTTGCCTCAAACTGCTGGACGAAATAGAGAGCCTGCTTGATATTATGTACAATAGTTCAGGTAAAACAAAAATCAAAATAAGTTGTTCTCTTGCTCTGATAAGAAAAAGATTTTCAGCTATTACTATTTTTGCAGGTGAATCACAGAGCAGCATAAGCGAAATGGCATTTTCTGTCGATAGCTTCCACCTGCACGGTGAAGACTATGAAACAGCGTGGTCGCGCGCCAGCCTAAACGACTTAGCCACAATGACCACAATTGTGGATGGGCTAACAGTGGAAAACGATCAGCAGTTGCAGCAGCACTTGATCAATATACAAATCAAAGTATGCGACTATCCCGTTGAGTATCTGCTGCAGACGCCGAACATGTATCTACACTTGCTGCACATGCAAAAGTTGCAGCAATCGTCCGAAACACTGTTCCACATTAATCGTGCTCTGCTTACGATTCTTAAGCTGATGCAGTATCGCATTGGCAAGCGCACCAGGACAATCCATTATGCGAAGTGTATTGAATCGGATTTAGAGGCGAATCTACAATTGCGTATTTCCAGCGCTTTGGGCTTGATGCTAACTGGCTGCTTTGACCAGCTAAAGCGGCCTGAGCTGGAGCACTGTGCTCACAATTGGCAACTGATCGAACTGATTGTTGAGGTGATCAAATCGTTTGCTCAGCTAGGCGCGCCCATTCCCGGGCATCATGTGCAGCGACTGGGCGCAATGGTTCCTGAATTGATAAGCTACTGCAACAGCATCGATCTGTCCAATTCCACTGAGACGCGCCACATGGCCAAAGTGCTAATGATGCCACGATTGGGATCTCTCATATTTAATGGATTGCTGCTGGATGTGATAACGCAGAATGCATCTACCATCGATTGTGCAACTGGTCTTACGCTGCTGCAACCGTTGATCCTGGACAGCAGCTATTTGTGGTGTGTGCCGCAGCGCCGGCATGATTTGTCCCAGCTGTACGGCGGGATCATTAAAGAGAATACGTTGGAGCAAAAGCAAATGACTCTGCTGAAGGCCGCATATGAATTGGCTGTGGGTCAGCTACTAGCCGAAAGAAGACTGCCATCGTTGGAGCTGTTGGCGAAACAGGGTGAGATAAGTTACGTCATCGTGCAACTGGGCAGTGAGTGCCTGCTGCAACAGCTCTGCGATGCAATTGTCAAGTGCACCAGCTTATATATGAGCAAGCCAGAGCTGCGCAATCAGGCGGAAACGCTGCTTCTCACCATATTCGATTTGCCCGACAAGGATTTGCGCAACTACGCGTTGCGTCTGCTAAAACAGCCCGTTGTCGAGCACTTTCATGCGTTCATGAACAAAACAAACTATTTGCCCGGATGCAGCAACTTGCAACTGGCCCGCCAGCACATTCTGGGTCTGCCAATAGGTACCGGACTGTTGCAAAAGCTGCTCGTGGCGGGCTGGCGTCCATTGCAATCGTTGCCGCCACTGGCGTTGCAACAGTGGTGCGTTGACTATCTAATTATGCTGCTGGGTTTGGCCAAACTGATTCCAGCGTGCGAGTTTGCCATCATCTTCAAGATGGTGATGCCAGTGGTTCCGCTGCTCGTCTGTCGAGCCGTCAATCAGCCGCAACTGCAGCTACTGCTCTGGCAGTTGTTCGAGCCGGATGGCGAATATGTGGAGACGCCGCAAGCGTTGCGCGGCAACATCTGCTATCTATTTCATCCGGATGCCGAAATGCGCAAGGATGCCATGGCGCGTGTGGCCTACATCCTCATCAGGCAGGACCATCAGCACAAATATCGACCAGCAATGCATAAGCTGTCCCTGGACCTGCTCGGCCATAATCTGTGCGTGATTAACCCACCAATTGAGTACGCCAGCATATTCTGTGATCGCAGGAGTGCACCAGCCACAAAGACTATGCCGGCGCTGCTGCGTCTGTTGGGCACGCCCGATCTGAAGCCGGCCATACGCAAATCAACACTCGTTCAACTGAATATCCTGATGCACAGCTGGCTGGCTGCCCATACCTACACCAGCTGCGATGGCGCCTATGTGCTCTGCTTGAGGGCGATACATGATCTCATGTTGTGTGGTGCTGCTGATGATGCAGACACACTGCAGCCGGCCGTGGGCATTCTGCTCCGTCTGCTCTGTCGCAGCGAACGTTTCCGGCGCGAATTCAGCGACAATGCCGAGCTGCTGGTCTGTTTGATGCGATGCATTTTCCTGCTGCCCCACTCGCAACAGCTGTGCGCCGAGGCGAGCACCTGCATATTTCTGCTGCTCTTTGACGAGCACATCACTGTCGAGGAGAGCAGCCTCCACGTGGACGTGGATCTATCCGCAATGTCGCTGCCGGTCACCTATGTGCTGAGCAACAGTGTCTCGCCCACATTCGCCATGCATGGACTGGCCATGCAGGAGCATTTGCGTGCCACACACTTTGCGGGCAATGCGGCGCTTGATGCTCAATATTGGCGGCTCCTTCTGGCGCACTGTGTCTGTGGCAGTGCGGGGGATCTGACGATGTCCGCGATTCATGAACTGGACATTAGGGAGTCGCTGAAGCTGCGAGCATCAGAGCTCGCATTGGTTCATGCCACCCAAGTACATCGGCAGTTGCAACATCAACTGGCCGAGGCGAGCAATTGCAGCAGCCACGAGATGCTGCAACAGCTGGTGGCCAGCATTCAGATGTTCCTGGTCTTCATGCGCGTCGATGTGGAGCCCGTTCAATGCAAACGACTGTGGATGCTGCTGCACAAGTATTTGCGCCTAATGCCCAGCAACGATGCGGATCGCAAGTTGTATACCGAATTATTGGAGCTCTGTCGCAGCTGTTTGCGCCATCGTTTGCCCCCTGTGTTGCACGGCTTGTGCGAGGCACTCAGAAATGATCCGGATCACAGTTTCGTTTTGATACTGCACGATAGTAATGTGTCTCTGCATCTGCTGCACCTGGTCACCGAGTGTCTGGTGCTGCTGATATCCTCGCCACAACACAACCAGACCAACAACATCTCCTGGCACAACAAACTCTTCATGGAGCTGAGCATTTTGGCTCGCACCAATTTCGAGCTGCGTAATCTGCATCATGTCCGTTGTCTTCTAAGGGTCCTGCGGCAGCTGAGCAATCAGCCATTGAATCTTGATGACACCAAGCTGCAGGTCAGCAGATTTAACTTACCAAAGAAAAAAGAAAGAAATGATCTAAAATTATTTTATAGCGTTGTGTAACAGGCAAAAGGAAGCATCTCCGAGCCGAACAGTATATTTATATTATTGATCGGCCCCGTCCATCTGTCTGTCCGTCCGTCTGTATGAACGAGCGAATCTCAGAGACTACAAGAGCTGGAGACACCTGATTTCGAAAATATAATTGTGTAATTGATTCATTTCATCACACACTGCTTGATAATATTGATAATCAAATTGTTTAGCGAGCTTGAATATCTGCGACGATTTAAGTTTAGTATGCAGACTCGAGGGGAACAGAGAATACAACGGTAAAGCTAAAATGTTCACATTTATTTCAAATAGTATTTCTAATTTGGCTGTTCTAATTTTCTGTTTATCTCTCTCTCTCTCTCTCTCGCTCTGTCTTTCTCTTTCTTTCTCATTCTCTATCTGCATATAGTCTTATTATCAGCAGTTCGTGCAGCTGTCGAGCAGTCTGAGAACAAACACCCAGACTGGAGCCCAGTGGCAAAGGGACTGTCTGCTGATCATCTGTCAGTTGCAGTCGAACAGCAAGTTCAGGCCTGCGGACAGTTTGAAGTCTGGCTCTGGATTGAAGGTGCTGCGCTACCTGATGGGCCTTTGCGGTCATGGTGATGAAGAGGTGCGCACTGTGGCCTGGGTGGCGGTGGCCAATTGGTGCACGAGCAGCGGTGATAAATTGCCGAGCGTCCTCCTGGACTTTAATGATTTTCTACCCAGTGGCCTGGCCGAATGTTGCCTCGTCACGTTGCTGAATGCTAATGAGCTGATGCTGGTGCGTGAGCTGGCCGGACGTCTCTTCGAGCTGCTGATGCCGCACACTGGCATCGAGGCCTGCAACCTCCTGTTGCAGCGTCACTCGTTCCACAAAGAGGCACACTTGGCACTCGGCGCACTGCATGTGGCCTCAAGAATAAGACCAGACGGCGATAGGTCTAGCGCAAAACACTCGTGCGAGATTATTGGTTGCTATGTGAGCATCTGCGTCCGTCTAATCGTCCTGAACCCAATCTCGTGTGCCAATCACGCACAGTCCGCCTTCGTCAATGCCCTCAGCGATGTTATGAAAATGCCAAAGACCGAGATGACAAACCATTTAGCCTATATGGATCTGTGCGCTGGCAATATCTGTCGGCTCTACTCACTGTGCTATCAGCACAACGTTCAGTTCATACAGCGTAGCATCTGTCGCGACACATTGCTGATCGATGGCTACTACTCGCTGATGGACATTGTGCTCGATCAGCAGTTGCCTGTGCCGGAAAATCATCTCATTGAACTCCTTAAGCTGCTAATGGTCTTCTTCAAAGATGAGGAAGCCTATAAGTATCTCTGTTTGAAGTTTCGCTCGCATCCCAATATGCTTTGTGATCTGATCATGTATGGCCTAAGTTTGGACTTTGTCCACGGAACTGTGCAGCAATATACACTGGCAGCACTATCGTTGCTGCTGGCTAAGGTGCGTAATTCCAGAGAGGAACTCAATGTACTAGTCATATTTCAAGAATATGTGAACGACTCTAGTGATGAGCACGAAGATGACGGGGAGACGGTCATGGACACGGACACAAACGCGGACAGCGATAGGGAGAACACCTTGAATAAACAACTTCAAATGCTAAGCTTGAAAACGGTGGCGAAGCAAAAAAAACCTAAATCAAAAACGCCAAATAATCCAAAACAAGCAATTGAAAGCTATGTAAGAAGAACCGGAACTTCTCAACTCTATCATCGATTGGATCGGCTGTTTGAGCTGCACTATCCGAACGGCAAATACAGCTTCCTGCATCCACCAACAAAGAGTCACGTGCAGGTCTGTGAAGTACTCGGCAATCTGCTGAAGCTGTCGTCTCAAGTGACGGACATGGCAACTAGCTGCGAGCTGATGCAACGCGCTCTCCACCTGATCGAGACTTTCCTCGATGATGCCACTGTGGGCAGTGCCACCGTCTATGTGAGGCGGGTGGGTGCACACAAGACGCGCGATATTATCAACAATCTTCTCGTGCAGCTCAACATGCTGATGAACTGGCACAGTGCGTCGCATGCCGTCATCACGGATCCCCAAATGGCCACTCGTTTTGTGCGTGTCCTGCTACGCTTGTGGCCCTGGATTTCACATTCAATGATGCTGAAACACATGACCGTGCGTCTATCGATGCTGCTCACCGAACACTCCCTCGAAATGTGCAAGCAGACATCATTGCTGCTTTCCAGCCACTCCCATTCGTTGCTCCAACTAATGGTGCGCCTCGCTGAACACGAGACGACCAAAAAGGAGCCAACCGCCGACAATTCTCATGCGGACTCTATTATTGACGCCGCACTGCGAGTGATGATCAATTGTTGCTCCTGCATCGAGGGTCGCCTGGGTCTGAGCAAGATGCGTGTCCTGGACATGTTTGATACGGTACTGCCGGCAAGCGGCCGATGCTGCAATGCGACCAAAGTGAAGCCAGAGGTGCGGCTTGGCTGGCTAGCATTTTGGGAGATTTTCTCCCGATATGAGCAAGGCTCTAAGATCTGTCATTTGGACTCACTGCTCGGTGCCGTACGTCGCAACCCTCCACTATGCATCCTGCGGCTGCGCTGCCTCCGCATTCTGCGCAATATGTGCTTTTCCAATGGCAACCGGACGCAGTTGGTGGCCATGACCGAATTCGTGGATCTATTGCGGGACATTGTGTCACAGCCAGTACAGGATGGTCGTGGTGAACGTGATACAAACATCGATCCCTATGCGGAGCACCATCTGGTGGTGCTTTGCCTGTGGAAGCTGTTCGGCTTCAGTGCCAAATGCAGGGCAATGTTGCGAGGCACAAAACTACACAAGCAATTAATCATGCTGTCAGACCATCTAGCAGACAAGCAAACGGATGCATTTGAAAAGTTGCCCTTTGCTATCGAACTGAGAGACCTGCTTGGAAAGCTCTTTGAGTCGCTCGAGTCATGATCCATGAATTCCCACTACCACCAAAACAACCAATACTGACTGATAATATTAACAAATGGTCTGTACTTATATTGACGATTTCGTATCAAAATCTCAACACGAACAGTCACCATTCTCAACGGCCAGTTACCAATTACTATTGCTATGTCAAAAAAGTCAATAAAATATGTAAAGTTAAACATATCACAGAGATTTCAGTCGAACTGTGATAAATATGAGTTGGCAACTGCAGCCAGAATATTGACATAATGTCTCACTCCCGCAAATATAGATTATGAAACTGAGCGATTGGTTCGCAAAGCAAGTGACGGACGGACAGACAGCAAGTCAGCTCAGTACGCAAGAAAATAGTAAAAACCATATTTGATTCATTTTGTTGTTACAAAATGCATTTATATATTTCGGTCATTTGGAATCAACCAGCTAGTGTGTATATATGTGTACATATATTTTTATTGTATATAGACTTTATAACTGTATATGTAAAATCGAAAAAAAAAATCGCACGTTTCTCACTAGTTGCACCTGTAGAACAAGGAAGCCTGCAACATTCGCTTAGGTATACGGAGTAGAACTGCTAAATTGACGAAAGAAACTGGATTGCAAATTCGTTGATCTCCACAAATAGGGGGTTGGGGGGAGGTTATGGTGGACAGACACTGACACAATTAGTCGGAGGCTTCGCGTTGCAGTTGCTCCAATGGCGACTCAGCGCCGCTGGCCATCTCATCCTCCTCCGAGTAGTCCTCATCGTGGGTATGAGTCACCACAGTGGGTGTAGATGGGCGCGTGTGTACAATAGAGCTCTGTAAATAGAGTTCAGTTTAAATAAATCATTTCTTCAAATTCATACATATGTACATATTTAGGAATTTAAACAGAAAGGTGATCAAAGCGAGAAAAAATAAAAATTATTTAATATCAAATGAAAAACGAAAAAGATGAACTAAATTGTCAGTATGAAAATAAATAACAAGTCGTTAGAGCTCGCTACGAGATATCCTGATCAGACCAGCTGTTAAATATATTGTTCTACGGCAGATCATTTTTGCATGTTTTTACGTTCAGGGTACACAAATTGCAAAATTAAATTAATTTTTTTAATGTTTCTGCTGTTCAATAGACTTGGTAATATTTAAATACTAGAACAAACTTGAAAGTAAAATTATGCCTTATGATATTAACACAAGTTGCAAATTTTGCTATTGCGTCACGTATCCGTATTTAAGAATAAACTCCCAGTATTTCAACTAAACACGAAAGTATTGAACAAAATCAAGCACAAAAAAATAATAAGAAGTGGATTTTTCTTTGGCTTTGTCCATTTGAATGACGTACGACTGGTAAGTGCGTGGCTCCTGGAAATGCTCATATATCTATTTACTATTATAACTCACAGCGCGATGCAAGTCCTTGCAGTCCTTGCCATCTTTGGCGTCCTTGGCGTCCTTGGCTTCCTTGGCTTCCTTGGCATCCTTGGCTTCCTTGGCATCCTTGGCATCCTTGGCATCCTTGGCGGCAATGACTGCCGCGTTGCTACTGCTGCTGAGGGACACAGCGTCGTCGTTGCGCAGTGCCGAACTGAGCTTGGAGGCACTAATGATGCTGCTGGTGCTACTGGCATCCTCAATGGCCGCTGACGACGAGCTTGAGCTAGTTGGCGGCGCCGGCGGCTGATGGGCCTGATCGTGGGCGACCGTTGACTCGTGTGGCAGCAACATGGCCGGAGCGCGGAACATATAGGAGAACGGGTAATAGATGAGATTGAGCAGCGTTGCGGCGTAGACGTCGGCATATCGCACCACCTGGCTGGAGAAGAAGGTCTGGCGTGAACCCGACCGGAATAGGGAGCCCATCATGCCATAGGACATGTCCATCTTGTGTGTAACGTCACGTATGCAGGTTCGCAGCTGCGATATATCCGGCTTGACCTTGGCACTGGAGTCCAGATCACGATACAGATCGCCCAGCTTAATGTCGAGATTCTGTAGCTCCGCGAACAGCTGGCATTCGTCCGTCCACACGTGCAGCTCACGGACCAGCTCCGGCACAATGAGGAACGTGCGCCAGCCGCGTATCTTCTTCGACTTGAGTATGTCGCCAAAGATGTGATCGCCCACATAGAGCACATCCTTGCCCTTGGCATTGATGAACTTGGTGAATAGCTCGCACGATCCACCCGAATACACCTGACCCGGCTGCAACGGACCGATGTGCGTGCCAATCTTCAAGCCACCCGTCTTCGTATCCACCTGACGCAGCACAGTGCCCTCATCGAAGAACAGCGGCTTCCTCGCATCCACCACAATCACATCGAAATAGCTCTTCCAATCGCGATGTGACTCATCGTCAGTCGCGCCGTGTGCAAAGTCAAACAAATACGTCATGATCTCATTGGTGTATGTGTAATCGCTGTTGGTCAGCATGAAGAGCTTGGCTCCGGATTCACGTATGCGCGACAGGACAGTTGGCAGCCGCTTGTCCTTCTTCACATAGTACGCCATGTTCTGCAGGATCAAACATAAAAAGTTTCAGCTAAGTATAAATACGTACAAGTGCCAAAGGTCTAGTGTTTATATAAAAAAAGATTCACCTTTTATGGCTAATAGATATGTGTTGTATATAGAGAAAGATTAAAGTGAGAGCGAAGAGGAATATTATATTACACTCCTCATTTCAAACATTTCAAACTGTTCAATTTCTTCTCTAATCCGCTTTTCTAAAATGTTCACGTTGAGTGGAGTGTGAACAAAATAAGGTAAATCTTTATGTTGTACACATACAATGCGAATGTAAAACAAATATCAAATGGTATCAATATTTTACGAAACTGCTACCCAGAAATGTCAATAACAAGTGGAAGTCGTTTTTTTTTGTTTAACCAAAAAGTTTTCGCACAACAAATCTTAATTGTCGTCAAACGTTCCCATACAAAGTTTGTGACATGTGTCAACCGATGGCAAAGAGAAGTATCAATGAAGAAGAACGTTTTAATGATTCATGTTGCGCCTATTGAGAAAATACATTTATGATTGATACATGTCTTGTTGACAGAGTAAAATTGATAAACGCATGTAGTATTGACTTGATCTGAAGTTCATAGGAGGTTAATTGGAGGTTGTGACTTACCTGTGTGGTACGACGCTTCAAATCGCCATCGGAATGCACCCAGTCGACGGCGCGTCGCACGTCTTGGAAAATCGACTTATAGGTAAATAAAAAATCACCAGCTTTGATGCCTCGTTCAACGCTGTTCAGTTTACAATTATATTCAGGCAGAGAATAAATAAACAACGAGAGCGAGAGAGAGAGAGAGAGAGAGAGAGCGAGAGAGAGGGAGATAAAAATACAAGTATAAATAGTACAAAGTAGATGGAAATAGAGTCATAGGCAAAGAGCATAATTATAGTTTCGACTATATGAAACTTTGGCTAGGCCCACATTTGTTCAACATATTTTGAAGAATTACGAACTCACCGAACAAAATCATCGCTGTTTGTAAAGAAATCGGTTAGACAGGCCAGCAAATATGTTTCAGGCAAATTGAATAGAGTGTTCAGTACATAAACCCTGGACTCGTCCAGTTTGAGAAACTTATTGGGATACAGCTCGTAGACCTGATGACTGTAGAGGGGCTTCAATTAATACCATGTAGAAGATGTTGTTGTTGTACGGTAACACTTACTGCTTGATGAACTCAAAGCCATGCACACAGACCAGTATATTGCCATAGGCATCAACTTTGAGCAGATTTCCGTAGAGCGTATCGAACCACAGGCCACGCACTGGAAATGTTGGATCATACTCGAACTGCAATATCTCCTTCGGATAGCCCATTGACACTAGGCGCTCCTTCACCAAGTTGAAGCCCAGCTGCTCATATTGCGGTGATTTGTATTCTAAATGAAGCAAGGTACAGTGTAGGAAAATGAGTTGCAACTATTGTAATGACTCACCTGCGAGTGTATAATCCATATCGAAACCATAGTACTTGATATTCTCCAAGTGCAGGGACCGGTTCACAAAAACTCTGGAATTATTTAAATTGTGATTGGCATTAACAAGCATTCGATTATAGGGAAACAAAACTGTATTATCTTGTATATATATAAAATACAGCTAAGTAGTGGACCTTTTCTAATTTCGAAAATGAATACGGATTTGATATATACATATGCTGTCATATATATATATATATATATATATGTATATATAACTAGAGATATATATGCAAAAATTTAGTTTTTGTTAAGATGGTAGTTCTTTCTTTCTTGTGTTTTCCTAAGCAAAGATAAAGCCTTTAATTCATAAGTTAAATATTTGTAAATATGGCATTAACTGATGACTGACGCTGGTAGAGTGCAATTCAAATCGGGTTATCACAAAATTACAATTCGCTTCTCAATCATTAACTTGGCTGCGGTTGACCTCCGCTACGCCAGGTCAAAAGTTTATCGAGTCGCAGTTGCAATGCGCCAATGTCGCGGAATCGAATGAAATTAAATATAAATATATGTATATATATATATATCATATGGCATGTGGCATTAGCGCTAAAACAGCATGCCAAATCAATTGCTGTAAAGTGATTTTCAACTTGTGTGCAATGCTTCAAAGATAGGACACGATGCGGTGCCCGGTGTCCTCATTGCTGGCCCTTTTTTGCGGCCAACAATTAGTGTAAGGAAAAGTTTTTCTGGGGGACGACATGCTCTCCCGTTCGTTTGGTCACTGACAACTTTGCTGTGGCATGGACACGCCCACCAGCGACGAGATCCCATTGCGGCAAAACTCATTAGGAGCAGCAGCAGCGTTGCGATGGGGCGGGCGGAGGAGGAGGTGCTTTCGCATTCGTTTTGAGTTGACCTCAAAAAGGGATAGAAAAAGAGGCATGTGAATTTCATACGGCAACTTGCAAAAGCTTTCAAGCCAAATTGAGATGTTTTTAAAATTAGTTAGCCGATTAGCAGAGCAGCAGAAAGCAAAAACTATTGTTAAACGATTAAAGTTGTATTGTTTGCCCCTTATGCAGCTCATGGCAACAATGAACGAAAACATTATGCAAAGCTCAACTACTACAGATTAGCTGTAACTATTGAAAAAGAGCGCAAAATATAGATATTATCCTAATTGCATTTTATTTCACCTTCAGCTGATACCAAAAACCTTGCATTGAACAAAAGCTCTCAACTAGTTATTCAAGAAGCTTTCAAAAGTAAATATTTCCTATTTCAGTTTGTGTCTGTTCTTTTCTTTATTTTATCGCTAAATTTGGTGGTTGTTATTGTTGTTCGGGGTGTGTGCGTTTATTTATTTTGTTGTCGCTTTTTGCAATTCGCCTCACTTGAAAATTTGCCAAATAAGCGAAAAGTTGCATCCTTGCGGCAGACGCCTGCTGTTTTTTGGGACTTGCTTGTTGTTTAACCCAATTTCGAAAAAAGTGCATAAATCGCAGAGGGAGAGACAGACAGTCAAACAGAGGGACGAACAAGAATTTAAAATACTTGCGAGCACACAAAAACTATATAATTATTATGTTGCAAATATTTACATTACACGTACAAATCGAGCCAAGTGAAAAATATAATTTCATTAAGAACTTTCAAAAATAACCCGAAAAACCCAATAAAGTTATAATATTATAATGTTCGGCTATTGCCCTTCTTCTATAAATAGCCAAAACTTAATGCAAATAAATTGTCGCTAATCTGACAATTTAATTTTGCTGATGCTGTTGTCGTTGACGTTGTTGTGTTTGCTTCTTTTGCTACAGACGGCGCATCAATTAAAAAAGGAATGAAAAAATATATATAATTCTAAAAATACACACAAAATGCAATGCCATAAATCGCTGTGGTTTATTTTAGAACTCGTCGCACTTTGGCAATAATTAAATAAATATAGCTATGTCTAATAATTTGAAAATATATAGAGTTAAGAGCTTTTGGTCTGTGCAAAACAACTAAGTAACTAACTAACTCTCCATCGGTGACAGCCAGAAAACGGGTCTCCAGCCAGCCCACAAGTTTGTCTCTACGACGTAGAGGCTTTGAATAAACAAGGAGAAATCAATAGAGTCGGTATTCCGGGCGATGAATAAACCGGGCTATCTCAATCCAAAAAATAAGCTTATAATGTAGCCAGACATTGTAAACAAAATCTAGCTTAAGCTAAACACCCAATATTTGCATATGAGCAAAAACTATCTTCAGCTAATTAAAAGTGTCCACAACTTAAAAAGACAGAGGTCTAATCTGTCGACTAGATTCCAGGATGGAGTACAGTGCTACTGGTAATAGACAGTCTGAGATTTACCCAGCTGGGGGCCTTAACACTAGAGAAATTATCTCTTTGAACCTTGGCAAAATCATGTTTGATAAAATTGGAAAGATAGCTAAATTATTAGGCGAGGCAAAAAAGCTGCATGGAGACACAGACTTTAATAATTATAGAAATAACAAAGCTTTATTTTTGCATAATATAATTAATAAATCATTAATTTTTTTATATGCCATTGTAATGTATTTCAATTTTTTGAAGTGTTATTATATATGTGAATGGCTTGTGTACGATGTTCTTTGGAGTTGATGTTAAATGAAATACGTCGATTTTAAAGGAAAATACATTATACTATGTTGCTTCCAGGGTCGCTAAAATGGAATTCTATCGTTGTTGTCAAGTTAAGTAATGTACCATAATGTAAATATATTTTCATAATTTCATATCTTCAATAACTTGTCGAACACTCTTTCTCTGGACACAAAAAGTTTCCTTCCTATGACTAAAGTCATATCTTAAGCACAATAAGTGTAAGTCAATGGAAAGTCTTGATCTTAGCGAATTTGTTTTTTATATACGAGTATATTTATCCACGATTTGATCAATATATCGGAATAGCTAAACCCAAATATATATCATTTATTTTAATGTTTACATTTTGGTGTTTCGCTTTCCATATATTTTGCAATGTGAAAAACTACGCAACTACGCACAAACACACAAACACACAAACACACACACACACATGTATGAGAATTGATGTCCTTTAAAAATGAGGGCGTAAGATGGCGCATGATAAATATAAATGTATGGCTCTGTGCAAGAGCCACAGCAGAGCATAAAAATGCTGAATGTTTTGCTTTTTTATGAACTGCGCACCCATCGTTACGAGCAAAATAAATATGTATGTACGTACGTCTGTATATATATGTATGTATGTCATTTAAATAGTGTGATGAAGTGATCAGGCGTTGCATGGACGCAATCAAGTGCAAATCTTGTTATTGCAATTGAGATCATGAGAGTGCATACTATATGTGGCAATATACTTATTTACGAATGCTCGAATGCATTGATAATGCGATTGTCAGCAATCAAAACTGATTACCCAAGTGCATCGGAGAGCAAATCCCCAAGCACGTTACTCAAATCACAAAACATTACAAGCATTTACACACAGACAAAAGTGAAGAAGAAGGTTTTCACGGCTGAAAGAGGCCTATTCTTGCTCTTTAGCAATTAATGTTGTTGTTGGTGTTGGTGTTGGTGTTGTTGTTGTCATTCTTAATTGCCATTTTAATTGGGCTGTTGACATTTGCATTTATTTTATTAATTAACAGATTGTTGTGAATAAAAAAAATGTAAACAATATTTTTGAAAGTTGTTCTGCTGCAATGATTGTGAATTAAACGTAGCAAAATAAAAAAAAAATGTTACTAAACAAAAATTCAATCATTTAACTGTTAAATTTATAAAGTATTCAAGTACAAAAACAAATAGACATAAAGCTGCGAAACAAAGCACAGTTTATGTATTTTACATTTACATTAAACAATAGAATTATATTGATATCAGCTGGGCCTTTTAGGATTAAGCCGAATGATTGCTTTCGTTTTAACATCTAAACTCACAAAAATATTATAGTTTTTTTTCTGAGTGCATTGTACGTATAAGCAATGGACAATTTAGATTTCCTCAGCTCATTTTGTTTCATATTTTATGAGTACGTTTGACACTTACGAATTTAGCGGCTGTGACATTGTTGTTGCCCCAACACCTGCCACTAGATGTTGCTGTTGTCGTGCAATTGTTGTTTTTGTTGTTTCTGCCTTAAAATTGACATTGCAACAGTTTGAGTTTGAGCTTGTGCTGTTGTTATTGCTATTGCTATTGTTATTGTTATTGTTATTGTTGAGCATTGTGTTCCGCTTCAGTTTATGTGATAAGACTTAAGCATTTGTTCATGGGTTTTGTTTGCTGGGAAACTAAGGATGCGGCAAGTTGCAATTCTGTCTTAAGAGCTAGAGAATAAATATGGAATATAAGTTATCGGTATTTTTTCATGCAACACAAAACACAATTATAAAAATATAGCTTTCCAGATATATTATTGATCAACTGTAATATTTTCATTAAGATCGGATAAGAAACACAGTCGAGCTCTCGAGCTATAGCAATTTCATAGCCTGATAGCACTATCAACATTTCTTACATTCTCGAATAACTATAGAATGTAAAAGTATTGCTTGTACATATCCCCATAAGGGACAACATTCTGAACATTCGACATTGGTAAAGTATGTTTACGAGTATTTCGAGGTTTCTTGCGATGGTTTATTGAATTTCGTACCGACAAAAAAGGTAAGCGCTTCTATTAAAATAGGATAGCAAGAACCATATCCAAGCTAAGTGTCTTATTATTCATTTGGCAAAACCGAAATAAAAACAGGCTGCTCTTTTTTTAATTCAAACGTTATTTTGTCACTCATTGCGTACCAAATATTGGGCATAGTGAAATCCGGATATAAGTTCTTATTACAGTATATATATTATTACACTGTAAACATAAAAAATGAAATTTATTTTTTGAAGTATTGAAATTAATGATATTTAAAAAAATGTGATTGGAATGTCTTTTTGAAGGTGATTGGCAGACTGAGAAAACTCGATACAAGCAAATTTCAATAAAAATATGTACGAATTTTGACTTTTTGTCATTGTTAACAAGTGACTGGAGAGTGCACGTGGCGAGTGTGTGTGTGTGTGTGTGTGTGTGTGTGTGTGTGTGTGTGTGTGTGTGTGTGTGTGGAAGGACAATTCCACGAACAGCACGCACAAAGAATATCAAGTGGCTGCTATGGCTGTTATCCTTGCATCGAAGTGTGAACGACAACATGTCAGTAAATAAGTTAAATGCGCCATATCCATTCGTACAGTTGCAGTTACAGCAATGAAGACTATTTACGCCACTGTGGGCAATTACATGCAGCATTGGCACCGGCCGGACAGGGGAGACGGGAAAGGGGAAGGACCATAACACAACAGTTAAAGAGCTTATAACGCTCATGGCTTATGGCACAACAGGCGACATCCTTTCAATTATGCAATTGTCGGGGCCATTGTGTGTTTGTGTATTTACTGTAAATAATGTCGCAGTTCACAATGAACGTGTCAAATTGATCAATTTGCATTTTGCTTTAACAATAAATGCAAATACATTTTTAAATTAGTCGCAATTTGTATTGCAATTAAGTTAAGTGTAGCAATAAATTTTGCTTGGCTGGTTGGTTTCCTTGGATACTTTGCAAGCTTTGGCCAGACGAAGATTAAAATTGTCTATTGTACATTTTGCTCAATTCCGATTCTTCAGTCGGAGCGGGAAAGTCACGTGTGTAGCAGTGTTAATGCTGCGTATACGTTATAATGCACATTGCTGCTCCCATTTAGTTGAATTACATTTTGTAGATTATGTTTCCCGCTTTGTTGCAAGTCAGACATTCAAAGCTGTCGATGCTGCTCTTCGTTGTTGCTGTTGCTGCTGTTGCACAGCCACGTGTCGTGCGGTCGACGCTGTGTTACTTTGTCCAGCGGCTGTCAGTTGCATTGGCAACACACACACGAACAACAGAAACATTTGGGACCACTAGCTGACAAACCTGGCAGCGTAACCACTCAGAAAAGTCAGAGACAGAGAAAAAACCATTTTGAATAACAAAAATATATATATTATTCATTGAATCTACGGCAAACTGCATTTGACTACATTCCATAATGCGACAACAAGCCACCTTAGGTGTTATGGAGTTTATCCACAATGCTTGGGTAGCTGGAAAAATACATGTATATAAATATAATGCTTGTATTCTGTTCAACTTAGTTATGTATGCATATCGTCGTCAAACTTAACGAAAACAAATTCCCAAAATGAATAAAACACTTTTTATTTTAGACCGGTAAGCTAGGTACGTAAATGGCTTCAGTTAAGCAGCTTATGAATTGTTTTAAATGTTTCTTTCTTCGATATTTGGTACAGTTGTGGTACTAATTGGACTAATACGAATAAATTGTGGTGAGGACTCTGCATTTTAATCGGTAAATTTGCGCTCCTATTTCCGGCTTAACACACCCACTTATTTGTATTTAGGCAACAGATTTCGAATCAATAACTGGAATGCACTTCAGCTCGCATCTGTTTGTTTGTGGCTATTCAAGGTGGTCAAGCACTTCATTCAATTACACGCATACTTCTGGCGTCAGCCGAAAACCAATTTCCCTCAAATGCGCCAGGCCCAGATACATTAAATACTCGAGCCAAGGTCAGTGCAGAAGCAACCAACGCACAGGAGTCGACTGTTATAATAAAATTGCCGTCACTTTGCTGTATGTGCTTCCAATTAAAATCCAAAAAGCAAACAAACACTGACAGACACGCATCCACTGCGGGACACCAGAGAGCAGGCAGCAGGAGAGAAGGGAATCAGGGAATCAGGGAATCAGGGACCTTGGGCTCTAAAACCACTTGATGGCCACATGCGCTTTGGTTGGCGGCACAATTGGGCGATAATTGACTTAATAAGCATAACCACAAAACCAAATAGCCTAACAAGCAACAACGCACGCACACACACACACACACACACACACACACACACACACACACACACACACACACACAGATAGACACGTGACAATAAGTGCGGCAGGAAAACATTTACGCTACTCAGCGCAAAATTGAATAACTTCTGTTTTTGCAGCTTAAGGCAAGAAACCAGGACAGCTGAATTGAGTCAGGAGGTTAACAGCAGGATAACCAAATATGTGAATATTTAATTAAAGGAATTACAAAACTATTGAGTAATTGACCAATTCGAGTGCTGAATAGTGCATTTTGGCTTTACAGCCGTTCGCAAGGGTTTTAAACTTCAAGGGAAAGTAAAGCACCATAGCTGAATGACTAACAGAATAAAATGGGTACTGGGTCAGGTTCAGGGGAACCACAAACATAAATTTACAGCTGTATATGATACGGGGTCTGTCTGCTATTAAAGGTCTAAGATATTTTGGCACTACTTGAGCAGAATCAAACCAAATGGTATTTTGGCTCCGACTCCGGTTCTGGTACGTATTTAGAGCATAGTTTCGGTGAAGCTTGAAGTAATTAGCAGTAAATTTACCACTTCCTCCGTTTCTGACTTTTAAAGTAGTGCTTCCGGTTCCGGAGCACCCTGGTTTATTTGTATATTTTTGGAACTAGTTTTTTTTAAACTGAAATGAACAATTGATTGTTAACTAGTGTAATGGAATGTGGCCTGACCAGGCGGGACATTAAATATATAAGTCAATACTCGGAAAAGGATTTGTTTATTTTTTTATTTGGATTGACAGCATTAAAGCTTTAATTGCTGGCTCGGGGCTCGGCCTCGAGAACGGGGGTTGGCGATTGTGCCCTGCTTGATTTTGGTTATAAATAGCACAATAACAATGCCCACAACAAAACAATGCAATTAAGCACACTCATTCACAATCACACTCGCAAGGCTTTCCGCGCAGAAATTCGTTTTCGTTTTCGTCCCTTCGAATTGATTGCGATTCGCGACGGACTTGTCGTCCAAACTGCACTTCTAGTGAAACCAAACTGAGGCCACTAGGAACAAAAAAAAAATAAATAAAGAACCATTGACAACGACCTGTTCTACTTTGCTGTCCACATCGAACTTGTTTACCCCCACCCTGCCTGCCCCTCACCTTGACTGGAGATCAAAATAGTTACTCATGAGAGCTGCGTGGGTCGCTGCTTGGCTGCTTCGCTGCTCAGCGCTCGTTTTGTGCGTGTGTCAAATACATTGTTCGAACTAAACTAAAAAAAAGAATTCATGAAAGAACTTTAAAATAGATGCTCGACTAGGCTAAATACCCTGTGTTCGAGTCTGAATGCATTTAACAGGCAAGCTGAAGTTTCTTGGACAACTTGTGCGCTTAATTGCTGTATCTTTATGCAATGCAGATCACGTAAATATGTAAAAAGAATCCTATGCACGTATGTGTGTGTGTGTATGAGTGTGTGTATGTGTGTATTTATGTGTATGCTATAGAAGAAGAGAATAGCCTACAAATCGTAAAATATGTATAATAATAAAAATAACAATTTATCCATTTTTTGCTCTGCACATATCTTTAATTTCACAGTTTACATTTATAATTCGCGTGTGAGTTTGTCTCTCTCAATTTGAATTCTTTCCATTTGTATTTGAACTTAAATTCTAGAATTATTTTTAAATTTTACATTTCTTTTAAATCCTTTAAAGTCATTGAGATGTACAAGAAAGCAGATGGAAAGATTAACAAATTGTGTCGACTTGAAGCCTGCCGCTAAATTTCGAATCTTAACAATCTACAATCTTTACAATTGTTCATATTTTTATTGTATCTCTTACAGTCTTTGAGATGTACAAAACAAAGGTGATCGAAACACTGACAAGCCCTGTCGTTTAATAAATAATAAACACATTTATATGTTTGCATAAGTCAGTAGACTTTAAGCCACGACCCTCGTTCTGACGCCTCTTGCAGCCTGTTCCATACATTAGCCCTGTTTTGTTCGAATGAGAGTGCAGGGTATTGAAAATTACTCACACTTTCAATTTTTAAGCACATTGCGTGAGACCTTGGACCAGAGTGCGACGGACAAGGGGCTCAGTTGTTGGCTTGAAGAGGTGTCGGGGCAGTGGGCAGTGGGCAGTGGGCAGGGGGAGGTGGAAGGCGGAGGTGTAGGCGGAGGGAAAGGATTAGGTGCGGAGCACATTTGTGCACAATGTGCGCCGGCATTGCCCGTGCTTGTCAATTGATTGAAGGCGGCTTAGCATGTGAATGGTGGGGTTAATTAGACAAGCAGTTCACCCCTAAACACGGCGTCCTGTATCCAAGGGTGGACTTCCCCTTTTCTTTGCCTCCGCCCCCGCCTCCCCCTCCCCCTCTCTCTCTCTCGTTCCCCTATCCCTATTCATTGGATGCTGTCGGTTGGCTTGGGACAAAGGCCAACAAGTGAGTGGCATAATTCCAATTGATCAAACGAATAAATGAAAGGTAAACACAATTGTTTGGCATAGTTGCTTTTTTCGCATGCTAGATTTTATTTATTCATCCAACTGAGAGTTGAGGGAATTTGCCTGCGCCCATGTATCCCCAATGCATGAGAAATTGTCGACACTGCTTATGTACATCTGAATTTGCTTCAAAAGAGCAGCAAATCTAATACGCTAAATATATTTTGCTGGCATATTTATTCTAATAAGTCAATAATGAACCATTACAATAGAATAGCAACTTTTCAGAGTTAGCTTTCAGTTTTTACATGTGCTCAAACAAAAGGGAACGTCGTGGATTTATATTGTAGTGGTCCGATCTCCATGACTTTTTTAAATGCTAGAAATTATGAAAACATATATATCTGTTGTGCTTAGTTGCTAAAGATTAAATACCGTTGCAGACCGAGCATAAAAAATCTCATAACTGTTGAGTTAAGTTAGGAAAACTTGTTGAAGAAAAAAGTTGTTTGTACAAGAACCTATTTTTGATTGATTGTTCCAGCAGCTATATCATATAGTGATCCGATCTCTATGTGGCTTGCATGTACTTTGAAATACAAAAGTTTCTTAGACAAAAACTAATTTTTTCGACCGATTGCTCCTGTGACAGCTATATGATATATTGATATATTACGTAATTCTGTTTTGAGTATCTTGTTAAACAAAAAGATTTTTTCCTACGGCAAAGAAATTATGATTTTAATAATTTGCATTAAGTAATGCTGGCTTAGATATCTTTTTAAGCAAAATAAAAATATGACAGTATGCATAGCTGTTGAGTTACATTAGGATTGCTTGTTAAGCAAAAAATGTGCCTATATAAGATATCATCTTTCGTTCGATAGTTTCTATGATAGCTATATTATTCAAACATAGATATCTTTTTAAGCATAATAAAAATATGACAGTATGCATAGCTGTTGAGTTACATTAGGATTGCTTGTTAAGCAAAAAATGTGCCTATATAAGATATCATCTTTCGTTCGATAGTTTCTATGATAGCTATATTATTCAAATATAGATATCTTTTTAAGCATAATAAAAATATGACAGTATGCATAGCTGTTGAGTTACATTAGGATTGCTTGTTAAGCAAAAAATGTGCCTATATAAGATATCATCTTTCGTTCGATAGTTTCTATGATAGCTATATTATTCAAATATATCACAAAGCAAAAAGACGACCACAAGCCAAGTGACATCGAGACAGCCTTTAACTGACAGACTATTATGCATATAATCTTATCTAATCACTTATATGGCTATAGCGACTCGACTGGAGATGCTATTAAGGAATACATATACTTTAAGGAATACTATTGGAATTTTAGTCGCTTACATAAGAGCCCAACTCAGTTTTGCACTCACGTTAAGAATCCATTTGGAAGACAATCTTAAGAATGTTTAATTATTAACGGGGTCACAGCTTGGCAGCGGCACACAGGAGTAAGGGACTATAAGGAATGCAGGATGCAAATCGCAACCGGCACGTAAACGTTGGCGGTTCTGAATGCCAAGTGAAGTCATGTTTTCGAACCTGACAATTTTCCGTTTTCCCATTTTTCCGTGTTTCCGTTTCACCGATTTAGCCGCGCTGCACGAGTATCTTTTGCGTCGTGACAACACGTGACACTTGTGGGGTTAGGGGATAAATGAGGAAAGAACGGGAAAAGGAGCAGAGGGGCGCGTGTGTGTGTATGTGTGTGTGCAGGTGGGACAACAACTATTCCCACCCCAAAATGTTATTTGCATTTTAATGACGTAGCACATTGAAATGTTATTTTAATGGGAATATTTGTTGCATCTTGCATATTATTTGCGCAGCCAAAAAACAATATGCGCCCAAACGACTATTATGCGAGATAATACGTGATGCCCACTTGGCTAACTATATGCAGTCAAAATTACGATTCGTCAGGTGTTAATTAGTTGATTAGTTACAATCAATAAGTAATTTGTACTTTGTTTGGTTTGTTTGTTTGTTTTTTCACATTTGCGTGACAACAAAGTACAAATATTCTCTATATTCTCGAACCATGCACAATAATTATCATATGCATATTACAAGCTATACTATATATAATAAGAATTACAAATTACACAAAATCAACTGCATTTATCAATATGCATATCCCGTTTCAGGCTGTTAAATAACTGAATCCATCTTCAGGTTGTTCACTCTTGACTTGGGCATTTCAACTTCAAATTTGTTAATTAGAAATAAACGTTCTATAAATAGATTTTATTATTATATATAGACATATTTATCAGCTGATAAGGTTCGATGGCAACAATAAATTTCGTAAGTAACATTATCAGTTCGACTTTCGCGTTATGAAACTCCAGACTCTACAGTTAACTATACAAGTCTACATAGTCCAATATACACATGTATGTATAATGCACACATTCCACATTTTGTGTAAATAATATATTGCTAGTAAATTTATAATTTGCTTTCTGCAGCAAATGAAAAAAATAGCAGCCGTATAAATTACGCGTTACAAACGTATCGGAAACAATAATAAAAATAACTATAAAATCGCTGTTAATATATGTATAAAAAAAAATTTCAATTCAATTCATGAATTAAATTAAACAACTTTTGATACTGTAGCAGTTTTCTGCTACAGTTGCAGGCTTGGCCAGTTCCGGCAACACGAAGTTGCAAATGTGACTAAAAGGGTAAAGGGGTTGGTCGATGTGGGGAGAGGCTGTGTGAGTTGAATGCAATGAATTAAGCATTTTGATTTAAGGCAGCGTTCATTGTTAGCACGTCTGTTGCCTAACGCTAGAGAACACAACTCAAGGACAAAATGGCAGCCGAGCAGGGATGTTAAAAATGCACGTGCCCCTATATATTTATATATCTGTCTGGCAAAGAAAGAGAGAGAGAGAGAGAGGGATGAGGGCAGAGAGAATGCGAGGCTTGTTTAAGGAGGATGGTTTGATATGCATAAAGGCTAGAGGTGAACGTTGTCAGCGAAAAAAATCAAATAAATGTCAATTTAGCTGATTTACGAGAGACCCCCAAACTGAAAAGGGGGTGCTTTGCGAGCGGCATTGATTAGTGGTGGCGAATAGATTTGAGTGCATACAAATCGCATGTGCAGAAATGTGAATGCTAATTGACGCAATAAGGGCGAGGGGAGGTACCGAAGCAGGGACGGATACTAGAAAATTATCGAAATTGTACAGGCAATTTTCAACGACGACATTAATTAGGCAATCTGCCACCAAGTCCATCATTATTAATCAAAGAGAGAGAGAGAGCGGGAGAGGAAGAGTTGGATGATGGAGGGAACGTTAATACCTTTCCCCTCCACCCCCCACACCAAAATATTACACCAACCACATTATAATTTTCAGCACGCCTTTAAATATGCAACGACTTTCGTATCGCAGACAAAAGTTACGCGTCGATGGGGTGCAATATGTAGCGATATAAAAGATTAGTGGAAAGTCAATTGCAAAATTAATTAAATAAATATGACAATCGGCTAAGGGGTACTTTACGTTTTGCAACACTGACAGCTAGAATTAACTTGTTCCCTAAAAATGCGATCAATGGAATAAATATCTTAGTCATAAGTATTTTATGGAAGATAGTTCTTAACGTTATATATACGCGTTTTCCAACACTGGATACGCACAAAAAAATAACGCACAGCTTCCAATTCTTAAAGTCAATCGCACAAAATATGGTCAAAATTTAAGAAAAAGTGAACAAAAAATGCACAAAAAACGTTCATACGCAAATTTCGCAAAAAATAATAGCCAACAATATGTAAGCCAATCGAACAAAATCAGACAACCACTTCGCTCGTATAATTAAAAATCATAGCCAAATTCAGAATGGTTGCCATCGTGACGAAACTGACAGAAACCTGACGATAGTTTTGCAGCGAACGAAAGTCACCGAAAGGTTAGTACTGTCAACAGTTGTTTTTGTCGTTGTTGTTGTTGTTGTTGTTATTGGCTAAGCTGATAACAGCTGCGAATTGATGATTGCAACTTTAGCAGTCGCTGTTGCTGTTGCTGTTACTGCTTACCTGTGGCCCAACTGACGCTTGTGGCCGTGATAGTTAATATCGGTGCCCAGGTGTAGTCCATTGAGCACCGATTGATCCATGTCCGTTTCACCAATGGTTTGTGTGCGTTCGCGTGCTCCGGAATTGCAGCTATTGCCATAGGAATGTGCTTGTTGTTGTGGTTGAGTTGGCGGCATTTCGACTGTTTTCGTTTGCTGCGGCTACTGCTGTTTCAGCTGCGACTGGTTAGCGAAAAGTGCCAAAGAGCAATGTCAGCAGCAAAGTTGTGACGACGCGTCGCTGCCGATAAGTGAATCTTCGAACTCAGAGCTCAGAGCCCAAAAAGCAAAGCTCCGTTTGTGATTCACTCACTCACTCACTAGCAGTTGCGGGCGAGAGAGGGAACACGCGTGAGAGAGTACGCGAAATGTCGAAAATTTGTGTGGAGGCGACAGAGAGAGACGCCTTATCAGCTGCTCGTGGAAACGTCACAAATCTATTATGTGTAGACAGCGCAGCAGTAGCAATAACAAATAATTTATTGTGGAATGATCTGTTATTCTTGTTTTGCGCTTCTCTTTTTGACAAAGTTTGTGCTTATCACAGAACAGCAACAACAGAACAACAATACAATTATCACGCACGCACACACATACACGAAAATCCAACAAAAATAAAATGAAATAAAAGTAGAATAACACTTGTGTTTATGTTTGACTTTGCGCTGTTGAGTTTACAAACAGAGCAACAATTTCGGTCAACGTTTGGATTTCAACTGACGACTTCGTCTCAGTGAATGCAGCGTAGTAGAAATGGGAGGAAGAAAGCAGCACCAGCAGCAGCAACAACAGCAGCAACAGCGAAACGGACGGCAACCAACTAAAACTGAGAGAACGAACGCAGCTGAGCGGCGCGCGCATGCTCTATCTCGCTCTATGTCTCTCTCTCTCTTGTCGAAAGCTCGTCGTGCTTACATTTGAGTGTCAAAGAGTAGACGCGCGCAGCGTAGCTACTATTTTCTGCTGCTGTTGTTGTTGTTGTTGTTATCCGTCATTGGATTTGAGTCGCTGTTACCTTAATGCCTTCTATGCAATAAATACAAAGTGTTGTCGCTTTTATTTATGTTTGCGCCGCTTCTTCATGCCACTTTGACATTTTAACTTTTCAACGACTGAAGGTTAGGGATAGATGGCTTGGCTATCTGTAAGAATAATTATAAGAACATGGCATACACACAAAAGAAAATAAAGTTCCCAGAATTATATAGGAATGCATCGCACATTTCACGTACATATATATACATATTGCGTTGTTGAGCATTCAATGGTCGCTATGAGAGTCTTTGAAGCTTTTACTTGCTTTTTTTCTTTCTTTCTTTTATTTTTACGCCATAAAGCGAATAGACAAGTACACTCTAAAATAGCTGGGCCATAGGGAAATTTCCAAAATGAGAAATTATAAATAGTACAAATAATAGAAAGCAAACAAACTCACAAACAACACACATTTAAGTCAAATAAGTACGTTCAAATATGGGATCGCGTTTAGGCGTTCGAATAATGTGTGGGTTTGTGACTTGGCTAAGCGGACTATGGAATTTTGTTGTTAATGTTTTACGTACAGTTGCGGTCATAATACTAGCTCTGCTTCTTAAAGCATTTAATAAAACATGACTCATTTGATAGTGATCGAGACCTCTTCAACATATTCAATATGAAGAAAATTCAATTCAGCAAAACAAAAAATGTTAGGATCCTCATCTTGGAATATTTTAAAATACTATTATTTTCGAAATACTAATCGTAGTAAAATATAACCATCCATCATATCCAGTTCTTAGAAATATGTTAGCCGCTGGGAAAGCTTCGCTATAATACAATTTCACTACTATTATAATGATAAATTTAAAGAATAATTTAATGAAAGTAAATATAAAATATATATATATATATATATAAATGATTAGATTTCAGGACTTAATACTTTTTTTAGCTATGCCAGTATGATTGTTTCAGTATTGATTGCTTGCGTTTAAATAAAATGTTCATAATTTGTTAACTACATTTTAAGTATTTTTTATTTATTACATTTTCCCAAACATTATGTTGACCGCAACTGTATATATTTTTGAAAGTGAAACGCGTATAATGAATATGGAAATGTGTGCATATCAAATTAATCGATGGTTTGTGTATACTCTATGAGTAGTTTGACATAATCCATGAATTTATTGTCATATTGTATTATTAAGTATATATGTATATTTATGTGTATACATTTCTTTACATACAAACATAATCAAGATGGTTTATGCTAATGATTGCATTTTATGATTGCTTTGACACCTGAGGCTAATAAATTGCTTGGATTTGTTGTATTGAGGCCATATTAATGATATACATAGTACCTGTAGCTACAGTGCTGCTTATTAGGAACAGGCGGGTAAAAATGCATATTTATCACGGTTTCATTTTAGTAGGCTAATCTAATCTAGTTGTACAGCTGACTCAATTTTATTTCTGTGGCACATACCACTTTTGAGCAGTCATTTAATATAAATTTACGTTTTCATACATATTTATTTGGGCATATAAAAATCAGTTTTCGTTCATATTCAGAGCATTTGTCGCTTGTAAGCACACATTTTGCATACACGGTGTTGAGTGTTTTGTGTTTTGTGCGTCGACTCATAAATATTTTATAAGCTTATACGGCTTGTCTACCCATTCACAGATATATATACATAGTTTTTTTACTTATGCTTATTTCATCAATATTTCAATGAAAAGGCATTTTAGGAGGCACGTTTTCCAGGCAAACCCTCCCCTCTCTGTGCCCTTCGGTTGGTTTTATCAGCAGTTTACAATAGTGCTACAGATTTAAGCAGCTAGTTCAAATGTTTTTGTTATGGTTAGCTAATGATATATATTATGCACATATACATGTCTTACTACTACATATTTATGGGAATCATAATGAGTCAAGCTATATGTGCATGAGTTATCTTTGAGTTATCATTGTGACAACTGGAACGATAAACATGGCCAAAATTAGAGCTCAATATTTATAATTTGCTCGCATTCCGCATATTGTTTTTTTTTTGTCTGATTTTATTGTGTTTATATTTGAGGAAATAAATAATTAATGACCATTAAGACATCAAGTCGATGCTCCACTTGAATTCCGACTGGTATTTGGTTTGTTTGTGCTTAGTACAGATAGCTTTTCAGCTGATTAAAAATGGAATGAAAGAAAACTGAATCGAATCTCACGAAACACGAAAATTGAAATCGAATTCCATTAGGCGAAAACACAAATAGACAAATTATCTTGCAAATATGCCTTGAGTAGCAGTGGGGAGGGGAGGAGGACAAATGTGGTGTGCATAAGTTGTTTAAGTTGAGCATTGCACAGACTAACAACTTTTAAGCAGTTTGCAGTGGGTCAATGTCGGACTAGACATAGTCAGTTAGTAAAGATACTTTAACACCTGCAGATATACTGAACATATTACATACAATAAATGTACATATATTTTTATATGTGCAAAATAAAGTTGACACTTGCCCAATGTGCCCACTCAAAATCGCCAAACTGGTTGATTATATGAGCAAAATAAGAATGAACGGCTTTCTTTGGCACAGAAGTTTAAATACCCTTTAGGCGATTTTCCTATCATGGCATGCTTCCTTAACTACTTTCCAAGAAAATAATACTTTTTTCTACAAACTGCAAGTTTGAATCAAACTTGAAAACTTTGTGTTTAAAAAACTGAATCATTCATTAAGTATAAACTTGAAGGCTTCGAGCAATTCCGATCCGAAATACAGTGTTCAACTGTACTATGATGCTGAATCGGACGTGCCAATCGCAATTTGGTTTGGCATCCGTTTAAGAAATTTCATTGTTTTGACTTGAAACAGTTGCACATATGTATATATAAATTTAACACATTTCAAGTGAATTGCTAGCACTAAAAAAAGGGTGAACAGTGATGACTTCATCTTTAAGACGAGTGTTAAGGCGTGGCAAAATAAGCTCTAAAAGTAAGTATTTATTTGAATATATTGTAATATGGGGCATAGAGTCTGTCAACACTAAACAATCAAGAAATACCCTTTCTCTCTTTCCGAATGGTGTATAAGGATCAGAAGTGCATACACCATATTTTGCTACACTATGTTTACCATATTTGATTGCTTCTAAACATGCTTCCAACTTCGCACAGCATTCCTCAAAATGTTATTCAATGGTGCTTATCTTGTGGCAAACCTTACAAGTATTTTAATGTAATGACACCATGAAGGGTATTCAAGACAAATACGCACACGTTCCTAGGCATAATTACATATGCAGTTGAAATATATGTCCCGGTTTTTGTTAGTTAAGTCAGTTGATATGTGTGCATTATGAGACTTGCAGAATTAGTTTTTGTTGTTGTTACTGCTGTCTGTTTACTTGTTATTGTTGTTGTTGTTGTTGTTGTCTGTGCTCGCCGATAAGGCGATAAGCAGCAGTTTTGCATTCAGCATTGGCATTGGACAGCTATGCGAACAGCGCGATACGCGATCTCTACAAAAAGTGTAGAACTCAACGCATAGCATGCACTGAGCGAAATAGGCTGTGTAAAACACACAAGCTCTGGCAAAATCGGAGAAACAACATAACATATTTAAATACATATTTTTTGTTTGCTTTTCCAAATAACGCTTCCAAACATAGTTCTGATCAACACTTGAGTAAATTTCGGAATAAGTCCAAAACTGAACGAATAATTATGCACACATATGCATATATATATATACAATAATACAGACTGAAATACATTTAATATAGCCTATTCAAATTTGACTTCAGTGAACCTTGACACTATCGACGAAAAAACATCAACAAACAAGAAACAAGGGCGGCTTGCTAATATAGACATACTACAACCAGGTGGATCGATTTGTTTTTTTCGATTGTTGTTTTGTTCTATAGATTAACATGATATACATACATATAACTGTATAAGTATGAATGCGTGTATAAATGTATAAATAGTTGTAGGAGTTGAGGTCAGTTCAGCTCCAATTTTGACGGTCAGTTTTCTATGTATACTATATGTAAAATCAAATTAACTACATTTATACATACGTATGTACAAAGCTCTGATATAGCACGATATCCAAATATGAGTGTGCGAGAGAGTGCAATATTCGTTTTTGCGTATGAGTATTTTAATTTACTTTGTAGTATTTTCTTAATACCCGAACCCTTTAGAAATGGAAAAAAGTGAAGATATTGTGAAGATGTACAAAAGTATGAAACAGGTAGAAGGAAGCAACTTCAGCCCCATAAAGTACTTATATTCCGGATCAGCATCAACCGTCGAGACGATCTTGCTATGTACATCTGTATAAGTTCTTGTTTACCATACGTTTCCTCGTTTTGCATATATCGATACAAATCGATTTCAGATATCAATAGTAGACAATTCATAAGAAAAAGCCTTCTTATTGATATAGAATATACCATGACCGATTATTGACAATTATATAGAACATATTGAACAAACTAATATCAGCATTATATTTACACTCTTGCACTCACCTATGAGCCGCGTGGCGATAATACTTCTTGGGGGCCGAGCAGGGACCGGGTGTGTTGGGTGCTGAATCGCTCATTTCGCTCTGCAAAAGATGTCACAGTAATATACATTTATGTAATTGTCATAAATACATAAATATATATATATATATATATATATATATATCATATATATATAGTGAGATAGAGAAGAACTCGTGCAGCGCGCGCACACACACACGCACACACACACACACACACACATTGCAAAACTTGAAGTCAGTTGCATTGAGCAAAAGATTGCAAGATTGGGAAGAGCAAGGCGGTGCAGCAAAAGCAGTTAACTGTACAATAGAACATTCGAGCACAGCAAATATGATGCTGTGTGTGTGTGTCAGCGCATGTGTGTGTGGCTGTGTGTGTGTGTGCGTGTGTGTGTGTGTGTGTGTGTGTCTGTCTGAGTGACACAATTGGTACAGCATGCTAATGAGCTTCCCTGCAGCTGATTGATGCCTGTCTGCCTCTATTGCGTGCGTGCGTGCGTGTGTGTGTGTATGTGTGTGTGTGTGTGTGTGTGTGTCACTCTCCTTGGCAATTTCAATCTCTCTGGCTCGCTCTCGCCTTACTTACTTGATAGGGCAGGTCGAAGTAGTCTCTTGCGAGCTGAGCCTGAGCTTGAGCCTGAGCCTCAGCCTCAGCCTGCTCGTGCGTCATGCTGGCAACGGCTTCTTCAGACATTGTTGTCATTGTACCTAAGTTCGCATAGGTGCTGAAGCTTTTGGTTAGCTTAGTGATCTTCCTCGTCTGATTGCTGCTACTGTTGCTATTGTTGTTGCTCTGACGTTGACGTTGACAGTTTGAAATGTTGCGACTGCTGTTGTTGCGACTGCTGCTGCTGCTGCTGCTGCTGCTGCTCAGTTGATGCAGCAGGGCGCCGTAATAAGTAATTTTGACTTTAATTGTTGTTGTGTTTGCTTTGTCTGTTTGAGTTGCTGTGCTAGCTGTTATTGTTCGAGTTATTTTTGTTGTTGTTGTTGTTGTCGTCCGGAAAAACCGCAAATTGCTTGAACCATTGCGTAAGTTCTTCAACGCTTGCGACAAGTTAACAAAAGCCATCGAGCGCAATTGCATGCAATGTACATATGTATGTAAGTTTATGTTTATGTTTAGATGTATGTATTTATATGAAACTATAGCGATTCAAAGACTTTGTGTGTGTGTGCGAGTGTGCGTGAGTGTGTGTGAGTGTGCCAATGAATTGAAATACATCATTTTGTGTTGATGCAATCTACCAAAAATGAAACAAAGCAAAATTTGATGTTCTTAAGTTTTGGCAATGATGATGGTTTCTATACATATTCATCAATATTGCATACTTTTTGACGCAGATTTCTCAATTTTCATTTGCTATTCAAGTTTACTCTACAAGTGAAAAGGAAGTGAAAGCTTTATGATTGTTGCAATGTGATATTTTAAATTATGTGATTTGAAACAGGATTCAAAGGTTTTTTTTTTCGAATCCACCATATTCAAGTGCTTAGAACGGAAGAAAAAATGAATAAATAATTATTTCTGGTTCGCACAAAGAACAACCGCAATATAATGTGAGTTAAGTACATATCTAACTTAAATGCAATTCTAAAAAACAAAGAACACAGAAGTAAAATCGAAAACACAAACGAAAAGAAAAAGAAAAAGGAAAACAAGCAATAGGAAAAGTGAATTATGTACTCAGCCCAAAAGTATACTGTGAAAATGTGATATTGAAAAGCTTGGCAATTTAACAAATATATGTATGTAATTATGTGTATATGTATATGTATATGTATATATGCATGTATGTGTGCGCGTAGCTCATATTGCTGCAGTTGCGTTTCTAAATTAATTGCTTTGCCGCAAACGACGGAATTGAAATTCAACTTGAATTCATGTGAAATGTTGATGGAGCGTGGTCTAATATATCGATCTATCAACTGGGCAAATGGGGGCTGCAGTAATATTCGATTTGACGCGGAGGGGTGGTCTAAAAATAAGCCTCCATGGGCCCCGTGAGCTATATGCGTGTGCGGCATTAGCAACAACAACAACAACAACAACAACAACAACAGCAGCAATTAAAGCACGACACACAATACTACATGAGTCATCAACAAATACAGTTAGCAAATACAGTGAATTTTCACACCATTTAATTGGGCATAGAGTAGAGTTGGAATTAGAATAAGAATAAGAATTGAATAAGCTTTGCTCAGCTGGCTGCGCTCACTGTTCAAGAACTCACATGCACACACTATATACGGTATGTCAGTATGTATATATCTGAATACAGTCCGACGAAGAACGTGTATATATTCACAAATAATAGCACTGTTTAGTTATGGTTCTTGGTTTTTGATTCTTTTGGTTTCTTATTGGAAACGCAATTTGCAGAAGCGTTTCATAACACTCTGGCTTGTAGCAGGCCACGATGAATATACCAATACAAATACTAGACGTCACGCGACCAGACGAGACGATATATTTTACTAGCAGCTAGTTCCAAAAATGCTTAGCAAGGCAAAACAGAACACAAAAAAAAAAATAGAAAAATGACGAAAAATACATAAATGAAATGCTTGTGTTCAACTTTTGTGTTTTCGCGTCGCGACAAGCCGAAATGCGAATATGGTAAATTTAGTGTGGATGGAAATGGAATTGATTCCAATTTATCAAATGGCAAATGGCCGCGATTTGCTGCTGCTTATTTCTTGGTTTCTTTTCACTAGCCCTCTCTATATTTAAGTTTTATTCTTTTAGTTGTTCTTTGCCGACGCTCTATTTCACAATTTTTCGCTTGGTACCATTTTAGATTGCAATTTTGACGTTTGCAGCGCACGCGCTCTCTGAGAGAGACAGAGAGAGAGAGAGCGAGAGAGAGAGAGAGAGAGAGTTAGAATTAAGGAGAGCAATGCTGTGGAAGCGATTGCAATGCCGGCGACCAAAGCTTTCTTTCTGGTTGTTTGTAAACAAAGCAAAGCAAAAGCTTTGACGGACCTCAGTAACAGCTGGCACCGCTGTTGCTGCCGACCGTATTGCTTTTTGGCGGCAATCGTTCGAAAAGGCGCGCTCTAAAAATACATGTTTTTTATGTAATGGGTGTGGTGTGCGCGATAAGCTGGTTCTTGCGTTACATTTGAAAACCTACACTTCAAGGGAGAGAAGCTTGTCTTGAACATACCCTGCACCCAGCTGAGTGTGACTTACATTTTTATTTCTTTTCTCTTTTAATATTTTTAGTTTAAGAAATTATAATAAAATCAAAAATTCTCAAAAATTTGTGAATATATTTTTTTGGTTATTATACTTTGATACCGATGGTAAATAGTATATTGGTTTTGTGCAATGGCCGCCATGTTGTCAGTCTGTCTGTCCGTCTGTGCGTCTGGTTGAACGCAACTTTATTGACACCCTTAGAGGTAGAGACTTGAAGCATGGAACATATACTGGTCTGTGACCGCGTCAGACAAAGTGTAAAGATTGGAGTGCTACGTCCACTAGGTGCTAGGAAATCGATAAATCGACATTATAAGGCTACGGTCTTCTTCTCGGCCACATCCACTCCAGCCCCCAAATTCACATAATTCGGTTACGCCCGACTGCAACGTTCTCTCTTGCTTCCATTTATTAATATAACAATATTACATCTACTTAACATTATGGCGATAGTGATTTATTATACTTAATTTCAAATGTTTCAAATAGCCAGGTACATATATTAAGAAGAAGCAAAATTTAGTATTTGTTTTCATATATTTATGAGAGTTTATTTAATCCGCTTTGAGAGCATTTCGGCTGACGAGGCACCTTCTTGCACTTGCAGCCACTTCCTTTGGCAATGCTCATAAATGGAGACTTCGTCCACGACCAGCTCCAGAAACAGCGAGAAGCAAAAGAGAAGAAAAAAGAAAAACAACACAAAAAGAGGGAAGCCACGGAAAGAAAACAACTGCAAGTGGCCCGGCAAATAACTAATGGCTATTTGGATACTTGGTCATGTACACTCAGAAAAAAAGACACATTGTAATTTTGAAAATATTCCAAAATGATAATCGCTCTAAGAACTAGAAAAAATTCCCATATCATTTCTAAATATAGAAAAAAACAAAAAATGTTAACAAATATGAAAGTTATTTTTCAATTTTTCACAATAAGATTTCTTAATAAAGAAAATATTTTAAAGAAGTTGAAATGCAAACACTTGTTTTTAGAAAAAAAACCTTTCTGAAATTCAGAAAACGGCCATGAAATTTGATCTCTAGACTTCCATGTTAGGGTTTACCCGTTGTATGTTTTAGGGTCTACAATTATTGGCAAATTTCACTTTACAAACTTTTGCACCCAAATGTGAGCAGGTCTGCAAGTACAGTCTTTTCATAGGGCAGAATACATTTTCGACCTTAACTGGGTTTCTTCTCCGATCTTGATAAAATGTTGGCAGTTGACCAATAATATGCAAATGGATATTATGTATTCATTAGATTCTGCCTTTAAAAGTGTATCATTTATTGCTATCGGAAATCGAAATGTATTGATATTCGAGAAACGGATGCAGTTATCGATAAGTCTCCCTCTTAAGTCGCTAGCTTTTATAGTCTCTGAGATTCGCGTGTTCATACAGACAGACAGACGAACATGCCTATTTCGCCTCGGTTGCTGATTCTGATCAAGAATATATATACTTCATGGGGTCGGAGATGCTTTCTTCGGCCTGTTACATACATTTCCACAAAACCATTGTACCATTTTTATGGGTTCAGGGTATAATAAACTTAGTATATTTTAGAATGACACAACTTCAAGTTTTTTAGGTATACTTTCTAAAACCAAAAGTACGATTTTTTGCTACAATTCAGTGCAACATTTTCGCTGAGTGTAGCCACTTTGCCATTTGGCTGGTTTCGCCTTACGCAACGTTTTAGTTTTATCACTTGAACTGCCCCCGCCGGCCAGGCTAAGATAGTAGTTGGTTGCTTGGCTGCTGGCTGCTTTCGCGGGTTGGCGTGTTAACGGATTGGCGGGTAGGCGGGTTTTTCAATAAACTGGCCATAAAAAACGGGAGCAGGTCGATGGCGTCGTTGCTGCTAGTTGCAGGCGCTGTTTGCACACTTAACGCCCGTGCGAACGGTAAATAAAGTGAAGTGGTCTTGAAGTGATCCGGCCAACTGCGTAGACCAGTGGCAAGCCACGAACATCACCAACACCAGCAACAATCACAACTTTAGTTAACAATTGCAACAATGCTGCTGACCAAAACATTTGCCCTCTTGCCAACTTGGTTGGCGCAACATATTGTCTACCTGTAACAAAATGCATGCAGTCAAGGAAAAATCGGCTAGCAAAGCCAACGCCTTAATACTCTTTCTATTAAATTTCTATTAATCTATATTAAAAATAAGTGAAAAAACCCCGCATAATAGGAAAGATATAGCCAATTCCTATTTTTCATAATACAAATAATAACATAAAAAGGCAAGCATGTTAAACTTTATTTTCATATATTTTAAATGCACAGAAAAAAGAGCATAAGATTTAACATAAGATGATTAGTTAGTAAGGATTAAAAGAGATGTTAAAAAATACGAATTATGGCTGTAAACTTACATTTTTTTATTAATACTAATAAAAGTTCTCTTAGTTTCGTAGTTTTGTTTTAAGATCTGTCTTAAATTTCGACTCGTCTTCATTCGAGTAAACTTCTCTCGAATCAGGCTCTATACTAGGTACACCTCTTTTAGAATTCTGAACGTCAAGTTGATCATCATCATCGATGGACTCCTCATTGCTATTGGCGGGTTCTTCTTTTGGTGGCGGCAAGAACTCGCCCACTTTCAGTTTGGAAGGTAACTGTTGCGAAGCTCTTACAACTCCATATGGCTTTAAGTGGTAGATCAGATAATCGAGAACATACATCAGATTGGGTGCGACATAATGAAATGATATGGCATTGTCGGAACAGCAATCGAGACCCTTAAGCCAGATTGTATATTAGAATCTTCAATTTTAAGAATCAAATATCTCAGCTTACCTCGTCTGACTGATAGAATTGGTATTTCCAATACCAAAAGTCCTTATCCTTACTGGGTATTAAGTGGCCCTCAGGATTAAAAGGGAACATACGTCCTCGACCGTTGATATCACGCGAATCGCCCGCTGTCACATTTAAATTCTCCATGCATTTACCAATTTCGATATCCTCATTGACAACTGTGCCAGGCAGGCATATTTTGGGATTGGGAATACCCTGAACGACGAAACGACGCAATGCTTCGCGACTCAATATATAGCCAGCTCCGCCTGACATGTAACCCTGAGCCACGAAAGGTTTGAACTTGTAGCCAAAGTGTACAGGGGTCTCCGGGTTGTACGGATATAGCATATAGCGCAAATTCTCAATCACTGCATAGGTGTCATCATCAGCTTTATAGAACCAATCCGCATCGTTGAAATGATGCTTGTAAACATACTTAAAGGCCTCCTTCACCTTGCGCCATAAATTCTCTCGACCCTCTCCCACATCCAGCTTCACCGTAGGCAGTTCATCATCCGCTCCGGAGCTCATGAACAGTAAAATATTACAGCGTTTGCCCCAAGTGCGCTTAACATGACGGGCCTTCAGTTTGTGGTTATTCGGATTTGTCATAACCCAGCAGAGAATGCGCACATCCTTCTTTAGCTGATCGGCCAGCGAGGTATTATCGGTTGGATGATCGTGCCGAAGGACATCAAAATGTGGTATAACATCATCAGCATGGGATGGCGGGGAATGGATATTAGAGTCAGTATTGGCCAGAAAGTTGGTGGGTTCGATGCCTTCAAATATGGTTATGTAGGAAATGAACTCGGCCACACAATAACCTATGATAAGGCCAATCATAAGCATAAGGATCGGGCGTGTTTTTGTAGCACTCGCTAAAATATTATCAATTGTCCTTAAAAACATTTTTGAATTCTTGCGGGAATTTTGTACGATTACCTTCGTGTATTATACAGTGTGTTCCCATATTAATAATATGTTTTGCTTGATTTGAACACAGACTAAGCAAAAAATTTCGGAACCGACACAACCTATTTCGAGCTGGGGAATCGACTAAGCGGCGAAAATATATTTTGTTTATGATAAAGGCAACAACTAGAGCGCAAAATGGACAAATGTGCAAACAATATGCAGGTGTTGTCTTTGGAGGGCACAGTGTTTACACTCTGAACCGATATATGAATATGCACAGGTGTTTTTCTGTGTCTGTCTATTCTTCTGTTCATCTCCCTGAACTTGACTGTTTTTTCATACCTTCAAAATTAGAAAGTTGAAACTTCAGAATGTACATTTTGACGCTATCAGCCTTTAGATTATTTCTTTTAAATTAAAAAAATTAAGTTACTTCAGCAACGCTATAATGTTTAATAACAATAGATATTAAGGCTTGAAGCCAAAGCTTAGCCTTTTCTTAACAACATTTGGGTGTTGCTAATATGACGGATTGGGACCACTGCTAAACACAGAAAGAGTTAATTTTGACAAGATCGATAAGCGAGAGTTATGCGAAGAGAGAGAGAGAGAGGGAGAGAGAGAGAAAGAGAGTGAGAGCGCTGCGCAAAGAGAATGCTATACAATGGGAGCGCTGCTAACAACTAACAATAATCTATACATACTCGTATTATGCCAAATATGTATATAATTCATTAAAATTAAAATTTCTTTGCTGTCGCTGCCAACAGGTCATACTGAAAGGTGGTTACCGGTAATAGACCTACCAAACTTAATGGCTTTAACTAAAAGACCACGAGAATATAGTCATATCCGATTTCTATGTCCGGGGGCCTGGAGGCGGTGAAGGTGGACGTGGCCGCTGCCGATCTTTGAAGGACATTGCCAACAATCTACCAACCAAATTTGGTGACTGCAGCCGTAAAATTGTGGAATATGTGTGGTTTAATCGATTTGCAATTACCGATTTTATCAATTTCCTAGCCGCTTAGTGTTAGTAGTAACACCCCAATTTTAACAGGTTGTCTGTCCCTGGAATAAGCAATTATGCGTTTCAAGTTTCAAGGCTCTACGGTCGGACAGACGGACAGGAAGCATGACGAACATTGCACAAAACCAATACACTTTTGTATCTTCGTTATCAGAGCATAATTAATCAACTATTTAAGCAACTTGAAATACACTTTAAAATGTCGAAAGTGTGATTCTAAAATATATTGTTAGACAAACTGTGTTGACAGAAAAGAGAATTAATACAAATAATTTATCTATAATAAGTTTGAAGCTAAGATTTTGTTTGGCCACTAAATAAATGCTCAAATATTTATTACCCGGCGGTTGTTTGTAAAGGCAAAAATCAATCAAAAAAATAATAAACGTGGAGTTCACAACGCAAACCGCTCAAAATGAAAATCCCAGAAAACTCGACATTAAAGTAGTCCTCAACTCATTTTTAAATATAATCAAGAAATTTAATGGTATACAAATATGTAAACATTACTGTTGGGCTTATCTGGAATATAGATACGAGCGATGTGAATTGTTAGCTATACGAGTTTAGCCTCTTCTCTTCTCAATGAAAAATGGTCCTTACCTTGTTATTTCTAAAACGGAGGGTTGTTTTCTGCGATGCACATCGATTTTATTTTCTTGATTCCAAAGTACATTTTCCAAAAGCGAAGGAAAACTATATCAAATTTCGATAGTGTTCTTTTTTGATGTGTACACAGAACTATAACATTAGCTTTATTGCTGCTCCTAAATTTATTAAACAAATTTTTTTTGAGATTTCGTTTTGTATACAAACATTTTGGAGAAGTATAATTTAATTTGATTATACGGCAATTCAGACACAGACGCTAAGGTAGACTGTAGCTTTAAAATCGTGGAATATATGTAAAATCTATAAATTTTGTTTGGTTTTTAGTTCAATTTTCCAAAATTAATTTCGTATTTTTTCTAAGAGTTGCAGCAATCCTTCAGTTCTTAAAGTGCTTTGGCTTTTCAATAGGGTATTAAGCCCAAAATAAACCGGTTGGCCATGTTCATGTGCAAAGTGCAGACAGTGCCAATTGTTGTCTTTTGCTGCTGCTGCATTTGTTGTTGTGGTTGCAGTTGTTGTTTTTTGCTGCTGTTTTTGTTGCTTTGGCCTCTCAAATTTGGTCAAAATTGCAACGGGTCGAACCTGAATTATATTTGGTGTGCCCGTGTCTGAGTTTGATTTTTTTGTCCATGTTCGTTATTTTCTATTTATATAAGGAATTTGTTTTTGTTTTTGTGTGTTTTTGGTCGGCTTTAATGAGTCGCGTGGTCGACCGAACGGACCGCGCTGCGTATGCGTAATTAATTCAGAAATCACAGCTAGCTGGCTTTTGTTGGGGCCACTGCAATAACAACAATCACCAGAGACAGCCACAAGTGGAGCAGCAGACAGGGGGCTGGGGAAGGGTGGTGCTCGACCAAACACAGGTGGATAAGGATATGTGAGTCCTTGACTGTAGCCAGAATGTTTAGGCAACCTCATTGAATACATAAGAAGCAAATCTAAAACGAAATCGGCTTATAAATTATGCATTATAAGCCACACATCATACCACAATATACAATACAACTACATATTTAAGTGACTAGCTAGTTGTCTCCCTCCCTACCTAGCTCTCGCTCCCTCTCTCTCTCTCTACGTCTCGCTCTGCCCTGACTTTAACTGCAGCAGCTTCGTCTCCTCTTCATTTCCCTTCTACTTGAACATTACGCGTAACTCGTAACTGCGAAATACTTTGATATGCATAAGTCAGACCACCTGATAACGGGTGCCACAGAAAAGGGTGGGTGTAGCCAAGAAATACCCATCTTTGAAGGAGGTTCCTTGTAATCTATCCACCAAGTTTGTCTCTAAAATTGCGGTAGATACAGGTTCTTGTGAATTTTGGGGGCGGGAGTGGGCATGGCTAAAAAATGTTGGAGGACTTTCCTAGTAATCTTCATTCCAAGTTTGGCAATGGTAGCTTTTAAATTACGGGAGGTATAGGATTTATCGTTATTGGCGTGTGTGGTCCAAAATTTTATTTCCGGGTTTTTAAAGGATTTTACCTGAAATATACCTTTTAAATTTGGTGTCTTATATGTCAAATTGTGTTAGCTATGTGGCTATGTCGATTTACACTTACATGTATTTCGCGGGATGAGGAGTGGGCGTGGCCATATACTTTTTTATCAATCTCTTAGAAGAGTTACTAGTGACATACTCTCAAAATTTGGTGACTCTAGCTTATAAAATGTGGAAGATATGCGCATTTCAGATTTCTAGGGCCAAAGTTCCTGGAGCTGCGGGTGTGGACTTGGTCTAGAAATACTTATGCCGATCTTTGAATGAGGTTACCAGCAAATTACCTTCCAAATGACCGATCTTTGAAGGACATCGCCAACAATCTACCAACAAAATTTGGTGACTGTAGCCTTAAAATTGTGTGAGATATGTGGTTTTGTCGATCTTATCGATTTCCCAGCCTCCTAGTGGACGTAGTTTTCCACTTTGCACACTTTGGCGTGGGCACATATCATTATATATTCAAGTTTCAGGATTTAAGTCTCTATCTCTAAGGGTGTCGAAAAAAGTTGCGTTCATACAGACAGATGGACGAACAGACGGACAACAAATTTCTATTACTATGAATTCGCTCAGAAAACTTACAAATACTTTGACCAGGTTCTCGGAAACTTTGCGGGCATTGTTTTTTATTTATTAGACTCGAAATAAAATTCTGTGAAAATAAAAAGACTCTAGGTAACACAACGTTTGAATTTAGACAGGCCAAAAAAAACATGCAATAATTATTATGATTTAAATAAAGTTAAGAAAAGAGAAAATAATTTTTTAATCATTCTTTTATTATTCATTAGACTATTACTCGATATAGTTCGTCCGTATGAAGTAGTAAGCTAGCTTTTTGTGTTCCCTGAACCCCTTGAAAATATGTAAAAACAAAATATTCTGATCTGATCTGATGTGATCTTATTCTTGATCGGAAGCAATAGCGAAATCAATCTAGCGTTGTCCGTCTGCTTGAACACACGGATTGCATAAGCTATAAGCCCCAATTTTAAAGATATATATAGAGTATTACTTAAATATAATTTACCTAGCCACAGGTGAAGCTGCCTTCGGAATCAGTGGCTCAACACTTCATTCCATATTTTCACTCTCAATTAACCAATCGGGTTCCGACTTGAGCGCTTTAAGCTATGGTTTGGTCAATACATTGTATTCAAGGTTGATAGATCTTAAACTCATAATTATAGATTAAATATCTATGGTAGGCTCCAAAGTGTTTTCTCATTTGGACTCACGTATGAAGCAAATTTTTAAAAATTCTTCTCTAATTGGTGGAATCTCTGTCATAGTATTCGGAAATCTACGACAGCTCTCACCTAAAGGGGATCGTTGGATCTTTGAATCACCTTCTTTGAATTACCTATAGTTAAATTTTTACTTGAACACTGAAGTTAAGCGACAACGGGAGGACCAATTATTTTCTTCTGCTTAAATAATAAGGCACCTGATAATTTGATTGCCGATGATATTAGTCTTGTCCATGTTAAAATTCTACCCTAAAAAATTACCTTAGCCATAACTTTCACAAAAGTGACCCTATTGTAAACAATCAGGTCTTTTTGATAGTGGTTTGACTTCTAAATGTGAACTGCATTCAAAATTTGAAAACTTTCCAACGCCATAACTTTGTAAAAAGTGAATCTGTTTTCAAAAACCTGGGTTTTTTGATTATGGTTTTACATCTGAATAAATATTGCGTGCAAAGTTCAAATCGCGGATCAAACTCGAAGTGAATTTTAAAATTCTACCCTCAAACAGTGCTCTTGTACCCTAAAAAAATGGTCTTTGGGACGATTTAAAATTTTCCAAAGCCATAACATTGGCGTCCAAAGCTTTTGTTCTTCTGTTCTTCGTCAATGTCTCTTCTGATAAAAATATCTGCCAAATATATGATTACTGTCGATGTAAATACTGGGGATGAATTAGTTTATGGAGCATAATGGAGTTTAAGGCAAACGAATGCAAATAGATTTCGACGCATCTAACACTCCACACACTTTTTGGATGAAGGAGTGGAAGTAGGACTAATTGCTCGCTTAAAATATACACATCGTACAGAAGCTTCGTGGATCCCCATTTAGAAAATAGTGGGAGCTTTCCATATAGATGAAATGAGCAAGTTACGATCTGCCGTAAACAGTTTCCTGTTATACCTGGAGAAGGTATAAATAGTCACAGAAGACAGGGAGCTACTTAAACTAAAGTGGTGTTTCACTTTTGCTCTTGAATTCAGCGTGCTGCAATATATAGTTGCTTGTAGTCGAGCAACAACCGCCGCTTTTTTATATATTGTTGGGAATTTTGTTTCTCCTAGACATCCCCAATGACGAAAAGGTCCAAAAACAAACTCAGAAATGACGGACAGAAGAACTATTCCGAACATATTTTGATTATTTAGTTAACAGATCCGGCATTGCCATTTTCATAATATAATACTGAAAACCTTGACTTTCACATTGTTTCAATTGTCCATTCTAGGTTTCTTTGTAGCCTTATAATGAAAATATTGAAATTCCAGGGATTTCCATTGATGTCCGTCTGGATTGTGAGACAATGCCCCATGCAGCGCGACCTAAAAGGGGGATTGTTATTTATGTCAGGAATGAAATTTTGAGAAATGTTTCTCATTGCTTAGGCGGTAATGAAATCATCTGGATCAGAAGTGTTCGAGTTTGCCGTGTTTCGATTGAAATTTTCGTCCTCTTTAATTGTTTATAAGAGTCCATCCTATTCCCTTACTATTTTTATAGAGGAATTTAAGGATTTCAGCAACATTCAGTTTTGAATGATAAGTATACTATATTAGGAGACTTTAATTCGTGCTTAAAAAATTTTGATAAATGTGGGAGTCTTTACAATGAACTAGTCCGGAAAGGATTTTGGTGCTTCTTAGATTTGAACACGTATACTACCAATAATAACTCTCACATTGATTGGGCGTTTTCTCATATTTCTAGTGGGTAAATTAGCTAAGACCTTTGAGACTGTTTAAAGTTACTACAATGAGATTTATATTAGAACTGAGACTAATGTAAATTATCTTTTCATGGAAAATTTCTTTAATTAGGATGTTTGTATATAGATATTTATATAAATAAATCTTCTTCTTTTTTTTTTAAGTCCTTAGCCGTAATAAAAGTTAAATAAAAATTAACATAATTTATATATAATTAAGACAGTACCAGTGCCATAAGAGCACAATGAGAGCATTGCTTACCTTCTTACATTTGGGTATGTCAAACGTTTTCAAGGAAAATTTGCAAATAAAACTATAATATATTTAACAGCTGGGTTCAGGATATATCGTAGTCGAGCTGACTGGACTACAACATTCTTACTTGTTAAGCAGTAGAGTTTTACGATTTGACATATAAAAGCATTTCAGATATATATATATATATATAATTTAACTTGAAAGAACGATTCGATCCGTCAATTCCGAGTTGATTTTCAGAACTTAAAAATAATTTTTTCTATGAATAATAAAAATGTAATTTTTGTAGTTATTTTACATAGTATGAAATATTTTCCAAAGAAATAGAACAGAAGCCTTTTAAGAATTTTCTTGTATATTTGGAAAATATTACATGGCGATTTTGAAATTTCAGGCCCATTTTATTGCTGAGTGTATGCATATTGTATGAGTGTATTAGAAGTTGTAGACGACTGATTGAGCTTAGAGAGTTGCGTAAAGTTAACCACCAAGTTTGCTGCTGTGAGCAGCCCAAAGTCTAAAGATCTACTATATGGTCTAATCCATGGTAGCTTAGCATAGGCAAGCCCAATCCTTGCCAGCTCAACCAAAACGACAACAACGCCAACTGTCTATTTCTGTCTATCAAGTTCATCTCTAAATTGGCAATCTCAGTGCACATTCCAATCAAATGCCGCATATTGCGACCACATGCCGTGGACTTCTCGGCCAACTGGATTTTAGTTCAGTTCTGGCCAAAAAACAAAAAACAAGAAACTAATAAAGCAACTCAATTAAGCAGCAGCTGCCGACGCCGCTGCCAAAAATATATTCCCAATCAGGAAACATTTTTAGGGGTTTTATTCTTGTTATGCTTCCTTTTTTTTGTATGGCTGCCCCTATGCAGGACACCAGGCCGCTACACATGGCAGTCGATTTTTTGCCTATAAGTGCGTAATAAATAAAAATGAAACTAATTTCATTAAAAGGCAGTCGTTAGGCAGCAACCAGCACCACCAACAGCCATAGAGAATGGCTTTTTTGGCATTAACGCACAACGCCCATGGCTCCTACCCACACACACTCATATCCGCACACATGCACACACACACACACACACACTTTTATGTACGTACTCAGCTGTGAGTGCCAGTTAAAAAAATCAAGTCGCCAAACGACTCATGCAGCTCACAAAGTCTTTCACAGCATGTCAACAGTTGTTTTCAATACTCTGCATCTTGGTTTCTTTTAACTGTGGATTATTTGGTTCTGTTCAATTTGAAAAACAGATAAGCCCCATTCCATATATATAATATATAATTTTTAGATTTAAGATTTTTTTAAGATTGATGATTTTTATTATGTAATAGGAAGTGCAAGTAAGTGCACTAGCTACCAGACCTTCAGCTCTTCTAATAATAATAGAGACTTATTTTTTTATTTTTATTCTAGGAAATTGCAATCATAAGTAAAGTTACATATTTTGTCGATGTTGGTGACTAAATTGGATGATAGATGGGATAAGTGGGTTTTATGTGGGGAAAGTGGGCTTTTCTCATACTCTCTAGCTGCTCATACCTCCTCGCAAGGCAATGTGCTTTTAGAAATTGTGTGTATTGGACAGTCGGTGTGCGGCATTTGGTGTATTCAATTTTGTGACGTTATGTAGTAGCTTGCCTCGTTTGATAGTCATGCAAAGAGGGGCGTTGGGTCTTTGTGGCGCGGAGTACTTGCAGGCGGGTGGAGGCAGAGGGTTCAGCATAATTATTTATGCGTCGTGTGACTTGTCGTTCGATTCGCGACGCATTTTAAATAAGCCGCCAACAGCTGCACCGCCATTCACAATTTGATTGCTCTGCATCTGAATTTCGATTCGACTTTGTGGGTCTGATAAGTACAGCGATAAGATTTGGAATTTCCTGAGCAACTGACAGCCTCTGTTGCCACATGCCACATGCCGCATGCAACGCTGCATACGCCTTTTGCTAAATTGCGTATACGCAGCATTGCTCAAGCTAAGAAAATTGATCAAATTTACCAAAACAAAAAAATGTCACGAAACAAAAACTCAAAAATTGTTGAGTGCGTTTCGAGTGCTGCAGCTAATTGCTGCACTTAAGCCCAATTATCTGCGATTTTCTAGTTTGCCGCTTGCAACATTTTAATGCCACTCAGCCATTATACATAAACACGTTTGTCCCAGCCAACATAAAGAGTTACTAAAATATACATAAAAGACCAAAGAAACTTGTACACTATTTTAAGCGAATGATTTGAGAACAAATCGAAATTTTCATATATCACTCAGAGTCTGAGAATTTGCCTAAAATCAGACACATCGATTGTTAGCTCTGATTCCCAGTTCAATCATAATTTTCCATTGAGTTCTTGAAAATGCGCACAACAAACAAATTGATTGCAAAATTTCTGAGCAGTGATGATAATTAAAACAATTGTTAACAACAGCTATGCTGAAAGGTCTGTCGCTGTTGTGGGCGTTACCAGCCCCGCCCACTTTAGAATTGTTATTTTGTGGACAAATTTGTTCACATCATATCTGCAAATGGCGTCAAAAGTTGGGGCATACAACAGTCTGAATCGCGTTTCCAACTTGAGGACTCCAAATTATCATTATACCAGCAAAGTTCATCACATGCAGCGACGCAGATTAAAAAGTTTCATTTGGAAAATGAATAAAGTAAAAAAAGTCAAAGAAACGCTAACACAGAAAGTCAAATTGACGCTGAGAACTGCTAAAGACTTAAATACTAAATAAGAAGCACATGTCAGATTGTAATTAATATTACATATAGGACAAATGTGTGTAGGCTTTGAAAATGAATTCAATATAAATATCATACGTTCATTAGTTAGATATTGTAATAATGTTATTAAAAAATGAGCTATATATTTCAATATATTTAAAGGTATCTCAATGATATAGCCTAAACTGAGCTGTTCAAAATATTATTATAGTTTCATTTGCCGAATTTCCTTGGAAAAAGTTTTGCACACTCAAATGTAAGCAGGTGTGGAATTGCTCCCATTTTTGTTTGCGAATCATAGGTACTGAAGGTACTGGCCAAAATACATAATGAATCAATTGACATTATATATAAATAAAATATTATGTCAATTATTGCTAAGGTAAATCGAAATATTTCGATATTTTCAAAACGGGAAAGTTATCGATAAAACAAAATTAACTTGACACTCGTGGTATATGAGAATTTATATTCTTTTTAATGGTCTCTGAGATTCGCGAGTTTATACATAGCTGGATCGACTCAACTGTTGATCTATGTTCAAGAATATGTATACTTTATGTGATCGGAGATGCTTCCATCTGCCTGTGAGATACTTCTGCCCAATACCATTATACCAATTTTAGCCATTTAGCCAATAGGTATACTTAGGTATAAAAGGCTGTAGTATTGCAATGTATATTAAAGTAGCTCTACTCACATTTTCATGAGCAATTCAAATAAAATTCCAGAGAAAATCAAATCTGAGGTTAACAAGCCTCTGAAATCTGTGAAAACATTGTTGAAAGTTGAACAGCTTTTTGTAAGCGGGTTACTAGAAGTTCGATTTAACAGACTTCAACAGAGCCATGAATAAGTGAATGGATGTATGCTTAATCTTGTTATCTAGGAACACTTTTGCTAACTCCCCCACCTTCATTCCGCTGGTTAGTATCGGCTGTAAAGATCAAATAGAAAATTAACCAAAAATCTTGTTTGGCATAGACTTATACCCACAATACAATAACAACACAAAATTAATGCACAAATTTCACAACAAATTAACACACACACAAGCAAAGTGTGGGCGGCATTGATGATAAGTTGATTGAGATAAAAAAAATAAAATAAAAAAATGGGCGTATTTGACGGCCCCGACGTTTCTATCGCAGCTGCGGCACGAACAATTCTACTTATGAAATAAAATACTCGTACTAAGAAAACGGAAAAATGTATATCTAAATAAAAAGAAAAAAAAAGCGAAAAAACGTAACGCAGACAAAATCTGGCCCCAAAAAAGAATCTCAGCGTTGTCTTTTTGAGGCGTGCGGTGTTTTTTTGTCGGTGATTTTATTGTTGTGCTTATTGTTGTTTCTGTTGTTGTGGTTGGGAGGTGCGGGCACTTTTGCTTATTGATTCCCAAATTGAAGGCTGAATTTTAATGTGCTTGGCTTCGTATTTATAATCACTTGCCTATGAGTAGACTCGAAAGTAGGCATCTATGCAAGTACCTATATATATTTATATGTATACATGTATATACGAATATATAGTATATACTATATATGTACTATTCTGCTACTAATTGAGTCTAACGGGCCACAGCATCACCTCAATTTGCAACAGTGGGCCATGTCCACACGCACCGCCAGAGGCAAGTGTTTTTCCAGCTCAAATTCAATTGACAACTTAAAGTTTATCCAGCTGTAAAGTGCCTCAAGGGAAAATCAAATCCATATATGAGTAGCAAGGAGGTATATTAAGTATACGGCAGCAGTATAATATATATATATATATATATATAATTAAATGCAAGGTAAATTTGCTCTCCCGAAATATACATTCTGAATAATAAGATAAACTCTGGTTTTTGTTCAAATATTTAAATATTCTTTTGTTAGTTAACTTTTGCTATAAAAGGATTACTGAATAATTGTCCTATAGTTATGAATATAGGAGATAGATTGTAAATAAACATATTTACAAAATGTTTTACGTTTTGAAAGCGGTATCATTGACCTCATCACCTAAAATTCTCAAGCCAACAGTTATTTATGTTATGACCCATGACATTTGAATAAATAAAATGTATATGTATTTGTGTGGGTGTATTATCATATCATGTTCATAATAATTGGTGCTATTTATTTTGAGCACCCATTTAATCGAGAGCCAAACATAAACGTCAAGTTTGACATGCAAAGAAGGCGTAATGCACATTTTGTTTCAAGGACGTTGTGGGTCGATGCCACTGCCACACCGAATACAAATTGATAAACGCCGGTCATTAATCTTGAAAGCCGTGGAAATACAATGCAAAATAAGAAAATAAAAAAATAAATAATAATAATAAATCTAATATTGCATAGTGCCGTCCTTTGGTGCTCGGTGCTTGGTTGTGTGTTAATGGCCTGACAGCGGCGAATGTTTGGGGAAATGTGGTTCCAGACGACGTCGACAACAACAGCAACAAGGGAAAGCAGGACAACAGACAGAGCAGAACAATGGGCCAAGATCTCGGACTACAACGACAGTGACATCAATAGGCGCAATTGAAACAAGTATTTTGTCACGCCGTTGACAGCGACGCTGGCGTTGACGCAGACCCAGGCGGCAACTGCGACGCCATTGTCCTATTCTAATGGTTGGCAAGCAACGGTCAATGCAAAACACTGTCCTTTTCTTGATACCCTTGCCAACGATGTGAGCTTAGGTGTTCCTGTGTGCATTGAATGCATATTGGAAATGAGCAGAAAATGGGAATTTAAAAACATCAATTGACTTTAAGTTAGAGATCAAACTGTTTGATTTATGTGCGTATGTATGAAATGAAGTACATGTATGTACATATATAGGTCGCAGAAATGGGAAGTTTCTTGGAATTTCATTGGCACAAGCAGCTAATTAATTATGAACCTGCTAATATTCTATACAAAGTTTCTTACAAGTGATAATATATACAGATATACATTGCAATTATGACAAGGGACTTCAATTCGGAATTCTCAATGGGAAATCACCAAGGGTATTCAGTCATCGCATTTATGTTTTATGTTTTGGATTTTGTTGATTGCGTGTGCCTTTTTGACCCAAATAGACATGTAAAGTTGTGTCTGACTGGAGCAAAATACACAAGAATATGCTTGCCTGCACTTTTGACTGATGTTGTTTTTGTTGTTGTTTAGACTGTTGATGACATAGCAATTATACAAATTAATTTCGCGAGAAAAGTGTGCAGATTGTTTTAAAAATCCAAGGCTAGCATTTATTAGGAGGGCATGCCTGCAATGCAAAAGAAATATGTAAATTTCAGACAGACCAAATAGTGGGAAAAAAACCAATATGAGCAGGATTATCGCGCATGGCCATCGATTGCTGATGTCCTGAAAACTGAGCGACCAAAATGCAGTTAGAGTGCTCAACCGTCGTCATTTGCCTTGACGGCAACAGCAGCAAGAGCAGGAGCAGCTCATGTATGGAACATACCAATCCGCAGCCGCACTTACATCCCTATTGTGCATTTGTTGAAAGTCTCTGCGCATTGGATTCGCTTTAATATTTCTCATGTTTTCTTTTGATATTTCTTTTCTTGTTTTTACTCTGAACCAATTGAAAATGGGTAAAAAGGGTATACTGGTTTTGTGCAAATATTTTGAACAGGCAGATGCAAGTATCTCCGATCACATAAAGTTGGAATGTTCTTGATCACTATCGACAGCCTAGTCGATCTAGTCATGTCCATATATATATATATATATATATGCACTATTTAACTGAATATTGTGTTTAATTTAATTTAAAAAACTCGTGACAACTCATTTCCTATGTCGACATATTAAATAAATAAGTGAATTAAAGTAATCGTTCACAAAAAAATTCTCGGGTACTCGTATCGTTCACGTGGCTAACTTCAAGTGCTTTACGAATGGGTCTCAGTATTTGACTCGAAATTTCTGCTAAAATTGCAGTTATACTTGTTTGGCCTAGTTTGTAAATTTGTTTTTTTTTCAATTCATTCTCAATTGATTTGTTGTTTTATTGTTCTCACGCAGCAGCCGCCAAAAAGGCGCGGAAATTGGGCAGCCAGCCAGGGCCAGTCAATGTATCCATGCGTGGCCCCAAAATTGGGGCCTGTCTTTTCGCTTTCAAATGCTCTGACAACAGTGGATCCGGCGGTGAGAGGGGCTTGATAAGGGGAGGCCTTTTTGTACGTTGTTTGATTTGTGATTTTGGCATTTTTTGTATAGTATGTCGCACGCTGCTAAAATCTGAGTTGGCTTTCGATTTTGTGGGTCGAACAATTTTTGCGTTGCCCAAGTCGTGACTTGGACTGCAAGATTGCTGCATGAAGCATGGAGCGTTACAGTATTGAGCATGGAGATGCAGTTATGCAATGTTTATGCGTGTGTGTATGTATGTGTGTGTGTCTATGTGTGATGTGGGGGCTGAGCAGACTTGTGAGAGTTGCCTCCATTGCACTAGATTCAAGGAGCAGCTGTAACTTGTTCAATGTTTTCGCGGCAGAACAATTAACGACGCAACGCTTTGCCAGTTACTGAATTTTAATCACATTTTCTTATACCATTCAATACGAATTATGTACGCATAATTTTTGGAAACAGTTTTTTGACATTGACTGATTAAATATTAAAATTTTATGGACATAATTAACGGCCAATTATGCAAGCGAATAGTGAGCAGTGAATATTGAAAAAGGAAAAATAAAGTTTGGCATGGTTAATAGCAGGCAATCAGTAGAAAATAACGACTGACACTTGGAAAAAAATTGCTTTGCAATTTAGAAATGCACCATACCTTTGGCACCAAAGGTAACTCACCTAATTATTCAGACAGTATATTTCTAAAAATTAGGGTTTTTCTTTTTCTTAGTTTCAGAGGTAAATTTTATAATATTTAAAAAATAAATCTAATATTTTAACGAAGAGCTTTAACACTACCTTTTTTGTTGCTTACATTATTAATATGTTGTGCATTTTAGAGTCTTTTTTTCAAGAATCAGGATTTGCACTTATACTCTTATGAAATGTACTTTTAGTAATAAAAAAATATTTATAAAATGTACGGCAAGCCTTCAAATTTTGTGAATTATATATTTCTTGTTTGGAAATTATTTTAAAAGTCTAGTTTCCAGTGCGATTTTCATTATAGCGGTTTCCCAAAATTCAGGCCCATTTTTTCTGAGAGTAGTGTGAACTGAGCTCGCAGATTTCGCCATTTTGGAACGAATAGCGAATGAAGAAAATCCAGCTATGAGCAACGAGTAACGTGTTAAGATTAATGAGCAGCGAACAATTTAAATAAGCAATGACGTTTAATAAACAATAGCGATTAGTCATAAGCAATACATTTTTGGGCTTCGTTGGTTATATTTTCCATTACATGCTTGACAGCATTTCAATTTTTAAATAAGTTAAGTGGCTTACAGACTTGTCGTATATATTGCTTGAAATCATAGCGAGTAATTCATAAGTAGTTCTTGTTAATACTGTTGACTTTGTTAAGCAAACAGGCTAAATAGCAAGTTGGGGTTTCCTGCTGCCGCATGTTTTGGCAATCTGTTATATTGGAATTTCCTTGACCGAATCAACGAATTACTCAACAACATTTTCCAATTAAACAATGGCATTGGTGATGTGATCTCGATTAACTTGAATTTGTTGTTGTTGCAAACCGAAAGGCAATCAACAAATGGGCAGAGCAACAACTTAGGGCGGGTGTTGGCTGCAAGCTGCAAGCAGCGTCGGCGTCTGCGTCTGCGTCTGCGCCACGTTGCGTTGCGTTACGTTGCCGCGCCTGTGCAGTGCGAAAATTCACAATGGACCCGCGGCTGCCTGCTTTGCCAAAAAGTCGACGCGCAACGAATTGCAAACCAGTTTTCCATGGCTGCTGCTGCTGCGGCTGCGACTGCTGCTGTTGCTGGACCATATTTTCCCAGCCATACCTATGTGCGTTGCATGGTATAAATAGGCGCAAAGAACGCTATACTGAGACAGTTTTCGATTCGAAGCCCAGCAGCCCGGTGCAGCAAATCAATAAACAACTGCTCATATTCTTTTTTTGCACGTGAAACAGCACACAATCAATAAAACCCATTCAAAATGGCATTCAAGGTGCGTAAAAGTGTCAGCCCAGGACTGAAGTGTATGCATGTGTGTGTGTGTGTGTGTATGTGTGTGTATGTTTGTGTGTGTATGCATGTGTGTGTACAATTGTGATACAACAGCAAGGCAGATTGAAAAGTTGACTGCCCGACAGGATACACTTTGTTGTTGTTGCCAGAGTTTGCGAGAAAGAGAGAGTTAGTGAGAGAGAAAGAGAGGCAGAGAGCGAGAGAGATAGAGAGACAATGGAGAGAGAGAGACAATGGAGAGATTTCCGCTGCAATTGCGACTATCCCTTGCACTCAGGTGCAACAGATTCAATGCTGGCTGCAATTGTCCTGGCAATTTGATTGAATCGCATTTGTGGTCACAATAACTCCTGGCATTCAAAAAGTGCAAAAATTCAGCTAAGCTTCGATAAAACTAACATTTAGCCAATTGTGCAATATTAAATAAAAATTTAAATTGCTGTTAATGCATAACCGGAATCCCAAATGCCTTTGCGGTATTCGTTGTTAGGGTTTCCAGAAAACCTCAGTGCATTTTTTAGAGTGCATCTACTAATTGAATTGGCAATGCAAACATGACAGTTCGAGAGAAACTTTTTAAAAATCTGATGTGAAACTATATATTACTCAAATTATATTATTTTGCACTTATGATTATTTCCACACTTCTAAGAGCGTTCTCCTTCTCTTTTACTAGCACAGTAAAGTATGGCGTGAATTGTACGAGTTTTCTTCGCTCTACATTACGTATATTTGATATTTGATCAACTGTAATTTATAGGCAGCATCATCGAATTAGGTAGATATGAGAAGATCAGAAAATATAAAGTTTGCATAAAGTCTTTGTCCATTTTGAAGCCAAAACAAACATAATTGATTTGCGAAAGCCATAAGTCGATGGCAATGTTAAAGGAAAAACAAATTAAGATAATGCCGTAGGAATTGAGCAGCGACCAAGGTAAGGTGGGCCAATGAAATGGGCAGAAGTAATTTCAAGTGAAGTTGTGCAATGGCTCCACTAAAATTGCCCATTTAAAGCTGCTCCTTCAAGCTAAACTTCTATACTATTCTTGCTTTCATTTTTGTTTTAATTTTATTTTCGGATGATATTCTCCTACCTCCCGCTTACGGTCTGCTCCCCCACTTACTGTCCGGCAGTCGGTTACGCTTAATTAAAATCAGATAAATACCCAAAGACAAATAAAAGCCGCGTCAAGTCAAGCGCGAGGCAGACTGCCATGCAGAAAACAAAACAAAACAAAACACAGCAGAAAAAAAGGACAAACGAAACGAAAGTGATATAAATTTTAAATAAAAGAAGGCAAGCAAAAATTCCCTGATGGCCCAACTCACCCAGCTCTTAAATATTTGTTGTTTTTCTTATTTGTTATATATACATTTTTTTTTTGCATTTTTGCTCGTAAATTGAAATTTGAAGGAATTGTTTACAAAATGTAAATGTAAAATCGCAAAAAGCAACAAAAGAACCGACACAGAAACAAAGAAATAACGCACCCTACAAATTCTCTATCATGGCCAGACAAAATCTAGGTAAGCACCAGTTCAAAACGAACATTCAATAGAAACAGTAGCGAGCAAAAAGAAACGATGGGCAAATCACCAATAGTAACGAGTTGGCATTTAAAAATTAGCAAAAGAAGAAGGTAAAAACAGAAGAAGGTAAAATTAGAAGGGATACAATAAAGGAAGGCGGAGAAATTGAAAGCCAGTAACGAGAAAAAGGCGACAAATAGTTATTTGCGAGTAGAAACTTGGGAGTAATGAGTCATAATGATGAATGTACAACGGGGAATACCAAATGTGGACCGAGTTTGATTGTACGAGTAGCGAGGGGCAGCTAACGAGTAGCAGCCAATATTAAACGAAAAATATATGCTGTCAATATAACCGATACGACATTGAGCAGTTATATGGTATGATAAGCAGATGCCATATGTTAAAACAGTTTGCCAAGCTCAAAGCACAGCAAAAAGTAGCTATGGCCGCTTTCCAAGCAAGTATCTTGTACATAACACGCATTTGCCGCATTGCCCTTGGCAGGGCAGCAAATGTACACGGCTGCCGTGTGGCATTCTCGAAATAAGGTAGGCTCTCTCGACACAGAGAGAGAGAGAGAGAGAAAGAGAGACAGACAGTGAGAGAGAGAGAGAGAGAGAGTTTTCAACTACTTTGGCAACTTAATTAAAAGTTGATGCGCCTGCAATTTCCTTGTGTTTGTCTGTCGACATGTGAACGAAATACAAAAGAGTTGACAAGTGGCTGCTAAGCTCACTGATTTATACATGGCGTAGTGTGTGAGCGTGTGTGTGTGTGTGTGTGTGTGTTGTCTGCTTAAACTGTATTTAAATGATTTACGCGCACACAGCTCATCTTCTGCGTGGCTGCAATGGCGATTGTTTGCGCACAGGCCAAGCCCGGCGGCCCCGCTGCCTACTCGATAAATGCTCCGAGCGTGGATCACGGCTCCGTTGGCAACACACAGGAGCATACGGTTAAGGGACACTATGGCCAATCATCGCAATCAGACTATGCCAGCCAGGTGCAAACCGCCCACTCTCAGTCCCATGTGCAGCGCTCCAGCATCAGCAACGATGGTGGTTTGGCGCCCGCTCATTATGCTGGTTAGTACACTCAATAAGTACTCGTCCACTCACTCACACTTGCACATGCACAACATTCACAACACAAAGCGCACAAGGCACTTATTGAATATGCAAGTAGTTAATATGCTAACACACAAAAAACAAAAACCCGAAAAAAAAAACACAATTCGAATTTAGCGGCGCCTCAAGCTAGCTACTCTGTTGGACACACTGCACCCGCTCAGATACAGTTGGCATCCAGCGGACATGGATTGGCCTATGGCGGTGTTCAATTTGCGACCGCCGCTGCTCCAGCACTGGCCTATGGTGGCCATTATGCCACTGCTGCTGCCCCATCCTATAGCTATGGCGGCCACTATGCTGCCACCGCGCCCGCTATCCATCTTGGGGGCGGCTCGCATCTGGGCTTGGGCTATGGCCTTGGTTATAGTGCTCATGTTGCTGCACCAACATTGTCGCATGGTTATCTGGCTGCCGCACATGCTCCAGTTGTGAAATATGCTGCCGCCGCCGCTCCAGCTTATGGTAGGTGCCACAAAGTCCAGTTAGCAGTCAGCACATCCCAAACTCTAATCTCCTGCACCTTTTGCACACGTTAACGCTTTGTTGTTAGTCTTGTAGATACGTAGCTTTTACTAATTTTCCACCAATCATTTTAACCATTTTTTTGCAGCTCGTTCCTTAACACTTTAGTGATCTGCGGTTGGCAAGCAGCTGCAGCAGCTTTAGTCTTTTGACGTTATTGTTTGGTTGTACTTTCGCTTTTACTGACCAAGTACATTGTCCAAAACCAACTTTATGCTTTGTAAACACAAAGCACAACTTTTATTCGGGCCATGCCTGCATTCAGACAAATAGACAGCGAGATTGCCGGGGGATAAGGGAGCAGTAGTAAAAGCGTGCTTGTAAAAAATAAGTAAACATTAACTCTTTGACCCATGTCGAGGGCGGGCAGTTTCACAACTTGGATACTTTTCAAGAATTGTGCACTGGCACAAAGTGAGATAAACTTTGAGAATTTTGCACTTGCTCCTTTTGCTGACAAAAACATAAACAACTTGTATTCGTTTTTGAAAACAGTTGAAGCTATGGTCAACTGTAAGAATTGGACTATGAATGATTAAAAATAGATAGATACTTAAAAAGCAACATTTTTCGAATAATTGTCTATCAGTTATTTGAGCTTAGGCCAGCCAAACACACATTTTCTCAAAATATCTATAGAAACTAAAAAGTTTTCGATCCTTAATAAGATAACTTACTTATGTTTTAGGGCGATCACCTACATAGAAAACAAAAATTTTTAAATTGTTATAAATGTGGATATGTTGCTTATAGCTTTAACGAACAAAACCCATAACACATAAAAATGAAAGACACAATTCGTCGGTCCAATAATAATATAAATATAAATAAATGTATCAGCTACAGCATGCTGCAACTTCGAGTCTGTATATAAATACTTTATTATGCGGTCTGCTTGACGTATACTCGACAAGAATTCAGTGCAACTTTTCTGGGCTATAAGTTAATCGATAGATATCAGGTAATAGACATTATGTAATTATCTCATCAATATTACATAAAGCTCAGCAACTCCTGTCTGAAAAGCCATCCATATATTATCAACAAATAGGGACGTGTTGCGCGTTTCATATATGAATATTTTCAATCATTGTACGAGTATATGCGCGAAGTGGGGGTTTGTTAGCAATGTCGGCTAACACATGTCGTATAATTAATCATTCATTCATTGTTGCCAACTACTTTAAATCGTTCGACACGTGGCGGGTCAATGGTCGTGATGATGACGATGACGATGATCATGATGATGATGATGATAAGTCTTTGCTGCTCAAAATAGGGCAAGTCAGCTTGTCAGTCATTTGGAGAAGTGACATTTGGCCTTGGCTAGCCATGCGAGCTGCCAGAACAGCAGTCAGCGACTATCTATTTGTATAAATGCACATTTCACATATAAGAGCATTTTAGGTGAAATAAGAATGCGAGTAAAGCTTTTCATAACTGAAGCTACTCATATATGTATATCATATATATCCTATTTCCAATTGTATTAAATCTATGTATTTTACAATTGCCGAAATTTCCTACAACCAACTACTCATTGTAATAAACTCTGTTCGAATAGTTAGTTTCATCTCTTCTGTTGTCGTTGTTCCTTAATGGAATATAAACTTATCTCTATTTGAATTTGTACTTATTCTATTTACTTTACAATTTCAAAAATTGTATACAGCCAACTACTTATTGTAAGCGGCTCTATGAAAATTGTCTGTCCCATCTGCTCTTTTATGATATATTGATAGATTGAGGGTAAAAGTATCATATAAAGTCTCCTTTGTTGCGCTTGGACATTTCATACTGCTGGTTTCATAATGCTGGTTTGTTCGACTTCAGGACGTTGTCACTGTCACTGCCACGGGTTTCGCCGTTTTCGTTGAGCTGTTGTCGCAGTGTAAAATATGCCCGCTTGACAATACAAAATGGCAGACCTTGGCATGTCAGTTGATTGATGTCGACTTGTCAGACGCGTTCGTATTCATGTGTCCGAGTGTGGCCCAAGCTGCTATTGCTCTCTGTGCTCTTGTAACAATGACCAAAACAAAATTTGAGACATGGTCATTCCCATCGTTAGTGATGATAAGCAGTCGGGTTTTGTGATTATGGATCCTTGTTCGAAACCTGGCGCCCGGTAGCCGTATCTCAAATGTGCTCCACACTGATTATTCGCCTTCCTGTTCGCATGCCTGCCTACCTGCCTGCCTACCCTCCTGCCGCTTGTTGTTAATGCAAGTTGAATTCGTTCTTCGCAGCACCTGGCATCATTGGACACGGCATTGGACTGGCTGCACCGGCCGCCTACGCAGCACCCGCCTACGCAGCACCCGCATACGCCGCACACTCTTATGCAGCACCCGCCTATGCCACGCATTTGGCTGCCGCTCCCGTTCTTAAGTGAGTAATTAATGCCGCTGGGTTTTATAAATAGAGATGGATCGCCTCATGCTTCTCATCATCATCATAATCATCTTATTTTTACGCAGGGCCGCTGTTGCTGCGCCCGCACTGGTGCACACATCCGTCTCTGGCCATGGCATTCACTATGGCTACTAGAGCAGTATGCTCGTGATGACCCACAGCATTCAGCATTACATCGTAACACCCGCCACAAACCATCAACGACCCTAGCATGGAGCTAGCGGCTGAAAATATTACTCACGTGGAGCATTTATTGTTAATAATGCGTCTTCTTTTGGCCATATTATTAGAAACACTAAATTTTAAATGCCAACTGCGTAAATGCATCGTTGCCAATTTTTTCTGAGTCATTACTCATCCTATATTTTTTTCCTTTCATTTCGTTTTTATTTTGTTAGCTTTTGCAAGACTCCACGTTAAAAAAAAAAATAGAAAAAAACGAAACAGTCTCTCTTAACTAAGTAAATTTCCCTGTATTTTGTGCGTGTGTTTTGTTTTTGTTGTTTTTTTTTTTTATCGCGGTTGAATTCACGTTTTACTTAAAAGTTACTTTGTACAGAAAATGCATGTCAAATGTTGGAAAAAAAATAAAATCACTTAATATATAAACACTTGATGAAGACCATGCAGTTTTTTTTCACCTCGTTCTATGTGATATACATATGTACATACATTGGTACAAACACCGCCCTTCTATTCACCCTCTCCCGCCATTCACAGCAGTTATAAAATGATATATGATGGCCGAAAACTATGCTGCGATTTATATGCCAAGCTTCAGTTGAGCACTTGTCATACGTATGTACATAGTTCTGCATACTTTATGGCGCATTTCGTAGAATTTATCATACTCGCAGCATACCATACACATACACATATCTATATGATGTATGTAGGCTGGAAGAGTTTACAGATATATGGCTAACTCGCAGATGTGGCAAATGCCAAACTGAGTATTAAAGTTCAAGCGACCAAAAGCCTTTTTAGGCCACACAAGCACGCATACGCTCCGTGCGCTCACAGTCAAAAATAGCATATTGAAACGTATTTTTAAATCGAATGCCTAAAACGGCATGAAAATGTCTAAGCACGGAAACATTATGGATAGCCAAGCGAAAAAAATATTTGTAACAATGTTGTTGAACATTGTTTGCAAAAGCATAACATTATTTTAAGGTGTCCTAAAAATACTCAAATTTAGCAATTTTATTTAATTTATAAATTATGGTATGGAAGTCTAGCATAAAGTACAAATTGCTAAAAATATTTCAAAGCGATTAGAATTGCATCAAATATGAAAAAAAAATGCGGATAAGACTGGTTCTGTCATAGCTTTTTACGCCATATATACATTGTACATTGTCTTGCAATTTGGTATCTCTATTTATTCGATGGTGATACAATTGCAGCCCTTACAACTAATCAAAAAAATGTGTTTCTGACTACAATATAATTTTAAAAAGATGGCTTTCGGTGATCACTTTAAAACCAGATTGCAGTTTGCCCTAAACTTCAATACATCAGTAGATTTCAAACTATAAATGTTTTGATTGCAACAACAAAAAAACACAGATTGAATTAAAAATAAGATAGAATGCTCTAGTCGAGTGAGCGAAATGTATCGATATTCGAAAAACGGATGCAGTTATCGATAAAATGAAATAAACTTAATCTGCGCGTATACGATAACCTATATAGCTCCTATAGTCTCTGAGATAAGCATGTTCAAATAGACGGACCGACGGACGAACAAACGGACATGGCTAGATCGACTCGGCTGTTGATCCTTACCAAGAATATAGATACTTAACAGGATCGGAGATGATTCTTGTGCCAATAGCACAAAACCATTATACCCTTTTACCCATTTTCAATGGGTCCAGCGCATAAAAATATTCCTCGCTTGAATATCATTGCCAATCTTACTGATTTATATATTTTCTGCATAGTATTTTGTATGGTATAACATGTGGAAATTTTAAAATTCTTCATTTAATTTGATGGAATTTTTGTTCGCAATATGTTGTTTTTGTACAAAAAATCGATGTCCAAAAATTAATGCATCAGTTCCTAAGCAATTTTTAAGGAATTTAGCAGTAAGTGGCAATTTTAAGTGGGATTGGTAAGCGCAGAGTCTTTGAACAGAGTTTTCAATGGAAAATGCTTGTTGCTATAATTGTATAAGGTTGCAGCCCACTAGTGACTTCCAGGTATTAACATAAATGGAATGCTGTTTCAACACTCAGATAAAAATCCCCATGAAGTACTTTTGTCGCGAAGGTTAGCTTTTAAAAGCCAGCCACAACCAAAATGTTCCAAATTCTGGAATGTTTTTTAAGTGAACGCCAAATTCTAAAATAGGCCCAGCGATTTTATGAATTTTGTTTTTTGCTTTTGCTAGAAAGCAGAAATGCAAAATTTCAGCTATATTTTTTCTATGTGCATACTAATATTCACTTATAGAATTAAGTATGCGATCGTGGAGGTAATAACTGATTATTTCACACTATAACAAGAATGAAAGCATTTTCCAGGATACCAAATGCAATTGGTTAGCAAGGTGCTTCAGCGACATACTGTTGTTTCTATAAGGAAAATGGCAAATATACCAAGCCGGATACAAGAGAAGAAGAGTGACTAACAAATATTGAGGCAGAATCTTAGGCAAAAACAATTACTTTTGCACAAGTGGCAGGATATCAAATAAGATGCAAGGTTGTGCCACAGCAACACAATGCCCGAAACCCTCTCCTCCCCACCACACCCCGTGCCAGGGGCTTGCTGTGTGCGTGATGAGTGCGCAGTGACTTATTTCATTTAGCAGGGAGGGTCTTAGAGCCCAACTGTCAGGCAGCAACAGTTGTCAGCCAAAAATCTGTTGGTATTTTCATTTAGAGACAGCTTAAATGCAAATAGAGTCCAGTGCCAGAGTACAGGACACCTGATCCCAAGGATACAACAGTCGCGCGCCAACGTAAATATACGAGAACAAACAGTGAAAGCCAAGGAAAGAAAAGCGCAATGTAAACTCAATGCCAAAACACGACAATTGCATTAGAAATTGTCGCTGCAATAGAGCTCTTGGCTTTACCACTTGGAAAGGGAGAATGGGCGACAGAGCTGAAGTAAGGCCAAGTCAGTCAGAGGCATGAAGGCACTCAAGAAAATTGTACAATGCTAATCTCAACAAGATGCCAAAGCAATGCAAAATGCCAACAATATATGAAGTCATTATTCGACTACATGCAATGGGGGAATGAAGCACTTATGTGTACTTTTTGTGTGTGAATAACAGTACATTAGTACTGCTGTATTGGTTTAGGTTAAAGAGAAAAGCAAACTAAGCCAGTAAGAATGCTGGAGTCGAATGAGCTCGACTACGAGACACCCTGAACCCAACCCAGCTGTTCAATATATTTTGCTTGTTTCATTGCCAAATATTCCTTTGGCAGTTTTTGGCTTTGGCTTTGCACGCTCAAATTTAAGCAGATGTGGAATATAACATGGTTCTAATGTATTAACTGAAATGCTATACTATTAAAATTGTTGCTATTATTGCTACCGCTAAATCGATATGTATCGATAGTCACGAAATTTGGAAGTTTTCGCTCAAATTAAATAAACTTGATCTTGATATTGCAAATTTGTCTGTAGCTGTTATAGTCTCGGAGATCCGCCTGCTCTTACAAATTGACAGGCGGACGGACGGACAGACAGACATGGCAAGATCGACTCGGCTGTTGTTTCCGATCAAGAATATATATACCTTATGGGGTCAGAGATGCTTTCTAAAGTCATTTGGTGAATAAATTAGAAGAGTGTTTAACTATCAAATTTAATGCGGGTGAATTATTTGTACGTTGATATAAGAAGAATGGGATAGAATGGGTTGAGATGGGGGTGCGGAAGCGGGGTGAGTGCGAGGGTGAGGCTAAGGGTGACTGGGGTCGTGTGTATGCAGTTGACCATTCTGTGGCTACTCCCAAACCTAATATGGTTCGCATAGAAAATTTCAATTTAGTGGATCCAGCCAACAACACGAACAAATCAACAGAAATGTGCAGCATAAGGCAAACGGAAAAGTGGTTAAGTCAGACACAGATACACAAACAGACAGACATACTATGCCACAAAACAAGGACAAGAGAGGAAGAGAGGGAGATATGGGACAGACCTGTGCATCCAGACACAAATACGTTGTGGCAATGTGCGGCGATTTCCCGTTTCCTGTTCATTGCGCTAAATGACAGAACACAACACAGTCAAAATGTGCAGCAGTGACAGCGATGAATGTTAAAATGTAAGGAACATGGCACTGTTTCTCCATCAACTCCTCCTTCCCATTCCTTCCCCCACTTTCTGCCGCAGCGCGTGATTGCTTAAAGCGGGCCAACCATGTTTGTGAGCCTGCATTGCACGCCTGCAATGTCTTCGGACTATACTGGACCACATCGCATTCCAATTTTGTCAACTATGGTATATGCACAATGTCAAAACAAATATGTCAGTGTTGTGTTCATACCACAGCACATTTGCCTTATGTCAACTGCAATTAGTTGCTAATTAAATTTGTGTGCTCTTGCAGATGTGTGTAAATAAGATAAAATTCAATTTCGGTCTTGTGAATAAAAATATGCGCTTCAGCCCAAGCAATACAAAATTGAAAGCGTTACTTGCATTACACCCACATTACTTTTGAGTGTCAAATAAAATCTATTTATTTAAAAGCTGCCTTCCGGTGCTTGCCAATCTCTCTCTATCCCTCTCTCTTTGTCTCTCTTTCTCTCTCTCTCTCTCTCTCTCTCTCTCTCTCTCTCTCGCTCTCTGACCTTGTGTGTGTGTGTGTGTATTTGTGTTGTTATATGTTGCACTTCTTATGTTATGCGCCTATTATTTGCTTAATAAAAACTATAACAAAAATCAATTGTTTAACATACTAAATAAAATAAAATGATTGTACTAAAGTTGAGATATAAATGGAATTAGATCCGGTCCCGTAAGGTATTCAAATTCTGTCCCCATGCGAACTAGTCCTCAGTTTTAAACTAAGAAAGAGCAGGTGGACTTATACAACGTACATATATACACATTCCGACTATATGTTAAGTTCATTCATATGTGCTAGAAAGGCAGAGACAGCAAATAATATAAATTCCGGTATTTACATTATTTCAGAGATTATTTTTAGTTAATTTATTTTAATTTTTTGTGATTTTATTAATGGACAATTTTGGACTCATTGCTGCGTTTTTGCAAATTTTCACGAGCTTAACAAAAAATATAGAATTATAGCTATTAGGATAATAATAAACTAAGACTAGTTGAAAGCAAAAAAAAAAAAATGTATGACAAAAAAAATGTGAGTTGAACTTGATTCGGGGTGCAACAACAGCGCCTGGCATTTTGCGAATTCAGCCGGTTTTCTTAGAAGTTGTAGTTAAGATTGCCGCTGCTGAATCTAAAATGGGATACGGCTGACGCAGGTTGGTACGATGGAGTACTTATTACGGAAGATTCTGGAACTGCCATACCATAGTTACTAGTGGTGGTGGTGCTGGGAGCAATTTGTCCAGTGGCGAACTGTTGTGCAACATTCTGCTGCTGATCGCGCAGCACATCTTGCTGCTGTTGCTGCAGGAATCCCATGTGCTGCTGGGTCGAGTATAAATCGCTGGCTGGCGTTGACTGCAACTGCGACTGAAACGGGTGCTGTTGCTGCTGGCGTTGCTGTAGTGGCTGCAACCCGTTGTTGCTGCCAAAGACCGTCGGTGATTGGCGTGTAATGAAGCGACTGCCGGCGGTATTAATGATCGGCTGCTGCTGCTGCTCTGGTTGCTCATACTGCAGATGTTGCTGCTGGCCGGAGACATCGGGATACTGAGTGTACAGCTTTTGCAGCAGCTGTTGCTGTTGCTGCTCAAAAGCCAATCGCTGACGCTGGTTATCCAGGTAGGCGGACTGCACCTGTTCCGCTTGCAGTTGCTGTTGTGCCAAATATTGCTGCTGCTGTTGGTGCTGTTGTTGTTGCTGCAATAGTTGCTGCTGCGTATTGGCAGCTGGCGCTACCTTTGGCTTGCTACTTGCTGCAACGGATTGCTGCGGATATGCAGCTGAATATTGTAATCCAGCTGGCGCAAATCCGCTAAATTGAGCTGGATTTTGCTAAAAGAGAAAATAATAGAGAGGGAAAGGTAATTAGTTGATATACGAATGCCAAAAGCTAATCCTTTACCAGTTTAACACCATTATTGGGACTTTTGGAAGATTTCATCTTTAATCAATTTCAGTTTGAGTACACACAATAACAATTTTGGTTTTAGCTGTGATGCACGTAGAATATACACAAGCAAAAAATAAATTTCTAAAATTCAAAATCAGATCAGATAAAGCTAGCAAGCGAAACTGCCAATCTAAATACATACAGCCCGGAAGTTTAGTTGAAAGCCTGCCCCGTTGCGAACACCAAACACAGTAAAAACATCAAAGCAACTAAACAATCGTGCTAAAATCCAATTGATTGATCATACGCCACTTTGCACAGATGAGCGGCACGCAAGCCGATGACGTGCCAAAAATGCTGCATAAAATAGGCTGCAGAAACACAAAACGGACACAGTTGAAATATGCATTTTAAATTAGAATTAGTGCTGCTGATGGGCTTGTTAATGGGCAGTGCCTGGTCGCGCGCCAGCGCCCCGAATCCTTTCGAGCAACTGGCCGTTGGTGCGCTCAGCGTGGGCAGCCAGATCATGAATAGTCTGCAGGAGGGTGCGCTGGCTACGCAGCAGATGAACTTTGATACTGGCTTGGTGGCCGTGCGCTCCAAGACAGCGATGGGTTATGGAGATGCAATGCGACCGGTCAGTGATGATGACTCATCTGAATCAGATGAAAGACGACGACGCCGTCGCCGCCGACGCAGCACGGATGGAAACAACAGCATCATCAGTCTTCATCAGGCACTGCACCGTATCCGTCGTTCGCCGTGCAATTGGAAGCAGATGATGGGAGCCACCACGGAGATGACGGATGATGATATCGAAGCACGCAAGAGGCGTGCACGTAAACGTGCCGCCAATAATGCCTCAAAGACGCGAGTCACCAAGTCCAAGACAAAGACAAAGAAGAAACTGCTCGAAACACGTCGTCGACGTCGTCAAGCGCAGGAGTCGCCGCAGCAGGAGTCGGTTGGAGCTAATCTCGGAGAGCGGGTGAAAGGCTTTTTTCTTTCATTTATGGGAAATGTGGGTGATATGATGCAACAAATGGGACAAAAAATCAAAGGAACCGCTGCTCAAATCAACAACAGTAACAGATAAATCAAATTTGATTTCATTTGTGTTGTTTTTATATGTTTAAGTTGTTCCTTACTATTTGAGCTACTTAAAGCAAAATGTAAAAAAACGAATTTGAGAGCAAATAAACATGTGATAGCGATAGAACTGCAACCTTTTAAATTAAATACGAAATTAAAAAAATTATATTTATAGATTTTCATCAAGCTACGACTTAAAAAGAAAAAGTTAGTTTACTAATAGCAAAACCGTATTGAACAGAACTATTCTTCAAAAGTGGAAGACTAATTAAAATACTAATACACTTAAAAAAATACATTATGAGCAATGGAAAATAATAATAATAATACAAATAATAATAATAATAATAATAATAATAATAATAATAATAATAATAATAATAATAATAATAATAATAATAATAATAATAATAATAATAATAATAATAATAATAATAATAATAATAATAATAATAATAATAATAATAATAATAATAATAATAATAATAATAATAATAATAATAATAATAATAATAATAATAATACTGAAAGAGCCAACACACTATATGAGGACGTATAGCAGAGTTTGAAAAATGAACATAGTTTAGTCAATGGTTAAATGCTGTTATGTTCAACAGTACTTTAGATAATATCAGCTAGTTAAGCAGTGAACACTTCCGGCACGAAACATCAACAACAATTCAATGCACGCCACTTTGATCGTGGCCCAATACAAAAAGAAAAAAGTCCATTTGCATTGCGACAGTTTTTACAATGAGTTCTATTTGGCGTTTACTGTTTGGACTGATCTTGTGGCTAGTGGCACTTATGCAGCTGTCCCGCTGCCAGGACGACTTGGAGCTGGACTACTCCAATGAGTACGATGATGTGCGACCGCATTTGACCTACCCGGATGAGCCGAGGCTGGACAAGCGTCTAACCGAAGCGGCAAAGGAGTTTGGGGAGAACATTCGGAATGCCTGGCAGTCCATGGTGGACTCATTCCGTAGTTATTTTGAGGAGCTGCGGAATGTTTTTGCCGATGGCGTCGAAAGCAACGTGAAGACCTTTCCGGTGGCCAATTGAACCGAGCTCAATTATAAGCCACATTCAAGCATTTCTCAATTAAAGCATCGTCTATGAAAACAACAAATCGTGGTTTCAACTATTGTTGGCGGATAATACTTAAATTTCAGAATTAGCAGCGCATTGGGTGCAGACTGAATTGAAAAACATTATGAAAAAGATCGATTTTGAATAAATCTAAGAATTGATGAACATAAAATGAGTAAGCTCGTTAATGCCATGCAATTAATATAATCAAAAGACGAAATTTAAATGAAACATTTAAAACAACCAAATTGCACTAATATATAATAAATAAAACATGAGCGTAAAATGAACGGATAATGGTGAAATTGAGCATGCGATTTTCATATTTTCATGCGATGATACCGAACGCAGGGAAAATATTTCGAAAAGATATGAATAAATATGATAATGTAAAAAAATAGAAAGCTTTTCCGTTGAAAACGGAGGAAGATTCATCAAAAATTAAAAGCACTTACGTCATACAGAAGATAAATACATTGATTTCGTGAAGTCTTGAAACAAATACAACTAATCGCGTGTCAGACAACAGCGAATTAGTGAAGGCTCACAAAGTAATATCGCTTGGCGAGCGCATCCGGGGTTGTTCAACACTGGCACACAATAAGATCGCAGATACCGCATTGGCAGTGTGGCATGCCAGCAGCAATACGTGAGTCGAGTCGAGCACAAAAACGCCCGATTAAGATATATTGCCTGTAGCGGATGTGTGCAACAAGAACACGATAGCAACCGTAATTATAACAGTGTTGTTTAGTATTGTTTTTACTAATTAGCCTAATAGCAAATGGGCTCCCATCCAAACGACGACGTTCAGTTAAATAAGCCGCATCGAGCGCCAAATTAACCAGTCCCAGAACGAAACCCAAACAATTTCCATACAAATGCATTGGACGGTTGTTGTTGCTGCTGTTGCAGCTGCTTCGCTGCTGCTCACCAGCAGCACAGAAGGTAGGCCGCAGGTAAGCTCATATCTATCACTCAATCATGTATGTATGTGCATGTGTGCGTATGTGTATTTCAAGGATTTGGCCACTGGCATGCTGTTGGCTGTTGCACAGGTAAATCAGCTGGTGGAGATCGGCGCTGCAGCGCACGATGAGAAGGAGGTGGAAGTGCTCGGCCAGAAGATGGGCGGCTCCATGCATTTTGGCTTTGGCGATGCAATGAAGCAACCAATTGGACGTCGACGCAGAAGTGAACACCAGCAATTGAAGCTGTGGACTACTTTGTATCCGACTCTTATCAGCTAAATAAATGCTCTAACTAAACTTACGGCTTGTTGTTGTTGCAGCTCCGAATGCTGTGGCTGTGACTGTGGCTGTGGCTGTGGCTGCGGCTTAGCAGCGCCGTAGTAGCGCGTGAAGCTCTGCTGTAATCCGGGTGTCTTTAGAGTGAACGAGTTGGTATTGGCATCGGTGTGCAAGGATAATTGTGCGTGTCCATTGTGCACCAGCAAGCAGAAGGTCAGAAGGCCGAATGAACTTTGCCACAAGCCAAGCATATTTTCAATTCAAATTATTTATAATGATGCCACCGTCTTAAAGTGCAACTTGTTATTGATTCAGATACCACGCTGCAATGCAGTTTTTTTCGTTCTCGCCCTCTCTCCCTCTCTCTCTGTCTCTTTTTCTGCAGAGGCTAATGGCTAATGGCTGATGGCTGATGGCTGCTGGCTGATGGCGTTTTCGTCTGCCAAGTTGATTTAATTAAGCGTTACGTTTACAGCAACAATGTCCCGTTTTCAGCGAGTAACGAAAGCAATGACAACAAACCGGCTGCAGTTCGTCCAAATTACGACTGTGCTTTGCCCGCCCGCCGCTTAAGCGTTTTATACTTGCTTTGCTCTTGTTGGATTTGAGTGTGGCTTTTGGGCTCTGTGCTGTGCGCTGATTTTCGATATTTAGTTGGCATGCGACAAAGACAGCGAATGGAAAATTTTCTTTACTGGCTTTGTCTTCGCCAAGTGCCGCAAATTTAGCAGCATTGCGAGTCGATGTGTGTGAGTTGACAGCACAACGGAGAACAGGTCTTCGCAAACAATTTAACATAAAATAGGGTAACTGAAAATAGCTTGACATCGACTTAGAAGTCAGATTTTGAGCCTATTTAAAGCGAAAGTTAATAGTTACACGAATTTAAATCTAAGCCACAACTAATAAGCTCTATTGCCAAAATTCACTTACACACTAAAGATGAAGTAATTTTTAGCATAATAAATATAATAAATATTTAGCTTTGTTGTTGGCAGATCAAAGCCATTGGCAACTTGCCAATGTTTAGTTAGAAACTTCATAATTACACACCACACATCATATGTGAATAATAAATTAGATTTTTAAAATTTTAATTTTAATATTTCACTTTCTATAAAGTGGCGCTAAGGCACCCACAACACTTTCCCAAAATGCCTTTTGAAATTGAATGCTAAACAGCAGCAACAACACCAATAAACTTCTATGCGTATTGAGTATGGGTAGTATGAATGCTTATACAACGCACTGTGGCGGAAAAGGGGCAGCAAAACTTATGTAACCACAGGGCCAACTAACATAAAGACCGGTATACAATGCTGTTTATAGAGACGTGCGTGGCATACGATTTCAAATATCAATAAATTTACAAAGCTGAACTCCGAAAAAAAAACAGAAACTGATAAGGAAGCGGGGTTAAGACTAACAGATAAGACGTTGACCACGATTGCATTTGCAATTGGCTTAAACCGCTTGCAAACTTTTCCACAAAGATTATGAAAGTCGAGTATTATGAGTGCGCAAACACACACAAGTACATGCTTACACATGCATGTGTTGGTATGTATATTTAAGAGTCAGTCGTAGTGGTCAAGCATTTGCCGCCCGTCCACACTGCGTATACGTGATCGACATACATATTTTTGTTGGTCGCGCGCCTTTCTTTTCATTTTGCAGACGCAGTCGCAATTGAAAGCGCAGTTCAATTGATTGAAAGTTGCTTATGTGTGTCATTTGGTGGCAACATCACGTAGATGCCGTGCCACGAGGCGTGAAATACCCATCGATATGCATAAATGTATACACATATATAGGTATGTAAATTATCTTGGGCTTACGATTAGGATAGGGATTGGGCAAGGTTTGGCAACCAGCGTTAAGCATTCGTAATTTACGATTTAACATGCAATGTGATTGTGACAATGAACACAAAACAGCCAGTGAACAGCAAACAGTAAGCCGTCAGCAATAACCTGTTGCCAGTTGTCTGCTCAAATTGCTGCCTGGTTTGGCAACAAAAAAAGGTACTCTGGGTTATTGCAGTGGCGCAAAAGTTTAACAACAAATAATAACTTACTAAATGTAAACAGCAATAGCAGTTCGAATCCTACATTACTTTGTCCTATTATATTTTCCTCACACTTGTATATTTGTATAACTACTTTACAAAGTCATGGCTTATATGGAAATACATATTTATTAGTTGTTTGCTTTAAAAAAAAGTTAATAATTCTACATGAGCATTCATACTCCATCCATGGGAGCTTAGATATATAGGTAGAATGATACGTTATTATTCATTTGAAATTTAAACATCGATTTTCGATAAATTTACTTATTTTCATTTGTAAGCGAGTTAACCAAAAATGCGTGGCTGACTGTTGCAGCTTAAAATCTATTAAATTATTAAAAGCACATCAAAATAATTAGCTTGTTCTGGGTGACTGTGGGATACCCCTTACCCAGGTGCTTAATTTATTAAAACGAAGTACATGCAAAAATAAATGCTGCTCATATGCATACAAAACCAAATATCTTTTATATTGCCCTGAACTTGAGCTAAGCAGTGTGATTTTAATACTACTAGCAGCCTTTTTGTCGAAAAAATAAAATTAGAACCATTTAAATTTATATATCCTTCTTATCTCAATCGGAACTCATTTAACAAGTCGATCTTGCTGAAGCAGTTGTTAAATAATGAATAAATCAAAAGAATAAATGAAGAGAATACAAATCGTAATAATAAAATAAAATTAAATAAAAACATATGTTTAATTATCCAACAGAATTTGCTGAGACGTGTCACAAAAGAAGATGGTTAGCCAATCGTAGAACATAACTGCTAAATAACGGTACTTAATCATTTAACTGGGTCAGTCGAAAGGAGCAGAGCGACCTCCACTGCGGGTCTGCCAACTGACCTCTCAAAATCAGAACCGGAGAAAAACGGCGAGCAGCGGGAGGCGAGAGTGGTAATGTGGATACTACATGGACCGTGTGACCAGAGACAGATTTGAGGCTGTTAAACTCCATCGCTGAACTTTTGAACTCGTACAGTGACCCCATTGCACACAAACTCACGCACATTTGTACACAATCCCTTCTATCGTTATCCAGCTCCCTGCGTTTTTCCATTAAGTTTATTGTGCTGCGAATCATTTTCAGCTATTTTTTTATTTATTTTGCTTTGCATTTGAACAAATTAAACTGATGGGACAGGCAACGTGCCTTCAGTTTCAGCTACAGCTCCAACTCCAGTTTGAGCTCCTGCTTCTTCTCCTGCACTGACTGCCCAATCGCATCCGAATTCGCATTCACATAGTATACGCAGCTTACCTAGGCCAGTGCCAGTGCCAAAATACATACAGTAGGCAACCTCTTAATGTCATTGCCTCTACACAGTGTACTCAGTATATATGTACTCAGAATATATAAAAATATAAATAAATATTTGTGGAAAAGTTATAATATATGTTTAATATAATGAAATTAGTAACATTACTGTTAGATGTATTTATACCTTAAGCTTAATAAGCTTTCATAATATGTGTATACCAATGAAAGAGATAATGATTTTAAAGTGTCAATACCTCATTTATAAAAATTGGGTTTCCTCAAGTTTTCACACTGCTTGACAAACACCTTTGGCAAATGTTGTGCCAATGCCTACCTGTGTCACTGTGCGAAGCTGAAACGTACATAAATAAAAACAGGAAAAATGGCACCAATGCAGCAGTTTCTTTTGTGGGTTTAGCTCACATAAAATATTTTTATTAGTTTCTCTCTTTGTTTTATACACCAAATATAAAACAAACAAAATCTCAAAAAACAAGACAAACCGTATTCAATACAAGCAAAAATTTGCGTATATAGGTAAACATACATACACATTATATTGGGGGAAATTACATTTGATGTTGCTTTCGCAGACTTTATTTGGATTTCTTTCATATGCACATTCCACTTGCTGCTTAGCATTAGTATTATTCATTTTATAAAGTTAGGTAGGAGGGTGTACACTAATAGTTGGTGTATAGCACCAAAAAAAAATAAAAATAAAATAAATAAATGCAATTCGTGGGGCTCACAAGAATTGCAAGACTTTCTCGATTGCGGTTTTCTGTTTATTGTAACACAAATATACATAAGTGTACATTTGAGAATGAGTGTAATATGCGCATAGATATTTTAGGATATATTCTTTTCTGTTTGTATGATAACATTCAATAAACGGCTTTTTTACTGCTGTGTTGTAGCTTAGTATTTAATATTTCTTTTTATACCCTGAACCCATTAAAAATGGTTAAAAAGGGAATAATGGTTTTATGCAAATGCATGTAACAGGCAGGAGGACTCATCTCCGACCCCATAAAGTATATATATTCTTGATCAGGATCAACAGCCGTGTCGATATAAACACGTCCGTTTGTCTGTATGGACACGCGGATCTTAGAGACAATAAGAGCTACAGATTTCAAATTTCGAATATAGAATCTCGTATACTCCTATTGATCTCATTTCTATCTGCAAAGCCCCGTTACCTGCGATTGCCTGTACGTATGTATGTATGCCAGCCAGCTCTGTCTTCGTTTTTTTGTACGAAAGAAATGCACTTGCAGACCTGCTCACATATATTTAATATATATATATTTAACAGCTGGGTTCAGGGTATATCGTTGTCGAGCTCACTCGACTTGTTTAGTATGATATTTTGAAACTTATACGCAACATTTCTCCATAAATATTTAGATTACATACTTATGGAGCTTACATTAGAATTATTATGTTTGACTAATTTTCTGACATTTTAACATCAATTTAAATATGTAACTTTGATAAGATAACAACAATAAATTTTGCATCTTACACTGCCTCATTACAATGACAGTGCTCTTGGTACATATGTATGCACAATATTTGTATGTTTTTAATGTATTTAGTTTTTGTTTAGTTTAAACATTGATTTTTATATGGCTGCTTGGCACATTTTGCACGCGTTTGGCAATGCTTGAATATTTTATCTATTTTTGTATACTTGGTTAAACTCAGCAAAATTTGCATTGGTTTGACTTTGATGTTAAAAGTTGTTTTGCTTCATATTTGTGGCTTATGCCAAATTTGTTAAATATATAATGTAACTTCATATATTCTTGCTGTCTTGTAGAAAAAATGTAAATGTAGCAAAAATCAAACATTTTATTTAATTTTCTTGTTTGATATCATATATTGTAAGTTGATTTTCTCATTTGATATTTTGCTGTAATTATTTCAAGATTTTTTTTAATTTTTGATTTGTTGTTTATTTTTGTAGCAACGTTTTTAATCAACTGTTTGCAGTCGCTTCAACTTCCCAAGGAACGTTAAAAATTCATGATTTTTGATATTACAATTACGTGCATATAAGATTCTTAAACACACACCGTATTAAACGCACATATTAGCGAATTATGCAGAGTAATTATTTATTTAAAACTGGTTTTTATTTCCCCTTTGCGATACAAATTTTGCCAAAGCAGTTAAAAATTTCTCTTACAAAACTTGCAGCTCACATTTGGCCGCTCAAGACAAAACTTAATACAAAAACAAGTTAGATCGTTGCAGTCGGGTGTCACCGACAGCGAAATACTCTGATACAAATTTAATTTACCAACTAACCGACGGCAAAAAACAGCGTAGGCGAAGTCAGCCTTCCAAATTTGATAGCTATAACTGAAAAACTTCGGAGATATATCAATTCACGTGGTTTTTATGTGGTGGTCGTGGCCGATGCCGATCTTTGAAGGACATCGCTAGCAGCCTTAACATTTTTGGAAGATATGTGGTTTTCTCGATTTGCGATTTGATCAATTTCCTAGCCTCCTAGTGGACGCAGCACCCCAATTTTAACACTTTTCTGACGAGGGTGTACAGACATGTACAGTACGTGTTCCAAGTTTAAAAGCTCTAGCTTTAAATATGACGAAAAACAGACAGCATTACGGACATTGCATAGGACTAATATATCTATATACCTTCGGTATCAGAGTACAAACACAGTTCCGTCCCATTCACAGCACCCTCTCCCATTTCACCTGTCCTACAGACTACTCCTAAGCTAACAAGTAGAAAAAAGTTACAGCTGCAAAAATACTTATTATTTAAAGAAAAAAAGAACACACACATACTCACACACACACACAAAATGCCCCTGCATTCCGAGCTTATTTGGGGAGACTTAAATTTCTGGTTTGGTTTGCCATGGAGCGTTTACAGCTCGGCAAAGATATTCTCCCTGAAGTCGAGTTCAGGGTGTGCCGAGTGTGCGGATCCATGTCCATAATCTCTCGACTTCATTGAGCTGCGTGCCGAGCTGGAGCTGAAGCTGGCGTTCCTTGGGCTGCTGCGGCGCATCCGCACATCGAGGCCGGTCATCTTGTTCAGCGGCTGTGTGGGATCCAGCTCACAGAATGCGCCCGCAATCAGATCGGTGCCGTTGAGCGAGTTGAAGCTTTCGCGTTTGGAGCCGCGCGTGGAGATGCCGCCGACGCCACCACCACCAGCCGCATGATGCGATCCGGCGCCGGAGCTTTTGCGACTTAGCCGTCGGCTATACTGATACTGATAGGCGGGCGGGGGGACGGGCTGAGCGGAGGCCGTGGCTGGCACGGCGGCGGTATTTGTCGTTGGCGGCAAATTGTTGCTGCTACCGGGCGTATATCTGTCGTAAAAATCCTGCGGCACATCATCATCCTCCAGATGCTGCTGCTGATGTGCCTGCAACTGCAGCTGAGGCTGCTGCTGCTGCAGCTGCTGATGTTGCTGTTGCTGATGATCCTGGAGCGTGGAGCACAGGCTGTACTCTGTGGGCTGACTGCTGCTGGAGAGCGACATGCTGAGCGGGTCACTGCCGGGCATCACCAGCGCCAGAGATGTCTTATCATAGCCACAGCCGGAGTCTCGTTTGGCTTTTGGAGAACGCTGCGCGTAGAGCTTGCCAATATCGGGTAGCTGGCGGCCTACACTGCCGCCGACAGACAGACGCACCTTTTCGCTGACTTGCTCGCGTTGGATCATCTCCTGTATGTCCATGCTGCGCTCACGCTCCAGCAGATCGATGATCTCCAAGTCTCGGTCCAGTGTGCTCGAGGAGAAGGTGGTGCTGCTGCATTCGCTGAACGAGACATCCTTGCGACGCATACCGGTCGAGTTGGGCCAGCGCTGTGGTGGATGCATCCTGCTGCTAACCACGGAGCTCTCTTCGCCATCGCCATAGTTGCTGGTGCCGCTATCGTCCAGCAGCGAGCTGTTGTTTGCATTGCAGAATGTCGATGCGGTTAAATTGGATACCGAATTATTAGAAACGGACATTGACTCCACTGCCGCCTGGTGGCGATTATGACCATGATTGCCGTGCGGTTGCCGACCGAGACCCTGTGCTGGATTCGGGTGAGCGGTGCCGGGCGTCTTGATGCGGCTGCTGCTGTTGTTGCTGCTGCTGTTTGGTGGCTGCTTGCGTCCCGCTCCATTTGTCGCATGTCCGCCATCCGAGATGATGTTGATCTTCACATCGTGCTTCTTGCCGCGCATATTTTTGCCCAGATTATTAACAACGCCAGCATCGCCAGGGCCGCGACCACTATTCGCATTGCCACCGCGTTGTCTATCCCGTTCCCGTTCCCCCCTATCCCTTTCCGTATTTTTATCCCTATCCCTATCACGCTCTCGCTCCTTGTTGCCGGACTGGCTCTGCCTGTGGGGTGCACCGCTATACCGATCCGTCGAAGTTAAGCCGTGACCCTGACCACGCTCATGACGCAACGATGATAAGTTCCCCTTGGACAGCGTCTTGGGTGGCTCATTTGGGGCTGCTTGTCCAGTGCCCACAATGCTGGTGGTATTTGTGGGCTCATCCTTTTCAATGGAATCGTCACGCCAGTCCTCACTGCGACGCTTTGACTTCATCTTCCGCTTGGCCGACAATCGAAAATAGCCGCGCAGACGCTCCTGTTCATTCCTGAGAGAGGGAAGTGAGAGGGAACCACAAAAAAAGAAAAGAAAAACCAGAGGTGTTTACAAAATGAATGCAGTGAAGCAATAAATTAGATTCGTGTCCGGCACGAGTCTTCGCTTAGGCAACTCCAGTAAAATATTAAATACAAAATACATTCCAATACATTCATATGCTCAAGCAAATGATGATACTATGCTAACTAACAATATCATTGAACACTGTAATATTTTTTAAGCAACGCAGTAAAATAGGAAACTTACCTTGGCAATATCTGTGAGGCATAAATACAAGGAAATATGACTGTGGGCAGAAATGCAACCCACACAAACATCAAGTAGGTAAAATCAAAATGCTTCTGATTCTCATAGGTCTCCTCGAGTGAAAGCCGTGCGAATCTCAGTATCATCAGAGGACACAGACAGACCACCTGGGTGGCGGCCATGCTGCCAAAGTTGCGCTGCTTGCGCTTCTCACGGTTCACGTCCAGCTCGGCGTTGTACAGATCGTAGGAGCGGGTGCTGGTGCCGTGCCCATTGCTCAGGCCAGCCACGCCCCCGCCGCTGTGCGTGCGCGGCTCGGCAGATGTTGTCGAGGAGTTCCTGGGAAACAAGAAAGAAACGAAAGGAGGAGAAAAAAGGTACGAAAGACAAGTAGCGAAAGGTGAGCAAGAGAAATGTGCAAAAAAAAGTTGTCGAGGAAATCGAAGTCATTAAACTGCCATTGGGTTGGAATTGAGCTCATTAGCAACGGGGCAGGCAAGAGAGCTCAGGTGTCACGTTGCCCAGTTGCTCTCTAGTTACCATATCCTCTCCCCCTTAGCAAGCTTGCACTCAACCAGCTCAATCTCAATCCGTTCACAAAATTAATCAGCGCAATTAGCAGTGCTACGTCTTGCAGGATTGAAACCCATGTCGAAGCCCAACGACCCAGATGTGTAATGAACTCAATTTTTACCAATGCTCGACAATCCCTTAATATTTAAGTTGAATGTAATACGCCCAAAGGTAAAACATTGACCGCAATTATTAACCTTTTCTCCTTTCCTTTACGTATAATTTAAAAATGATATACTTTTGATAGCATTGTACATAAAGAGATATCTGTATTTCTGATAGTTAGAGGGCCTGAAAGCAGTAAATCATTTGAAACCAAGTAGCTAGTTTCTTAAAGCTATCCCTAGTTATGTAACCATCACTATACAAACGTACATACATATATAATATAATTATTATGTACTGCTAATTCTCAATTTATCTGCATTTCTTATATAAAATTGGAAAAAAAAATTTTTTAAATTGGCATAAGTTTTTGATTTTCTACTAAAACTATTTAGGATAGAATTTCTTTGAAATGTCACAATGATAGATTTTTTGCAGATTCTTCTTCATCAAATCCTCTAGTATTTAGTTAGTTATCACCTTTGTCTCATACGAAGATCAGCGCGATGCTCATACATCATAACCGCAAAGGGTCCGTCCGGGGTCGCAGCTCCTGCGAGGTACGTATATACAGATAGGATAATAAAATGGCCGGACCGCAGTACCTGAAAGCGAACAGATAGAATACATTTTCGGACTCGAGTCATTGCTCAACTGTCGTCCACACGCGGAACCTACATGATTAGAAACAATCCCCTTGAATATTCTTGCATGTCATCCATCAAATTGACAACGCACAGCCCAATGCCATCCAGCTGCGGCATGTAGACCTGCAAATGAAGGATAGACAACAAATACACAATCAACACATTTACGCATATTATAAAAAACAAATTTCGTGCAAAGCCAAAAGGTCAACGCCAGGCATTTAATCAAGCCGCATTACGGCTATAAATTTGACTTTATAATTGCCTCAAATAGTATACGAAAACAAGCTATTTGTTCGACTGATCCATCTGATGAAATTCTCACAAGCTTTAGCAGCTTTTACATTCTCTAATAGTTTTTGAAAATACATATAGCTATAGTTGACTTAACATCAACATGCTAAATGAAAATAAATCTCATTTGATCAGATCAACATAATTGGGACTTCGGCCATTGCAGTTAACGTGACATTTAGCTAAATCTGATTACAGGGTATTCTCTGCAATTGCACAGAAATTTTGTTTGGGCGGTCACACATTATCGATTCCCGTTGCAAGAGCAGATAATTGAATAAAATTTCCATTAAAGTTTGGTACACACGAAAAGTTCAATTTGCTCGATGTCCCTGGCAATGGCCCTGACTGTGGCATGGACTTTGGCCCTGGCCCTGGCTGTGGCAGATGTCATGGCTTGTTGTGACCAATGCGTGTGCCCCAACACCATTCCTGCTTCTGTTTCTGTTGCTATTGCTTCTTCTCGCCCACCCAAAGTTGTATTGTTTATACCCATAAGATTCTCCCGCACTCAGAGTCGATCTCCATGCCATTGGCTTGTTTTCTCATTTTGCGTAATTTTAATTACACATACACATTCAAGTACGCATTTGGGCGTCGTGTGGTAGAAGGATGGGGGTGGAAGAGATTCACAGAACAAAAAATTCAGCAAAATCCGGAAATGAATTTATGGATACAAACTTATTGCCGTAATGGCGCAAATGATAACACACATGCGATTCAGCTGTGCACAAGAAAAACAAAATATATTTATATATTTCATTGCGAGTAGACATAAGAATTGATGGCAGGAATGTGTCTTATCAGAACCTTAATGGAAAAGTTCTCAAATTACTCGATCGCAAGCGGGTTGATATTGGTCCACACATTACGTATACGTCGAGTGTACTTTGAAAGCATTATGTGGTGCAAGCAAAAGCTACGAAAATTATGTAAATATACAACATATCGATTTACTTTTGCTTGTTTTTTTGCTGATACTTGTATAATTGTAATAAAACATTTTCAAGTGTATTGCATCTACTGCAAGGATGTTGGTACCAGGAAAGTCATTGCGTGTGAAGATGGCCGCTCCGTGGTGCTTTACAAGGCAGCCGTGGCGGGGGTTGGCGAGGTCTATCCTGCGACTAAGCTGGTCGGTCTAGACTGGAGCGAAGTTCCGAGTAGACCTCGGGCAAGCATATGGATTCCGGCATCATTGAATGAACCGGACCAGGTGTTGAAAATGTTGCAAAGATGCAACTCACCCTTGCCAACCCATGAGTAGAGTGTGGTCCAGATCGAGGTCACACAAGGGCCGAAGGATCAGGTGGTGGTGGTTCTGAATAAGAAATATCTGCACCGATTGAAGCGGCTAAAGTTGAGTACAAGGGGATGCGGCGGCCCGGGGAGACTCTGCCGACAAGCCAGTCCAGCAGGATTTCTCTCCGGAAATCGAGGCATCCGACGACGAGCTGGAGCCAGGTTATACGTCTGATGCGTCGACGTTGACTCGGTGCCTAAACGCCATATGTCGCGAAGTAGACGAGGTCGATTTTCGACTGTCCGACGAGGAGGGCAGCAACAAGACGGTGCTGGGGTAGGATCTAAAGATATCATTACGGCTTCAGCAGATTAAAATACACCACTGTAGCAGCATCCGCTGCTCTAATGCTCCACTTGGCTGGTGGCGGAGTCAACGTGGGAAAAAACAATAGTATTTTTCTGCTCCATAATTTTTGCAACGGTGACAACATAGCAGTAAGCCTGGAGCTCCAGTTAGACCCGATAGGGATATTCTCAACGTATATGGCCCACAATTGTACTGGACCAACACCAGACGAGATCACACAATCTGTTTTCCTGGAGTGCAAGAAGCATTCTAACCTCATAGAGTGTAATACGGGAAATTATTCTATTTTTGTCGCTATAAATCGGAAAGCTGTCATAGACCTGACCCTTGTCTCACATTCTTTGAGGGATCAGCTAACATATTGGAGGGTGTCCGAAGACCACTCCTTCTCTGATCACAGGTACATTGAATTTGAGCTTTAAAAAAAAACTAGACCGAACCCTTACGGAACACCCCACGAAAGGACCAAATACTTTCGCTCATCTCTGTAATCTCACAGACACTCACAAGGGAATGCAATTGTATCTTTAAGGCAGCTTGTGCCATTAGAAGGCTCCCGCCCAAGAAATAACCACCATGGTAAACACCTCAAGTCTCTTTTCAATGTCTAGTTTGGTGGAATAAAAAAAGCCACCAGACAGGCCAAAAGGAAATCATGGAAAAATTTCTGCACGGAGATCAACTAACGAAGCCATGATGCTTAGAAAAGTTCTATCGAAAACCACCCCCACACCAGGATATCTGAAGAAAGAGAATAGTTCAAGAGAAAGAGAATAATTGGTCGGTCTTCTGTGAAGAGTCAATGGACATCCTCCTTAAGGCACACTTCTCAAGCTGCTCTGAGCTGCCTTCGATGTACGCACACATGACTTGCAAAGCAATAACATCAATGAAACCTTTTCTACATAAAGAAGCCGTTTAAGTCTTCAGGCAACGATAAAAGACGTCCGCCCCAACTACAAAAGGCGGACACAACAGCTACATGAACAACTACATGAAATTGTTGAGAAATTTCTTAAGACTGGCCAAATCCCATCCTATTGGCTTCAGTCAACCATCACTATCATACCGTAAAATACCAAACCATCACATACCAGTCCTAAGGACTTTAGATCCATCAGTCTATCATATTTTATGTTAAAAACATAAGAACGTCTCATTAGTCTCCACTTCACAAACTCGATTGACCCTAGACTTATCTCTGGGTCCCAACATGCCTACTGGAAGGGCAGATCTACCGATACAGCCATCATCTCGTGGTCAACATAAGAAAAATCTCGACTCTATAAAGAGTGGTCCCTGATAGCTTTCCTAGACATGGAAGGTGCTTTTAACAACGTCATTCCACAGGCATAACTGGAGCTCTGCTGGACCTGAAGATTGACTTGGGAGTGATCAATCAAGTGCTTACTTACAGGACTGTGAAATCTACACTTGGATCGTCAACTCTCTCCAGGTATATCAGCAGAGGAACGCCTCAATAGACTGCTGCGGGACATGGAGGGAGGTTGCAACACTGTTGTTATCTTTATAGGAAAGTACACCCAGACCCTATGTGATCTAATGACGAGTAAATTAAAAATACTGTCATTCTGGGCAGATAAATGTGGGCTAGGCATAAATCACACAAAAACAGATCTTGTTCTCTTCACAAGAAATTATAAAATTCCTCCTCCTGTCCTCCCAGAGTAAAAACATAACGCTCTCATTCAGTAACAGCGCCAACTTCCTGGCGCTGACACTGGATAGGAAATAAGACTGGAACCTTAATACCCAGGTACACGCTTTATACACGTGCAGGAAATTCGATGGACTGAAACATTTTCGGATGATATAACTCCAATTTTTTTATATGGGGTTATAAAATTTTGGCTTTGCTTAAAAAAGCAAGCCACTCAGAAGCAACTTAACGAAGTTCAGCGCATGGCTGAACTCTGCATCTCAGGGGCTTTTCTTCTTGGACATCTCATGTTTTCAAAGACAAGGCATGGAAAATGTAATATTCACGGCCATACGACTGAGAGAATCCTTAGTCTGGATTGCTCAGGAGAAAGGCCATGCATCTATTCTAGAAGGAAATACAAGAATCAAAGAAGACTACTGTGTGCCAGTAGTAAAACCTAATACACCCTTCCACACGTACTTCCCCCCAAAGGAAGAATGGACCCACGGTATCCTCAGACCACCAGCAGCCGTAACCTTCTTCACAGATGACTTAAAGCTGGATAACAGCGTAGGCGGAGACATCTACTCTGAGCACTTCAAAATACAGCTATCCTTCAGTCTTCGGAAACACTGTTGCCTAAAGATGCTCGAAATCAGCCCAGGTAATTTTAACATATATATTGATAGCAAAGCGGCTATGGAATCTATCAGCGCGATATCAACCAATTCGAAGTCAGTAACAAGCTGTCGCAAATCTCTGCCCGAGATGGCTAATCAGCATGTTCTAATCAGCCTAATATGGGTGCCTGGCCACTAAAACATTGAAGGCAACTGCAAGACTAATGAGCTTGCCACACAGATGCGGAAGGTATATAAATGCTTCTGGCTACCTCTAAGCTCAACATCAAAGAAGAGAATATACGCAGGTCTAATGACTCAAAACACAGCAGAGAGCTGTGTAATCTCAGTCGCGAAAGCTGCTCGGTGGCAATCTGTGCTATAAAAGGACACTGCTTATTCGGAATCCACGCCAATGGACTCCAGACACCCTATATTGACTACTGCAGAAGCTGTGAAGGAGAGAAAGAAGAATAATCTCCGGAACACTTCTTTTGTTTGGGTACCTAATCTGTCAAAGTTGGCAAACTTTGGACCAGCCAAGATTGCGAATTTTGTAAACGCAACGGGCTGGATCAATCTCTGATCACAGTTCACATGGGTGCCAGAGAAATCCGAGTCAGATCCCAAACGGTGCCGCAATGGGCCAAGCATGGCCTATGTGTGTCAACTTTACAGGTTGACAAACGCATAACCGAACCATCTGATAAATCTGAAATATTGGGCTAAGCATAAAGCATAATATAAATTATAATATTGCTTTGATAATGGAAATGTTAACTTTTATTTATTATTTAAGTCCACAAATCCGGCACAAAGAGATGTTAATATTTGTTAGAATGTTAGTGCTTGACGCTTTGGGCAGTTGTATTAGTATTTTTATGAGTCATGTTCATCAAAATACTAGTACAACAAACACACAAACATAAAATAAATCACAAATTTTGGTTGGGATTGATGGGATTGGTCTAGAGTCAGCTTAACTGAAAACTTTGCCTAAATTGAATAACTGTTCATACGAAATTAATTGCTTTCAGCTCGCTCTTGAAACTAATCCTTCTGCATTTTAAAACAATAAATAAATTTTGCAAGCTTGGGAATTTTTCTGAGTATCTCTGGCCAGCAACTTATTGAAATTGAATAGAAATAGTTTTTAAATTTTAAGCGTCTTTTGTGCTCTTGCAGCCTGAATGAATAAATACAGTTAATCTGGCCTACAGAATTGCAATAGACGGATTGGTTTAGTTCAGTTAGAATGAGTCGAGTCCACTCAGGAGGCCACACTTCAGGTTGGTGCAGGTTCAGTTGATTTGATATGTTTACGTACTCAAGCGTTTGTGTTTGTCGTATCGTTACCGATTTACGTGATTATTCTGACAGAGTGGCCACCTGAGCTTTGTCGACTGGCATCAGACATTATTTGCAACAGGGATTGGACTGTGAAGACGGCAAACAGTCCTCGACCGTTTCTCGTTAACAAATTTATTCTGCTTAGCAACTTGGCACTTTCTTCAACTTTTGATATGCTCTGCATATGTTTAGTGCACACACGCACTCAAATTCACAGACACATACACATACACACACATTCACACACATACATCTGCACACACATCATTAAATGGTAGGGCACTTGAAAATGATTTTGTGTGAGCAACTATTTTAAAAGTTTCTCCAGTTCCCTGAATAACAGAAGGCGCCTCCCAACTAGTATAAATAAGTATGGCAGCGGGTCGGGGGGTCTTGTGCTGAACTGGCTGAAAAAGTTTTGCCAAAGTTTTAAAGAACGAAAATTACATTAAGTAAACTACGAGCAATATGCATAAGAAAAATAAGCAAAAGTTGTTGGCCTGCCTAACAACAAAGTGTAGAGCGAAACCTTTTTCAGCGGAATCAGTGCTGCCCCGAGAATTCGATGCCCAACCCTAGAACCTGACTCCCTATTCCGCCTGCCCACAGCCGTCATTTGGGTAATGAACTGTTAGCGCTGTACAATCTGGCCAAGAAATCTGTTTTGAATTCCCTCGCCACCACACAGCAAAATGCAAATAAAGGACAACATCAACGACAATAACAACAACAACAACAACAACAACAACAATGGTGACATTGGCAGTGATAGCGACGATGACGATGAAAATGATGACAAGAATTAGGATGAAGATGAGGATGATGCCTTAAACGAGACATTCTGCGATTTTATTAGAGTTGCGGTTGCGGCCAACCGAGACGCCTACGGACCACGCCCAACGTAACGAGTACGGTTACGGTTACTGTACTGTTAAGGGGAACCATAACGGCGACATCCATGGCAACTTAATCGGGAACGGAAACGGGAACGGAATTGGGATTGGAATTGGGAACGAAACGGAAGCTGTACGCAATTTAACGAGTCTTGCGGGCATCTGTTTGATACCCCGCACAATCTCAGACAGACCGTGGGACAATGTCATCACAACTGTATCGTGGCGCTTGGCAGCCCGTGTAGAAGATGTTGATATGATAAGCCTCCATCTAGACATGATGAATGATGGCCAGGTCATCTGTGTGACCAAAAATAACTTTCAGGTTTCGCTTATTTACCTTCAAGTCAATTAATCTATAAACGCAGTTTTGCCAATGGGTTCCTTTAGTATTTGAATACATTTAGTTTACTGATTCGGGTTGAATTCGATTCGATTTTGTAACGATGTGAAAACATTTAATGTATTATTCGGAGCTTATTATGGAGATTATAGAGATCTGTATCAATTTTGAAAAATAACTTTAAGTTCAACTGTAAATTGTCTTCGAGGAAATCTCATGAATTTGTAAGAACCTGTAAAATATAATATAATGTGATATAGAATTGATATAAATATATATATGTATATGTATATGTATATATATATATATATATATGTCATATTATATTTAAATACAATTTTATGTGAACTAAGCTTCAAGGTTTTATACATTTTTCCAAGTATTCTCTGATTTGCTAAACTTTTTCATCTTGCGAATACTTCTTTTTGTTTTTTCTTTCTCATCTTTATTTACTTTTTGTTTGTCGTATTTCTTTTCACTGAGTTTACTGTGCACCGCCTGTGACTGTTTCCGTTCGGCTTTTAAGCTTTCTCACGCCCATCGCTTAACAGCGGGAATGATGTAGAGTGGGAGAGGGGTGGGGTGGAAGGAAGTGGGCGTTGTGCGGCCATAACGAATCTGTGGTGCACCCCATTTGGCATTTCATCGTCAATTGAGTCGAGTTATGATTATTTTGGGCTCAAGCAGTGCAATTGATTTGCTGCGTATGCTTGCCACAATTCAATTTGACGGCAGCCGTAAACAGTTTATGGACGCGTCGTGTCCTCTTCAACAAGTGGCAGCCACATTAAATTGCCGCACATTATTTGAGCTTTGCGCCACACCCATATCCACACACACATTCGACCAGATACATACAAAGCCATTTAGAATTTAGCGCGTGTTTCAAATAATTTATTGAGTATAGCGAAAGCTGAACTGAAATAGAGACTAAGGCCAAAAGCGTTTTATGAAGCAAGCGCATTAATAACAATTTATTTCCATCATGCCAAAAGCAAGCAACAAGCGGGCAAACATCTAGGGGGCGAGCAACCGAGGTAACATTCCACAGATTCCAGCCGCAAAGCTAGAGCCAGATACCGAGCCAGAGAACAAGAGAATGGTGATAAGTAGGAAAATGGTATGGCTTCGGAGTTGCTGATGTGACTAGGAACGTGTTGGGTGGAAATAGGGATGGGTATGGGGATGAGGATGTAGGTTGGTACAAACAACAAATTGCAGCAGCAGGCGCAAAAGTACTCGTAAGCATAATCGTGCCCACTGTCGTAATTTTGACATTGACGAATTGTTGCTAAAGGATATCACAGAAGCGAAGAGCGGCCTGTGTCTGTGTGTTTGTGTATGTAAGCTTGTTTGTGTCTGCTGAAAACTAAAAATAAAAAGCACTTAATAATAATTTAATACAAGCTAAAACGAGTGCGCCCAATGGTGTCTTGATTTCGCTGATGACCACCAGGAAAGCACATTTTAAATTAATGAGTTGATATAAGAGCAGCCTCCTAGAAGGTGTAGCCATTTGCATAGCAAGAATAAAACCATTGATATTTTATTTAAAACATCGATATTTTATTGGAGCTTTTTGCATTGAAAACATGTTAAGATAAATACTATATATATAGATCATATATAGATATATATAGATCAAACCATTTTAAACACTAAGGTATTCTTCGCTTATTTCAATAGATTCAAATGAAATTTGCAACCAAAGACTTATTAAAAACCATTTTTAAGGTCCGTGTATATAGCACAAATAATATCAATCTCTTTTTAGCTAACTTAAGCCTCCTGGAAAGCCACTGTCTTCACACAACCACACCCACACCCACACCCACAACCACAACTACACCCACAACCACACATACACACATAAATGAATTGAATAAGAAAAACGCACTCGCCGGAGGCAATGAAAATTTTCAAAAGAATATACGATCTAAGCAATATTAACATTTTAAATATTTAAAAGCCTTAATTCAATTAAATGTCGTTTGAAGTCAAATATTTTATTACAAATGTGGCAGGATGGGGACCTTGGCATATGTGTTATTAATTTTCTTTTTAATTATAAGCAAATAAACATAGCAACAGAGGAAGCTCATGAAAAACGTTAGGCTTTCGGTTTTAGAATTTCCAATTTCTTTTAAAGTTTAATAATTATAGCAATAAAAAAAGAAGGAAGCGCAGAAAATATTTCGATGCATAATTAAAATCATTGCGCATTTTATAATTTAAATAATAATAAGAAAAACAATGCCAGCAGAATGAGCACAGATTACAATGTAAGTAAGGGCGAATCCAGAGGTAGAAGGGTGCGTCATTAAAACGCCAACGACCCCGAGAGCAATAACAACAGTGGTCACCCAAAAAAGGCACTGCAGGGGCTTAATGGCCGTAAAATGCTTGCCAAGCAGACCATCCAGACAAGGTCAGGCCTGGAATCACACAGAACACAGTACATCTATCACACACACACACACACACATGACGGGACACTGGAGCATAAGAAGCACACGGAACCTGACCAGGATTGTGTCCGTACGCTTATGATAATAACACAATTATGTACTTACATAATTAAAGTCGTAAAGTGCTCAAAAAACACAAACGAAGAAGCAAAGTATACAGAAACACACTCCAACACACTCCAACACATACCCACACACACACACACACACACACACACACACAGTGACTCGACTTTGATTCCAGAAAGAAGCAGCTGAATTTGAAAACAGTTCCTCAGATATGCACGAAAACCAACTCAAAGAAAATAAAATGATTTTTTGATCGTATCTGAGGCTAGGCTATGGATGCCGCAATGCCTAAGAAGATGGAAATTGAAGTCAATGCTATTTATATGTTATTTTAAAAGTTCTTAACAATAATGTACGAATGAAGTTGATATAGAAAATAACATATTAAAATAGGTTTAAGTGATCTAGTCTCGAATGATCTACTTGGCGATATTCTGTACCCAATTCATTTCCCATCATATGTACTACATATAAGAAAACGAATGTTCAGTAATCAGCGACCTTTTCATTAGGTTTGGTGTCTGTGTGTGTGCATGTGTGTGTGTATGTATGCAAGTGTGTATCCATCTATGACAGACGAGAATTTATATACTTTCATCAGATTCATAGGAATGTGTTACTCAGCCACAGAAACTATGTTTTCTTGTAATCCTATCTTAAACGCAGAAGCATTGAAATTCCCAACATAAAATCGACCTAAATTAATGAATATAACGAAGAGCATAACTATCGTTATAAGTAGGAGTCTTATTAACTGAAATATTGTACATTTTGGTCTCACCTGTCTGATATTAAGGCGTATTTATGTTGATTTCTTACATTTCAAGTTCTTGTCTTCCCATTTGCGAGTCTCGCTTGCTTTCATTTTCAAACAAAAATTCTAGTTTTTTATTGTTCTTGTTATATTTTTTAAATTGTTGGCTGTAAAATAATATTTATGCTTATTTGCATGACAACGAGTAGCAGTTGCAAACAGCACCAGCATACAACTTACAGCATACATAAAAATAACAACAACGACAGCAGTAAGAGTAGCAACAACAACAAGTGGTTGATTTTTTAGAGCTGTTAACAATGGCAACAAGAGATGGCAAAAATCTTTTGGCCAATGTGAGTGCGTTTGTACGTGTGTGTGTGTGCTATACAATTTCTGAGTACGAGTACATTTGTTAAAAGTGTTTGGCACTTGAAGCTGTTTTGTATATTTGTATTTTGTCTCTGTATCTTGTAACTTGTCTGCTTGCAATTCGGCCCGCAGCCCTTGGCATTCGATAGGCAGTCATGAAAACGATGAGCAAAATGCAGAAGAGCTTCGTCTCTGGGACATTGAGCTGCTCGCAGACTATAAAGCACACATGTATGTGTAGTGAATGAGTGAATGAATGATACGTGGGCAGCATGTATGGAATTTAGATATATATGATGTTATCTCATTTTCTTTCCTTCGGGCTGGGCTTCACAATTGACCTGAAGGCCATAGTCTGAAAGCTGCCTAAATTTGTATATGACCTGGTAATTTTATTCTAATACTCAGCGCAGATGCAAATACATATTCATATTAAGTTTCGACCGGAATTAAATATTTGAATTTTCTATACCAATAATTTATACACATACTCGTATATGTATACATAAAGTTCTATGAGCTGAGCGACTGATTAAGTTAATATTTAAGTTAATCATTATACGCCCAAAATATGTCAGAACCTTTTATTTATATGATATATGTATATATATATATATGTTTATATACATATCTCACTCAATACCAGTTGTATGTTGAAAGGAAAGCATTTGATGCTGGCATGAGTAAACACGATATGGCTAAGGACTTGAACCATTCGTTGGTACATGGCATTTTATTACAAATGCATTGCACAGTTCGTAATTCGTTTGTTATGTGTACATGGGATATGGGATATCCTATTCGTAGCCCATTCAAAAAACGAAGATCAGACGATAAACTCCAACAAGAGCAAGAAGTTGTTTACAACAATAAGCCGCTTACAGAGTATGGCTATAAGGTAAGCAGCAACAAAGGCATCAATTGAACCAACCACTTGAACAAGCGACAACGGCATATTAAATTTCCAGGACGTTGAAAAATCGTAAATTCTGGTGAAGTGGCCAGAAGCGATATTAAGGTAGGCATACACGATTCCGCCACGAGCACACACATACACATTGCGAGTGCATTTACTCTCAACCAACTGATTTGCCAAGCTTTAAGGACCATTTGCGACGGTCACAAAAAAATGTTTCTCTGAAATTAGAATACCTAAATATACAATATATAATATACATAATATTTGTAAAATCACTATGGTTAGTAATTTGGATTCGATTTTGATAATTTATAAAAGCTTAATGGACAGCTTATTGATATACAAAAACTATCAAAACCACACAATCAATGTTATTGATAGGGCCGTAGAGTGTGCTCTATATCATATTGATGATAATTATAAATATGAAACAAACCGAATAAGTGTAAAATTTGTAAAAGAGGCGAGGAGGTTAGAATTCCAAATCTATATTAATATTTCAATGTTCTTATCTGGAGTATATGCATTTATAAAGTGGAGCCGGAAATCAGTGAATATTGTGTTTGCAATTGTCACACAATTCCCTCAAATGCAGAGACATTAAAATAGCGTTTCATAACGAAGAAAAAAACGAAGCTACAATTTCTACACAAGCATACATCAAAGTAGGTGACATGGATTCCTCATAACAAACGAAACCTCAAATAAATTTCGAATCATATATTCTGCAACAAATCAACAAGCACTTTACTGCAGCTGCTCCCTTTTTATTTTAGATTTACTACTATTTATCCAAAAATAGCAAACAGTTACAACAACTCCAGCGGAACACATTTAAATTCAAGTAAGATTGCTGTAGTCGAATGAGGTCGACTACGATATACCCTGAGTCTGGCTGCTTTATACAATTTAGTTTCAATGTCAAATTTCCATTTAAGAAATTTGCGTGAATTACTTGATGTCTTATGGCAGGCATAGCCACTGTGCGCATTTTTTTATTCACAAGCCGAGGCTGAACTGATCGCATATTTATAAAAATGCTTTTACCTGCGAAAAAATGCGATCAGTATGAGAATACGTTTTTGACTATAACTTAGGTGTTTGAGTTGATTAATAAAATGCATATGCATATTATGTATTAGTTACAAGCCTCTGTCCTTAAACTTGTGCTATTGGAAATCAAAATGTATAGATATTAAATAAGCGAGGGCAAGGTTCTACCCAAGGTATACGAGACCTAATATATTTCGAATTTAAAGTCTATAGACTTTTTAGTCTTTGAGATATGAGTGTCCATACATAAGCAGACATGTGGCTATATCGTCGTGGTCGGAGATACTTTTGCCTGTTGCATACTGTTACACAGACCCATTTACCCTTTTTACAAATTTTCAATGGGTTCACTGTATAACTAACGAGCTCCAGCTGATATGTGTCCCATATAAGTATGCTTAACATTTCCCCCCACTGTAGATGTGTCCTTGCAAATGAAGTTGGCGCATAACTCATGTGCATACATTTCTAATTTAACGAAAAGGTACATCATTTATGTTCATATTATTTACTTTAAACTATAAACAAATATACTTACAGGTCTTTTTCATAAAGTGTGCTGGCACAACATCAAAGAAATACATTTTTTATTTGTTGAATAAAAAATGGCATTAATTAGCAAAAAGAAGAAAAGCACATTCAATGGCTTCCTGGAATTGGCAATACACTGGCAAAACTTTTTCTGATGAAACTCAAGAACGATGCTTATTTGCATTGTGCCTATCTATGTGATACCATAGGTTTTAAAGTATCGTCCAATTTTACCTTTTAAATTGCGTCCAAAAAAATTTGGAAAAGTTCCCTAGTAACATTCCATTTTTGGTATCTGTAGCTCTCATATTGCGCGAGATATAGGCGGCGTGGCCCACAATGTATTTCCGGATTTTTCAAGGCTATTACTAGCAAGGCACCTTCCAAATTGGTGACTCTAGCTTTGAAAATGTCTGAGATATACAGTTTTATTGAATTACACTAGGTGTATCGGTTTGGGGAGGAGGAGTGGGCATCCAATTTTTTTTTATCGATCTCTTATGCGCATTTCAAATTTCTAGGTTCGAAGTTCCTGGGGGCGGCGGGTGTGCGCGTGATCTGAAAATGTATATGCCGATCTTTGAAGGAGCAGCAAGTTACCTTCCAAGTTTGGTGACTCTATCTTTAAAATTATAGGTGATATGCGGACTTATCGATTAACGCTTTCCGAAATATCGACTTTGGCTATTATGGGCGCAGGTGTGGGCGAAGCTATTTAAATTTTTTATCGATTCTTCAAGGCGACCAGTAATTAACCCACAGAATTTGATGGCTCTAATTTCACAACTGCAGAAGATATAGTCATTTAGGGAATGGGAGCCGACCAACCAAATTTGGTGATTGTAGCCTTAAAATTGTGGGAGATATGTGGCTTTATCGACTTGCGTGGACGTTGCACTTTAAGTATATGTTCCAAGTTTCAAGTGTCTATCTCTAAGGGTGTCGAAAAAGTTTCGTTCATACAGACAGACAGACAGCATGAGGGCCATTGCACAAAACCAATAAACTATGATACTTTCGGAATCAGAGTATAAAATGTAGCACATTAATAAGCCATGTGAGTCTAAAAGAGTCCATATCAAGCGATGTGAGAAAAATCTTTCGAAACTACAACCTTCGTGGAAATAGATTTAATCTATATTCGAATCTTAACTAATTTAAAGCTTTGAACTCTTAATAGTGAAAATATTAAAGTTTTGGAAGAAAGACAAACAATTCTTGCCTATAGTGAGTACAGGGTATTGTCCAGTTGCTCACATGAAGTATAGCACACATGTTCCATGTTTCGCCATGTGGTCGAAATTCCCACAGCTTGAACAACCAAAATGTTGATTTAAGCACCATTTCTCACATGACCGAGAATTATAGCAGCTCGGAGATTGCAATAAACAATAAGTATGTGTGGGTACAGAAAAATAACTGGATTTTTACTCTCATCAATACAATCGGCAAATGGCCCGCGGCCAAGAAGGGAGCTGAACTAATTTACTTTGGGTGTGTACAATTTGCATGGGTCGTCTGGAACGCCAACTAAATAGCAATTTAATATGGCCTGGACATGCCCACGCACCCAGGGATAGAATATGAGGGCGGCTAACAAAGTTACAATCATCATAATAACAATAATGATGCGCAAGATAAAAAAGAAAAGGTTCCTGTCCTACTACGACTACGGGGCACTTCCATTTCCTGTACGGACTGAAGTTGCATTTAATAGATAAAATGTGAGTGTTGCGTTTGGAAAATTTGTTATATGCGGCCCGTAACAGAATACCAATTAAACAGTTTCTTGCATATGAATCCAAAATAGCTTGTCAAATTAAAATATTTTTTTTAATACACTAATTGGCTACACTGCTTACAAAATATCACCGGGCAGTCTAGTCACTTTATTTATGAAGAGGAAATATAACTACACAAGTAGAACTAATCTGCTGCAGCCACAAAATAAACAAACTTTGTAACTTTTTTAAATAAGACACGAAAGAAATCTAAGCTAACTTTTATTTTTAAATTAAACAAAAGAAAAACATTCCATTCCTTTTGCAGAATTGTATTTTTAATGAAAACTTTTTTAACCCCAAACAATATTGTTATTGAATTCAAATTCATTCAATTTTTATTATATACGACTGATTAAACAGTTTGCTTTAGTTTCATTCATTGTGTTTAATTTAGGGAAAGATCACAATTCTATGCTATACTATAATCATCACAATTTCATTCATATTTATTAAAATTTTTCGTTAAGCTCACACAAAAATAATTTTTTTGTTAGTTTTACTAAACAACTCAGGCCGTTATTGTTAGTTCATATATAATGATTATTTTGTGATTCTTTTTTTCGCTTAAAGCATACAATATCTCAAAATCCGATTATCACAATTTCAAAGGGAGCAAGATTCATACATATCCTTAAAAACTTCTAAAGACAGTTTTTGAGTAAACAAAATTTTCAACATATATTATAATGTGGTCTAACACAGCTTCTAAAATGTGTCTCTCTCGGAGCGATGAATAGGAGTTAAGCTGCTGTAAGACATATAACATATGTGTATAATATATATATATTATACATGTATATATATATATATATATATATACATATATACACACATTTGCATTCCTCTGATCCGTCTAGCAATTTACTACACATTGTTAAATGTTACCCGATGAACCCTAGCACAACCATTTAGGGGTATAAGAATTTGTGAATAGCACTCGCACGCATTCTAACCGCCCCATCCCCTCCCCCGCCATAGCTAATGCCAAACCCCTAGTCTGTTTACGATTACTTTAGGCATTTAATTTTTGCGAGTAGTCACTTGTATTTTCATAGGTCATAGCCAGTAGCATAATTTGGTTTTCCAAGCGTATATCCGGGAAAGCTCAATGGCTGATCACGAGGGCGGGTGCAGAGCTGGGCCAGGCAAAGTAGTCAGCGTTGGTGATGCCCCCAGGATTGGGAAGGGCTTCATGCCAAAGTCAACGCGAGTAAGCGGATATTCGCAACAAGACGTTGCTCTACTACAACCACAAATAACATCAACAACAACGGCAACGGCAACAACAGCAGCAACGTGGTTAACATAAATAAACTGTGGAAACATTGTTGTGGGCCTGGGCTGGTCATGGGTGTGGCCAGGAGTGGCAGGACTGTCAGGATTGGCACAGCTCTGCATACAGCATGCATATTTAAGCCCTCTGAATTTCATTTGCCGAAATGAAGACTAGAATCCAGGGCATACAGAAACTTTTAGCTAAGCCAGTTATAAATCCTTTAATCTCATTTTTATCTGTATATAACTTGTAATTAGTTAACTGAGTTAGTTGACTGACTGCGGTCGACACCCCCTGACAGCTCAGTGGCAAGATGTAAATGAAAAAACAAAATAAGAAGAAAAAAAGGGGGAAAAACGCCATTTAAGCGAATGACAGATTGGACTTGATGTAGGAAAAAGGATTTATTTTTTATGCCCTGTATCCATTAAAAATTGATAAAATAAAAAGGGCACAACAAAGGCAGAAAGCATATCCATTTACAAAATGTATACATACATATATGGCTGTACATGGCTTTACTCACATTTTATAAACTTGAATATCTAGGACGTATAATTTATGATGGGTACATCCTTGGGTACGGGGTATCACCAAGCCCAGTTGTCTGGAATGGAGCACTCTTACTTGTTTTCTTTTAGGTTGCTCCCAAGCTAATTCGTATCAACGTTGACATTTTCATTGCACAACATACGACTCCAATGAAAATATAAAACATTTTCAATTTAAGATATATTTTTTTGTTTTTGACGCAAAAAAAATACTTTTTGGCACGTTTTGACAACGATAAACAAAAGTTGTTCATCCGCTAAAATCGTCGTGCCACAATGCCCGAACCCGTAACTAAATCTGTAGCTTACCACGCAGTCCTTGTATGCTATTTTGCCACGATAAACAAGAGCACATAAAACTGTTATCTGAGCCAACAAAAATTACCGGCAAATCGACAGAACGTTTTCGAAAGCAAGTCACGAATTCAGTAATACAAGAAAAATGAATTTAATGTTTAAGCAAATCGAAACAACTAAGAACGTATTTATAGAAATACAATACTTATTTTCCAGAAACTTTTCTATTATTTCAAACAAGTTGTCAAATTTTTTTTTTGTTAATTTTTTACCAACTAGCTGTCGCACGTTCACATCAAACACATCAAAATGGATATCAAAGTGATTTGCGAACGTCCATTGTTAATCACACAAAGGAATGCTAGAGATTTCAGGAACTTCATTGACACATGACGAATCAAAGTTCACACACACGTATATGTGCGTGTGTGTGTATGTGTGCCTGTGCCTGGGTGCGTATGTCAAAGCAATTTGTTGAACCCAAATAGCAAAATATCAAGCCAAATAGCACAGCACTTCTACCCTCTTCAGCGGCAATTTGGCCATAACGTATAAGTAAAATATTCATAAATTGCACAAAAGGCGAACCCAAACAAGATAATAAGTCCTTTGCCAGGGCCCGTGAGAGGGTGGAAATGGGGGAGCTAGGTGGATACTTTCTGTCTGTGTGTCAGTCTTAGTGTATTTCTGTTCGGAGTCCTAGTGGTACCTTCGCATTACGCTTACATATACATATATTAAATTAATGAAATTATTGACGACTGATTGAGTTTGACTGGCTTATAAGTATGCACATACACACACAGACTCAGGCACACACACGCATAAGCGCTTGATGATAATCGACTTTTGGGCATAAATATTATAAATCATCGCAATTATCATCGTTATTATTATTACAAGTAGCAGTATCGTCATCATATTGATAATCATCTTGGTGTGTGTCACTTGTTGCTATCATCTTGTCAGTTTTACGAGCCCTAAAAATTCACTGAATTGCCACATAAATTATGCAAATTAACGTTTGGCGTCGCCTGAAACGTATAATCATATAGACCATGCTTCATAAATACCGCATATAAGTGCTCATAGCAACTGACCCAATAAAAAATGATGTATTGACTGTCGGAAGCGTTTGGCAACAACAAACAACGCACCCGTGGATAATTAGTAGTACTTAAGGGCTTGGCATTCTATGCTCCTAATGCTAGCTCTACAGCTCAAATAGCTGGTAAATTTAGACCAGCAAAATCAAGTCCTAATACTCTCATTCGCATCACATTATTAGCTGACATGAAATGATAAATGATATACCTTTTGCTTGGCTCTTTTATTCGGACTAAATAATTCATTTAACAACAAATTATAAAATTTGTTTAATGGGAATAGGAAGATTAGTAATATTGGCGGGCATCCCTAAATATATTTATAGTCGGCTACGACTATATATGATAATCAAAATTGTGAATTTTCAATAAAGGGCGTAAAAAGTCAATTTTACTAAAATCATTGAAAATGTTATGTCGACCGAATTTTAAAAAATGCACTTAATTGTACTATTTTCAAGTCAGTTGCTATGGAATCTTTCATGCAGTTCAAATGTTATAAGAACCGTTAATTTGCTAAACTAACAGCAGAGTGAAACAACAACGGCAAATAATTATCTTGATTCAAAACCTGGTACTCAGGTCGTAAGTAACCCAATTCAGGTAATATCAAATTTATAAGCTTTATTATCAAACTATAATAAAACTTTATTGACTATTTATTAAATTTTTCCAAAAGCTCATACAATAATGAGTTTCTATCAGTCTTACTAAATAACTAAGGCCATTATGATTATTTCAAATATAATGGTGATATTTAGTTTTCGCTCAAAAATAGAACTCCTAAGTATTCCACAACAGGTTCCCACTCGAAATACTGTGCATTATACACATTTAGTGCTGGCTCTGTCACTAGTTTCGGGTCGTATGCAATTTAAAGTGCGATATGACTGTGTGTTTACTGATGAGAGACGAGTATATTGGTTTTGTCATTATTGGATTGTGCAACAGTGTACTTCAACATACATTTTACAATTGCAGGGTATTTAAAATGTAGTGGTGCAGTTGCATTTGACTATTTTCGATAGGAAGCCAGCAGACACACAACAACAACCACTACGAAAGCGTGAAGGAAATCTGGGACAGCAAGAGAGTTGAACACGTTGAGTGTATCAAAAAGTTGTAACACTTTATGGCCCATAAATATACATGTACACGTATGTGTGTTGTCGTTGCCGTGGGCTCACTTTAAGAGCCCATGTTGCAAATATTTTGGCAGCAAAATGCAAGCGCAGTTGACAGTTGACAATGTTAACGAGTTTCAAATTGGCCCATACACACCAGCAGATCATCACCCCGACCCCTCAACCAGACAACCCTTCACCCTTTATGAGTCAGCTGAACATTGTCAGACGCTTCGCAATGAGAAGCAGCAGCTTGCCAATTTGCCAGTTTTCAGTCGCTAATCAGGCCGTTGGGATTTTTTCACACAATGCTGTAAATTTGCCAAGTTTTTCCAGGAACGCAAACGAAACGAAAATGCGTTGTATTACGAATTACCTATCCACATGAGACACACTGAACCACAGAACTATTCCGCGAACCGAAATTTAATGCGACTAGCTTGGTTTCAACACACATCGAAAAATCTTGCAATAACCCAGAAAATTCGTTCCCAAGCTTTAAAAGTGAGGGAAAGACGTTATGGCAATGTTTTTGTTTAGCATCCGATTAGCTTGAAAATCATTTTCAATGCGCAATAAGTTTCCCTGACTTCGAAATATCAGAAATATCTTCTAGTAGATATGTACATTTTAAACGCATACATTTTATGCTTTCCAGATAAGACAAGATCCAATCATCATTTAGAAAGCTTATTTCAGTTAACATCAAAAAAGAACAAGAATATCGGCTGTCTTAGGTACGCCGAAGATAATATACTATTGTAATTATTCCGCTGACATTTCAACTTTAGTTGGCAGTTTCAATTATCGAATATATCGCATAGAAAAGGGTGAAATATTTGTAACCAAAAGCTGTAAGCAACAAAAAAAAATACAATAGCTAACTAATATATAAATAAATATATAAATATGTATATTATAATAAAAATAAAAGCTCACAAATACAATATTTGCTTGCCTTTAAGTTAACAGCACATTTTGAGGCGAATTTGTTTCTAGTGCCTTAAATATGTTGATAAATTTCATGAAGTACATTAGAAGCATAAAGAGTTTGTCGCCCTCTATAACTGTCGACCGTCAAATAGCACAGCTCAATGCTTTAACGGTCTGCTGAATTCACTTTGATCTAGGCAGGTACAAAACACACACATTCAAATATCCTCGCACACACAGAGATACACACACTTTGCGTCGCGTAATTTTTAATAAAGCAAAAACCCATTGAGCTTGTTCCTCCACCCGCCCTCGTTAATGACTCACCCCAAGCTCCACGTAAATCGTATATATGGGATAGGGGAGCGCAATCACCATGCCAGTTAGCCAGGTGGCACAGCAGCAGACGAAGCCGGGTATGCGGCCCTTGAGCGGATCGTTTAGCCAGCGCATGCGATCCCAGGCAATCAGAATGTGCGATATCATGGCAACATGTAACGGTATGTCCTGCAAGCACAAAATGAAGAAATACAGAGGTACAAAACATTACATATACTGAGTGCACTGAAACAAAAAACATAAACACGACATAGAAACATAAAACAGTATTTTCATTCGATTTAAATTATTCGCCAAAACATTTAGGTTCTCCCTTAAATTGATTAAAGGTATATTTATCTTAAATTTAAAATAACGTTATATTCCTCGGTATTTTATGAAGTAAAAATTAATTGCTATTCTGATATTGCTGTTCTTCGTCTTCTTTTAAGAAACTTGTTTTAAGAAGTTGGAAATTGTTTCTAGGAAATTTGCTTAAGATTTTCACGTCGATTTTCTAAGCTCGAAGGCATATATGATTTTCTGAGTGTATGGGGTAGGGACTGGGTAGTGAAGTAGGGTATGGGAGTGATTCCTCAGCTTTGTTTACTTAGTCCAATGGCTTAGGCAACCATTTTTCGGCCGTGTGCGGTGATTGAAACAAATTTGTTTTCCTCTGATTGTTGTTGGGGCATCGGAGCTGGTTTGGCTCGGCTGGCTGAGCATTCACATATGCATGTACATACATGCATATATATATATATATATGTACACCTAAATATATTTATATGCACATATGTATAGAAATTCGGGAAGCATGCAGACATTTGCCCTTCTTGTTATGCTTGAATGCGAAATCCCAAAGATTTGCCATGGTTATCCTTTTTGGCTGGGCTTTTGCTCTATTTATTTGTTTGTTTGGGTTCAGATTGGATATTGTGACAACACCTCACATGGACATGTAAGTGTTTGTATGTAAGTCAACCATCTATAGCATATTGTCTGGCATTGAGCAATGGTCAATCTATTTTTCTCAGTATAACCATCTACTTAAGCCAAGATAATACAAAACAGCACGAAAACAGCTCAAATCTTGGAGGTGTCGAAGATTTGGTATCTATGCGAGAAATCTAATCAGACATTAAATCTTGTTAAGTAGTTGCGAATTGTGCTAAGCGCAAGTTAATCTCATGTTTTTATTCACAGGCTCGAACCGAAGTCACCGGCTTACGAAACACGCGATTTATCGATTATCGAAAATAAACTAAACTTGATATTTCAAATTTGCAGTTTCTAGCTCTTAGTTCTTATCGTTTTTGGGGGCGGGACTGGGCGTGATCCCAAATTTTCCGCATTTTTGGAGGGTGTTACCAGCAATATACCTTTCAAATTTAGTTACCCTACTTTTCAGATTGTGTAGATATATGGTCTTATCGATTTACGCAAACAAATTTGGGGAGCCGGGGTGGACGTGGCCATCCAATTTCTTTTCGATCGCTTATGGTAGCTATCAGTAACATACTTTTAAAATTTTGTGACTATAGCTTTCAAATACCTGGGGGCGGCGGCTGTGGGCATGGTCTGAAAATATATGTGCCGATCTTTGAAGGAGGTTACCAAGAAGTTACCTTCCACGTTTAGTGACTCTATCTCCAAAATGTTTGGAGATATGCTGTTTTATTGACCTACACTTTCAGAAATATCGGCTTTGGCGATTATGGGCTCAGGTGTAAGCGAGGCTACCAGAAATATACCTACTAAATTTGACGGCTCTGACTCAAAGCTGCAGAAAATATAGCCATTTCAAATTTTTAGGAGCGGAGGGCCTGGGGGCGGTAGAGGTGGGCGTGGCATATGCCGATCTTTGAAGGACTGTAGCCTTAAAATTGTGGGACATATGTGGCTATATTGATTTGCATGAACTTTAAGTATATGTTCCAAGTTTGAAGTCTCTATCTCTAGGGGTGTCGAAAAAAGTTGCATGCATACAGATGGACAGACAGGCGGACGGACAAATGGACAGACAGCATGACGGACATTGAACAAAGCCAGTATACTATGATACCTTCGGTATTAAAAAATAATTACAATTTTAGAATTCTATGCACACACAAAATAAATGATAAGAAAATCGAATTCGGAACTAAGAAATAAAAACACTGGATTTTATGAAGACACAACCTTCAGTGATAAAAGTATTTGCATTTCAGAACGATTTATTTTCTGAGTGTGTAAGCACATTCTATTCACCTGCGATTTGAGAAATTAGTCAAGTATTAATCAAGAGGTTGAAGAAAGAAATAAATGCTTTAAGCAATGTTGTACAAATTTATTGTATGGCTGACAGTCGTAATTACAGCTCGCATTCTAATGCTATTTCTTGAAGTGATGAAATTTAAGGTGTCCCAAGTAAATTGTAATTTTTGTTGAATGCCTACGTCGCCAGTGGTATCAATCAATTTTCATGGGGTGTTAGGCACGCGAGGTTCGCACACACACACTCACACAGAAAAGCGCGCACCCATGACCAATGTGTGTGTAAATGCGACAAATATCCGTTTGCATGTGTGTGTGATATTTGTCGCTCATTGTGATAGCAATCAAATCGAATCATATCCGTTGCCTGGCATTTTGTTTCACATCTCTTCCGTGTCAATGAGTAGCTAATACAATCATACGCAGCGTCTGGCATCTAAATGTTGTATCTTCAAGTATGATAAAAAATACAATGATATTTTTGGGCAGTCTGCAATCCATAAACACAGTTCAAAAATGCCTGTAGAAAATTTGTATACTTCAGAAATAATATCGAAGTTTTCGAAATAAATTTCTTCCAAAACATTGTCAATTTAAAAAAATTTAAAAAAATAAAAAATAAAAATTCTCTCTATGTTTATTTCTAAATTTAAATATATTGGTAATACCTGTAATTTCTTATTTTTAACCAACGCATCTTGAAATTCTCAATGATATGGAGCACATATTTTGCTGAGTATATAATAAACGTACATACATGCGTACATATGTATGCATGTAGTATGTAGTTGTACCTAATAACAACATCAATCATCAATCAATATTCTTACTAACTAAGTAGAGAAAAGGACAGAGCATAGAAATAAGAAATAAGAAATAAGAAAGGAAATAAGAAATAAAATAAACGACAACTTACTTCCTAGAATCGTATCTTTACCAGCTTAAGTAGCTATGCGACTTGACTCGTGCATTTGATTATTCGATTTCCTGTAGCTGCTTTATCATTGCGCAACATTTATTTTCGTCACAAACGCAGAGATAGGGAGACAAATATGAACTGAAGAAGTTAAATGAGAGTAACAAAAAAATTGAATAAGGGTAAATTATATTTTATCCCAATGTTTGGTTGATGTGGCTGTCTGTTGTCCGTATGATTGTATGCCTATGAATGTATACATATATATATGAATGTATGAATGTGTTTACTACCTGCCGGAAAGCATGTCAATCATTGCGGCTTTGACAATAAGACATGCTTCGAATGCGTCGAATGTCACAGGTGGCCAATGAGACAAGGTGTTAAATTCATTTTGGATTGTCAATTCGCCTTTGATAGGCTTTGTTACGAACTTCAGGTGGCACTCCGCTCTTGAAATGGCAATTAGATTCAGTTGCCTGCCCTTTAGCTGCCACATAAGAGAGCAGAAAAGCATTGGACTTGGCCGCATCTCGTGTTAAATTTGAAGGCACACCACAAAGCACAGTATTATCTGTTTAGCCTGTATATGTTATGTATGTTGCAAGAGATGCAAGAAATATAAGCCGCTGTTTAAAAATATTATGTGATATTTGTTTTAATAGAGACGCGTAGTATTTCGTGCTTAATTCAAGAATGCATTCATGAACCAATTGTACTTATAATTTAGAGATTTCATTTTATCGCTTGGATTGATGTTGCGCACATTAACAATTGTGTTTAACATATCATCTTACGATAAATCAATAAATCAAACTGCGTGTATTTTATTAAGGAACGAATCCTTTGCTTAATTATTTTCTGATGCTGCATTTAAATTTTAAAAATGCCACATAAAGTTGGTTACAACTACCTAGAAACTACCCGGAAGCTGGTATCTTCCATGAATAATACGTTAAGGGAAGTTGTTAAGGCTAAAGGATACTACATGTTAAAATCCTTATTAAAGCCGGCAAATATGTTACTTTTTTAAGACTGTTCGAAATAAGCTTTGACATGTATTTTGGATATGTTTTCAGTTTTTGACTAATTTTAATTAATTAATTAATAGTTTAATAAAAACTAAAGTATCTTTTTCAAACGTGATATAACATGAAACAAATTGGCATTTAAACATAAGGTCTGAGACACTGTATACTTCGAACTGTTTTCATTGCTTGTTGCGCAAGAACTATTAAGCCAAAATCAAGAGTATTTTTATGTACAAATATTTGAATCAGAACTAATTGACGACTGAACCAACTAGCAACCAGATTGAATTGGTGAATTTAGAAAGTTTAACTGCCAAGGCGATGATGCCCATAACCATTAGAGTTCATTGATTGTTTTTAGCCATAGTTTAGTGACCGCTTCTTGGTTCTAATCAACTATCCGTGCTGGCCTGGAAGCTGCAGTTGCCATTGTGGTGAAGCAATAAAGAACCGATAAGCCAGAATGCGTTAAGTTTATGAACTTGTCATCGTGCCATAAGGATTATCGTCTCATATGCCCCACCGCTTCCAACTTAACAGCTTGCCAAGGCAAAAGAGAGAGAAAGATCAAGAGAAAAAGAAAGATGAAAAATATAGATAGCAATGCACAAGAGTAAACTAAATAAATGTGTCCTGGACCAATGGTGCAATGGCAATAAGTAAAAGGCGTAAGGTAACAGTAAAGTTGGCACTCACCTGGAGCATGGGTAGAAAGAAGCAGAGGAACTGTCCAAATATCCAGTTCTGGAGTAGCATCACCATCAGCGAAATGGGTAGCACCAAAGCGCACTGTACAAAATGGCATAGGGCCAGATTAATGATGAAAGCATGCGTGATGTCCTTGTAGAGTCGATGATACATGATGTACACAATGATGGCGATGTTGAGCAATACGCCCAGCAGCGCCAGTGCCGCATACTGTATAAGAAATAGCCAATAGACCGACTTGATGCTGGCCTTTAGTATCGGTCCATTGAAGCGCTCCATATCCTCTGTATCGTTAGATTGGCCGGCCAGAAAGTGTGCAATTACCAGTAAATACTTGTCGGGCACATCCTTCCATTTCTCCCCACTTGTGCTGGCCGCCATCTGGAATTCCTCATCGCCAGCCGTACTGGGAGTGCCCACATTATGGTCAACAGGCGACATTGTTACCACCTGCAATGGGAAACAACAGGAGGAACTAGAACAATGAATATCTAATACACATATCCGACAATCCCCACAACAATGGCACACAACTGATGCTTGGCCAGTGCATCGCATTAAAACAGTTAGTTAGACCAACAATAGTTGGTTCCTCTATTCGTTTAACGTTATGCATGCAAAAATAGACATTGTTGAATAACAAAAAGGAAAGGCGGAAGGTGATGTGGAAGGTGCACAGTTGGTTTTGTCAACTTATGCAAGGCATACACACAAATGATTAATACGAGATTCCTCGTCCCGGACAAACAGCGTATACTGCCTTTTTGCTGTTGTGTTGTGTTGTGCTGTGTTGCTGCCTTTTAAAAGCATGGGCTCACCCAACAGCAACTTTCCCGCACCACTTACCTACCTCCATCCAATCTCTACATCTCACGTTCCCTAGACGGGGAAGGTCCTCCAGTGTGGTAGACCAGCCTCCACACCGTGATACTCTAGCACTAAATAGGAGAGTGCCGCAGGCACAGCAAGGCGCCCCAGCTTCGAGGCGTGGGAATGTGGTGGTTAGACTATCCTGACCGTCACGCCTGGCACCGAAGCAAAGTGGACAGCGCTTAAAAAACAGGGATGAGTTCCTGCTAGCGAGGGGTCAACCCGGTGGGCTGGACGACCCGAAGTGGTGGAACCTCTGCGGTTCGAAGGGCAAGTGGTACCTACGGTACCTCCAGCCAGGACTCGCTCCGGAAGAGGCTCTAAGCAAGGCCAAAGAGCCTAGGGAAGCAGCTGCGGCACCGGCTCCCAAGAAACGCAGCAGCACCCTAACGCCACCGGTGGACACTCTTAAGAGGATGTGTCCGAAGGCCAAGGGCGCAGCTCGCGGTTCAGCGGCGGCAAGGGTGCAGAAAATGTGGCCGAAGCCCTGGACCTATGCCCGAGTATATCACGTGCAGCGGCCCAGCTCGTCAACATCCACAGATCCTCGATCGTCACATGCAGATATGGCGAAAAACGATGAGGACTCTGCCGATCGGCTGAAAACCGTAGTGTCACGGCTACAATCGAGGAAGGGTGTGCTCCTCGAGCGCAAAGTGGGAGACGACGAGCAGCGGTGACGGGGCAACTCCAAGCCCCAATCACTGGGTCAGATGGAGCCCTCCCTTTAGTAGATGACAAGGGTCATCGGTACAGGGATGGCTCAGGTAAACATCCACCGCGCTAAGACAACCTCGGCTGTCTTCGAAAGATGTTTACCAATTGTTTACCAATCAACACCTTGGGTAAGCCCTGGTCAGGAGCAATGGGTGAATAATGGAATTCAAGACCTGTATACGGCCGATTCAAAATTGTTATGGGATCCAGCACCCAGATCACGCATTATGGTGAGGAAGAGTATTAATTTTACTATCCTTTCAGAAGTCCCAAGTAGAGGCCAGTGGTAATGCGGTCTCTATTTTTGTAGTGTCTGCGTACTTTGCAGGAGATGTGCCTGCCCACCACCAGAAGGAGAGAAAATGGGGAAGTACTAGGAAAAAGAAGATGGCGCTGCTCATCGGATTCGATGCCAATGCGCACCACACAATATGGGACAGCATCGACATCAACATGAGTGGTGAGTGCCTCAAAGATTTTGATGTAAATATATAATAGCCGACATTTGTAACTAGAATCAGGGAGGAGGTGTTAGGCATCACCCTGATCAGTCGGTCCCTTAAACTTCACTTTAGGGACTGGCACGTTTCCCCAGAAGAATCTATATCTGTAAGAATTACAGAAACTTCTGCAAACGTATAGTAAGCACAAGCGAAGGCGCCAGGCTCCTTAGAGCACTGTTAAAGCGAGACCCGGATGCAACGTAGGGATAACTCCTTTACGACCAATAATATGGATAAACTAGAACTCCTTTTCGAAACGCACTTTCCATGGCGTGCGCCAAGTCAGCAATAATAACGGAGAGGCTAAAATGGGCAATTGGTACATTCCAGCCCTATAAATCTCCCGGACTAGACGGAATATCGACAGTTTTCCTTCAAATGGGTCAGGACATACTCCTCTCCCGTATTGAGAAAACTCTAATAAGCAGCCTAGCCCTTGGACATATACCGAGCGCATGGAGTAAAGCTAGGGTGGTCTTCATTCCCAAGGCAGGATAGACAGACATCACCAACCCAAAGTCCTCTAGACATCGATTTTACTGAAAAGGTTGGAAAAGGTGGTGGACTACAAAATGAAAAGACTTTGCTGCATCCAACATGGCAGGTCCACGGACACAGCACTTTACGAGTTGCGGCGTACTTTAAGCCGATCAAGGCTACCCTCTCGAGGAGGGGCCTGGACCCAGCTACCAGCAGGTGGATACTTACACTCCTGCGGTCCAGACGAGCCATGGCAATAACTCATGACAGCACCGTAACAGTCTTAACCACTAAAGGCTGTCCCCTGTCAGTAGATGAACTACTTAACAGACTTGTCAACAGGGGTATTCAGTGTCAGGGATATGCCGATAGCATTGTTATCATAGCACGAGGCAAATTTGAAGAATCGCTCTGAGACATTATTCAGTTAGGGTTGAAAATAACGAGTGACTGGTGCACTGAGGTTGGACTCAGCATAAACCCAGCAAAAATACTCATTGTCCCTTTCCCCAGACGATACAAGTTACAGAGAATGAGGCAAATATGGCTTTCAAGAAGCCTATTAGAAACAAGCATTAAGTTAAACTTTGACACTTATGTACAAAATACGATATCAAAGTGCTCCAGAGCGCTTTATACATGTCGTAGCATAGATGGGAAGTCATGGTGGACATCACCAAAGATAATGGGATGGCTATACCTAATGGTAGCAAGACCCATGCTGACCTATGGAGGTGATAGGGTGCGGCTGATCACCGTGAAAATACAACTGGAAAAGCTGCAGAAAATGGCCTGCCTATGTATGACAGGAACAATGCGCACCTGCCCAACAATGGCCTTGGAAGCCTTAATGGAGCTCACGCCACTACACCATATCATAAGGCTCCAACATAAAGCCACGCTTTTGAGGATTTCTGCAGAAGGAGTTGGAGGCAATCACATTCCAAGCCAGAGAGATGCCCAACTTCTTTCAGATGAACTTCCCCTACTGATGCAACCTAGGGATGAAATGTTAGCTGAATACGTATTCAAACAAAAGTTCACATTTCCCAGTTCACAAAAGGGAATGGACGACTCTATAAAATGGTAAGCCGATGAATCACTCACAAATCAGGGCACAGGCATATTTCACGTTGGGGTGTGTGCGATAGGGAGATGTGCTGAGTTCAACTTGAAACGAAACTATTGGAATACAGATATATCCATCCTATCCGATAGTCAAGCAGTAATAAACGCTATAATGGGGACGAAGATAACATCAAAAGTAGTCCATGAGGTACGATCCAAGCTTGACCCGCTCGGGACACACAATAGGCTTACCCTAAGATGGGTCCCGGGCCACAGGAACATAGTGGGGATCGAGACGGCTGATGAGCAAGCGAGAATAGGGGCAGAGAGGCCGCTTACAGGGCCAGAACCGTTTTGTGGCATAGGAAGGCCCACAATACCAATGCAACTTAGAAACGAAGAAGGACAGGGGCGACAACGGAGCTGGGCAGAGGCACCAGAACTCCGACAAGCCAAGTCTTTTGGGGGGCTATAATCTTAAACGATTTAAGCAAGTAATAACCATAGGGAAGAACAGGCTTAGGATACTTATCGGTCTACTGACAGGTCATTGTAGACTAAGAAGTCACCTAACTAAAAAAGGTATTTATAGTACTATGCATGTTTTGTGAAAGCGTGGAAGAATCATCAATACACATCCTAACAGAGTTTGTTGCCTTAATTAGAAGAAGATACAGGATGCATGTTATGAGTTTCAAAGACATAGAAGCCCTCAACCCGACAAAGATTCGCCCATTCGTGCGGGAGCTGGGGTTGATGGAGGAGCTATAGGCTCAGCATGGGGCCCAACAGATCAAGTAAGTCGCAGTGCAGGCATCCCAATTAATAATAATAATAACTTATGGGCCCAATGTTAATATACACCATGACAATTCCTTATGTAATATATTATGCATAAACTCCACTCGAGTTGCTTTCTATTAATTTATAATTTTGTTAGTTTTTGACGTGAATTGTTATACACTTACAAACGCAAGCATTTATTGTATTACATACTTTTATTAAAAAGTCAAAAAGACAATTTCTTAATTTATATATTGAAAATGGAATTAAGCTGAGCTGCTTTTCTCAAAATAATATTTCGCTCATTTTGAAAGTCAATTGGTAAATTCTTTTATACCCATACAATTAATATAAATCTACGGGTTTGGCACTGATTTAAATAAACAAGTTGTCAATCACTAGCCAAAATTTAAAGTTGTAGGAATAAATTTACTGCTGGTTATACACAATCAAATATGAAAGGTACAGAAACTGTAAAAAGGTAGAATCAACGAATCTCAAAAAAAAAATGCAGGGATCCTTGAACTGAATTTAGTTACTATATATATATTTTAAATTTTCATAAAAAAATTAATGAACAAAATCGTTGCCGTACCGATTGTATTTCGATGCTGATCATTTAAAAAATTACTTTTTTTCAGAGAATACAACAACTACTGATGAAGTAAAATGTACTTCGACAGGACTTAATACTTATTTGTATTTGTACGAGATACACTCTTATCGAGTATAGATTTCGTTCGTTTATTTCATTGTTTACCCATCGTCTTGTTGCTGCTGCTGTTCTTGTGGTTGCAAGTTACGCTTAGTTCACCATTGCTAGGTATGTGAAACGGAAATTACCAAAAGCATTTCAAACGGTGTTGCACCGACACACTAAATTGTGGAAAATTAAGATATGTTTGTATCATATATATTTATTACACTTCTGACATTCTATTTGACTGTGGTTGCTGAACTGCTTGCAATTAATTAAAAAAATTAAACTAATTAAAGTGCTAGACTCCGTTTAGAGATAGATTTGTTTACCCATGAGAAACAAATATAAGCAACTATCTAAGGATTGAAAAAAATGTAATCAGCTTATGGCTTACGAAAACTAATAATCCAAATTTGAAGTCTAGAGCTCTAATAGTTTTCGAGATCGGCGTGTTCAACCAGATGAACATAAAGACAGATAACAGAGAGACATTCTTACATGCATATCAATATCTTCATTATATCCCTTCTAACAATTTTATTGGGGTCAGTGCATAATTGCCGACCGGTTATCTCTGCCACTCATAGGTTGTACGATAGCTCAGAGTTCCTAAATAAAGGTGAACATGGTTATGGTTTAGTTATCACTCTCCAAATCATAATGTGCACTGTATTGACCTATATTAGTGATGATGATTGCACTAATTTAAGGACACAAATAGAAGATTCTCAAGGCGATGAGAACTTTTATGAAATCAGAGAACAAGCGCGCAAAGTTTAAATCGAAAAGTGTGTGACTTAAGACGCTTATCGTCATGTTTCTTAGTTCAGTTTCGCGTTGACTTTCAACACAAAGAGGTACAGTGTCTCAGACGTTATTTCGACCAGTGTCTAGCAAAAAATTTTTTGCTAGACACTGGTCGAAATAAGGTCTGAGATACTGTATATAAATTGAAATCACTGAGTCGAATACATAATGGCTTATATTGGCTTGACATTTATTGTGCTTTTATGGATGTTGGCAACCAATATCCTCCAAACCTGGGGAACAAGCCGCCGAGGAGGTTAGTTCCTCTTGTTTTTCCAATTGGTCAGACTCATTTACTAAGCTCAAAGCTTTTCTAGTAAATTTAAAAAGATTTATTCATTAAAATCACCTTTTTGTAGTATATTGGTTTTGGTCAAAACCCGCGTCGGACAAAGTGCAAAAATTGGAGTGCTGGACAAAATCGATATTCGCAAATCGATAAGGCCACATATCTCCCACAATTTTAAGGCGACGGTCTCCAAATATGGTTAGTATGTTGTTGGCGAAGTCCTTCAAAGATCGACATTTTCAGACCACGTCCATTCGCGCCGCCCCCAGGAACTCGAAATCTGAAATGCGCATATCTTCCACAATTTGTGAGCTAGAGTCACAAAATTTTGTGAATAAGCTTCGCTAAGAAAAATTGGATAACGACGCCCACTCCAAGTCCCTAAACCGATACTTCAGTTAGTGTAAATCGATAAGACCATATATCTCACACAATTTAAAAGCTAGAGTCACCAAAATTTGAAAAGTGTATTGCTAGTAACACCCTTAAAAAATGCAGAAATCATTGGACAAAGCCCATTTCCGCCTCCAAAAGCGATGAATGCCTATATCTCCCGCGTACACCCACCCTGTTCTTTGCTACCTGTTATCAGCTGGTCGGTTACGCCCGACTGCAACGTTCTCTCTTGTTTAGTGTTGTCAACAATAGTTCCAATCATCTGGCCTCTCTCGGATACTTAGATACCATTACTCTCGACAATTGTGTGTTATGTGATTGTCCTGTAGCCGACCAAAATCCTGACGACGAGCAAATGCGTGGACCTCAAAAATAATTAACGTAGTAAAGATGTAGTCGGATACAGCGATCCGAGAAATTTTAGATGGAAAAGGGATTTTGAAAATAAAATCGCAAATGTAAGCTCGGGTACGCTTTGCAATGAGAAGGAGCTGAAGGGAGAGCCAAATCTGCATGCCGTTGGCTTTGCTCAGAGTGATGATAGTGAGATGTGAACATAGTATATTTTATAATATCTCCTTTTGCATTATCTATTTTTAATGCTTCTAAGCACCAACTGCGATTCGTTCACTTCGCTGCTGTCAAATCTGAAGCGTCCCAATGACCTACGCCCAACAAGAACGAGTGCGTTATGAATGATAACCTTTTCTATTATACCCTTATCATACGCGGATCAGTCAAAAAACGGTTTGTCTCAAGGAAATGATTATAATGAAAAAACTATACTTTATACTTTTACTAGTTTAGCTTAACACAAGAATAATCAACAATTGTTGTATGCAAAATTTGATATCTACATCGTCATCTCCGACTGTAAACAAAGGTTGCGCCAGAGATAACGACAAGCATATGGTAATGAGCTTATGATGTTCTACAATATGAAATAGACTAGAAGATACCCTGCACCCAAGCCCGTACATATCATAGGCACACGTCTTCGATATTCAAACAATCGAAACGTTTCCGATTGAGATCAAGTTGAATTTTCGATTTCCTTAACAACTTTTGTGTTTTTTAAACGATCTTGATGAAATCTACGACAGTGTTCCTTTATTCGATAGCCGATATATATTGATATAAGCTTGTTATGGAAAACAACAATATCATTTGATAGAGTGTAAAAATAAGCCAACGTCAGCTAAAGAATTCAATCTAGATGGCTAGACAAAAACAAAAATAACAGATCCAACAACAGTACACAGCACGCACACATATATGCAGTGGCTGTCACGAATGTTATGTGTATGTCTGTATGGGTATTTATGTGTATGTATGTATGTGTATATGTTTGCCAAGTAGCCACAGTAATAACCGCAGACAAACAACACAAGAATTCTGCTGTTTCTCGTCTGTTCTACGAGCCGGCTTTTGTCCATGTAGACATTTGCCAGTTGCCGTTCTTGTATTTTCCAAGTTTCCGTTATGCCAGCTATTTTTTGTGTTTTGTTTCTGTTTTCATTTTCCATTTTAAGCAGCAACTTCCGTTCAATTTATTGTGCCTAATTTTTCTTCACTTTCGGAAAATATTCGTTTGTGAACGAAGCTGTCTGGCAAATAGAGGGTGCCTTAGGTACGGAAATGATAACTCGAAAGGCAATTTCAATTTAAATTTCAACATAATTTGCAATTTGCATAATATAATATATCGTTATAATCAAAATCCTCTTGCCAAATGCTGAGATAATTTTGAGAATGCGTTAATTGTTGTTGCATTTTATCTTTGTGACTGTATTATTTAAAAGGAAATTCAATCTAAAGTGTGATTAGATTTATATAAAAGCCTCTGTGCGATTTGAATCGACTAAACTGTAGAGCACACTGTTTATAAGATATACTCTTTAACCCTTTTCACTCTCGTAACCTTATATTTCAAGTTGACAACACTAGATCCATTTCATAATCAGAACTTAAAGTCTTTGGAATTGAAATATATTTTGAAATGAATTCAACTATTGTTTAAGCTGATACGTCGCGAAAAGCAAGAAAAAAATGTAATAATTATAAACAAAAAATATAACAACAAAAATGTAACTTAACACGTGATTGTTTTTAATTTCTTTGCTAGCTTAAGAAACTAGTTTTATTTATTTTACTTAGAATGCAATACTCAAATATTTCTTAAATTGACCAACGAGATACACTGGTATATAAATCAATAAGTGTGTTTTAATAATAATATTAATACAGATCAATATTTGTCCTATATTTCGCAGACCTAGAATCTTAATCTCCTGAAACTGCACCAAGAATAATAGCTTTTTACAAATAATTTACAAATGATTACCTTGCCTGGGGCAATTGTATTTGCATCCATTGTCTCTCTTTTGCCACTGTCAGCTAGCGTCATTGGGGCTTCGGGCAATGCACTGCCTTTGCCTTGGGGCAAACGGCTGGAGCACCCTGTACGCTGTGCTGGACTGGCCCCAACTGCAGCGACCGCTCGGTTTGATGACCCATGCACTGGCAACTGTTGGGGCGCTTAATTTTATTTGAGCATGCGCCCAACCCAACTCATCCCGAACCACCAAGAAAATATTAGAAGTTTTTTGCCCTCCGACTGGTCGGCGGCTTAGCTTATCTGTGCTACGTTTGGGCACACTCATACATACGCGTACATGTGTGCATATGTAGATGTGTGCGAGGCCCCAAATGAGGTGGCCCATCTCCGCGCTCTATGGCTTGCCCAAGTCCCTGCCTATACAGATATATATACATATGTGTATGTATATATCTTTTGGCCTGCACGTCTGGCGCAGCGTGTGCAAGCGTTATGTGCCGACTGCCTGTCGAGTTTATTATGCCTTTCAATGATTTATGCGGCACTGACAGGCCACATTACGGCCATAGAGTGTCCCGAGGGGTCGAGTGCAGGCAGGTTGCAACTATCGCCCCAGTTTCGCTTCAATTCCTTCAGTTAGCTCATCTGCATTTGCGCAGGAATGCAACGGGCAGAATAATGTGAGGTTTTCTACACTTGTTGAGCATTGCACACACACACACACATACAATTACCCAATTTCTGTCAATTCCCCAGACACATGCTTACACACTACGTATGTATGTATGTATGGATGTACATTACTGCCAGCCTAGCTGGCTTATTTCTAATTATTACTACTAGTGAACAGGCAGAAACTTAAACGATTTTAACGCATCCTAGCTAGCCTTTGTGTGCTCTGTGCTAAGAAATAAGTTTTGTATTTGCCCCGAAATTTTGACAGCTGCATTCTCAGGCCTGCGGCTGCGACGCCTCGAACGAGCTTTCACAGCCATGTCTGCGGTTCCTGTCTGCCATTTAGCTTGATTACTTACACCAGCTTATATTATTATGGAGCTAACTCTAGCCTAATTTTGCTACTTATATCAAAGAAACAAAAGTGAATCCTAAAAAGTTGTATCAATACACTCAGAAAAAATTGTTGTGCATTTTAGAAAATTACACTGAAATAATCAGTCGCAGCAAACATTTTCTGAATTTTAGAAATGGTTTCTATATAAAAGAAAAAAATATTTTTTCTGCAAGTTGTTAATAAATAATAATATAATAGTTAATAAAAATGATTCTAGAAATTAAAAATACAAAAGCTTATTTTAAAGAGAGAACGTTGCAGTCGCGCGTAACCGATTGAGAAATACTTTGATACCATAAGTTATTCCAGCCGATAACAAGTAACAGGGTGGATGTAGTCAAGAAGTACTGTTCAAGTTTGCCTTTTGAATTGCGGTAGATATAAGCTAGTACCGTTCCTTCGAAGTTTGGTAACTGTAGCTCTTAAATTACGGAGATATTGGATTTGGGAAATTTTGGGGGATGATCGATTTTCTAGCCCCTTGGTGGATTTAGCAATCCAATGTTTACACTTTGTCTGACGCGAGCACAGACCAGTATATGTTCCAAGTTTCAATACTCAGTCTAAAAGGATGTCGAAAAAAGTTGCGTTCATACAGACGGACAGACAGACAGACAGCGTGATGGACATTGCACAAAAACAAAATATTCTATGATACCCTCGATATCAAAGTATACAAAATTCTGATAGGGATAGGCAGAAAATAGTATTAAAATTTCCATTCTCGACTAGTATGAAAGAGTTTATCTGGATTTGAGTCGTCGTAAAATCGTAATATTTTTTCTTTATGTTTATGTTATAGACTTTAAGCTCCTGGCATTATTGGTTCCTTGACAAATTAATGTTTTATAACCCTTCAGTAGGTTGATTAATGCTTAAAATATAAATGCATTTAAAAATATATATATGTATATTTATATTTTAGTTTATAAATTAATATTTTTATTAACATTTTATAATATGACAAAATGTTCTGTGTGCACATATATAAAACAACTACAAATTATACATAGTTTTTCCAAATTTGTATTTAATGCACACTGTAATTAAGGCAAGGAATCAAAAAGCACAACCTTCCATTTCAGAAATATACTTTCTAAATAATTAGAGCACCCTTGGCGCCAAAAGTACACGGATTTTCTGCAAAAAATAATTAACAAATTTGTTTTAACACTATTTAATAAGTTTTAACAAAATATCTTTCGTTTTTCACAGACACCTTAATATGTTGACTAGCTTGACTTGACGTTCTTTACGTTCTGGATAGTTCTGTGTAGTTTAAGCTTAATACATCCAAAATGAAATTTAGGTGTGGCAATGTTGCAATGCATATCAGCGAACAATGAATACGTATGATTAAATATCAGAGTTATATATAGATGTTATATCAAACAACACTTTCTGCAAAACTTGCAAATTAACATGGCATTAATAAGAAGAAAGTGAAGTATGGTTAATTAAGTTTATTTGGTAACGTCACATTTTAAACTTGTGACGCAGCAGTGCTATCTGTTTGCAGTTAGATTTATATTTCGAAATTCTAGAAAGGAGCACATTTACATTTTATTTGAAAAGCAGCATAAAACCTTAAACATCAAAAAGGCATTAAGCTGTCAGTATGAAATAAGGTACATACCTTTTAGCCAGGCTGCAACTTATGCGCAAACACGAATCAATTTTTGTTACCAGTCATCCAAATCCACTTCATAGTGCTGACAGTTATGGTTTCACGGCGGCCCCCAAAAAGTCACCAGATTTGTAACGCCAGGGAAAAGCGTCAGTGCATCAATCAAAGCCACTTAGCACTGGCTCATAAAAAACAAGTAAGAGTGCTGTAGTCGAGAGAGCTCGGTACGAAATACCCTGAACCGAGTTGTTAAATATTTCTAGTTTTATTGGAAAACTTCCCTTTAAGAGTTTTGCACCAAAGTGTGAGCAGGTCTGCAAGTGCGCACTGCCGAAATACACGTGAATATTCATACATACATATATACGTACATGCAATCGTAACGGGGTAACGGGGCTCTTCAGAATACATACAAAAACATATTGACGCTCGCGTCGATTATCATATTTATGCATACAGAAAATGCTTGCGGCTGCTGATAGAAATGAGATCAATATGATAATATATTTTCGACGATAACTTGGGTGTTTCTTATCCGATCTTGATGAAATGGACAGTTGATCAATAATATGCATATGCATGTTATGTATTTAATTAGAAGATTCTGCCTATAAAATTGTAGCATTTATTGCAATCGGGATTTTAAATGTATCGATAATCGAGAAACAAAGACAGTTATCGATCAAATAAAGGAAACTTGATCTGTGCCTGGTATACGAGAAACTATATTCCAAATTTGAAGTCTCTAGCTATCATAGTCTCTGAGATCTGCGTGTTCATACAGACTATATCGACTCGGCTGTTGATCCTGATCAAGAATATATATACTTTATGGGGTCGGGGAAGCTTCCTTCTGCCTGTTACATACATTTGCACAAAACCATTATACCCCATTACCCATTTTTAATGGGGTCAGGGTATAAAAAGAGCGATGCGATCCGCCATTTAGTTGGCAATTAAATGGATGGCGACTCAGCTACGCTTCATTGCCACCAAAACAATTTGCCAAGCCTAATGTCACTGTGTGTGTAAATATGTGTGTGTGTCTGGTATTCGCCACTTGCAGATGCTTTTGGCTCGCTTTGTTGCCAACTAGAAGTCAAGCTAGTAATTAATACTGATTTCTAGAACGCTCATCGATGCGGAACATCGCACACTAGACGAAGGTGTCCCTAACAACAGCGACAACGGCAATGGCAAAAACCACAACAAGAGCATCCGAAATACGCTATGTGATAACGATAGCGATAACAACAATAACAAAAACAAGATTCGACTAATAACCATATGCTGCTCAAGGTTTTACTCACCTATATCCTGAATAGAAAAAAACACATACCTTCCACACCAACATACTGCCCACACCTGTCATCCAAGTTGCTTGCTCATTTTGTTTACTCATGGCGTCTTTAATTGCTTAACACCAATTTCATTCGCATACGAAACTTTGCTAATTAAGTAGCTGTAGCTGACAGATTAACATGAACTCACATTCAGTGAAATGCCACGAGTTATTTGCAATGTGCATAAATTCTTACAGCATTGTCTAATGAGAATCTAATGCGATATTCATTAATTTTATGTGAATCTTCTCTCTGTATTCTTTGTACATTAATACATTAACAAATTTGAAATTCATTTGTGTGAGTATGTGTAGTGCGCTTGCTTAAGTTAATAAAATATTATGCCTAAGATTATCTTTTGGATTGTTTTAATATCAAGCACAATGTCGAGCCCTTTTGGTAAGTTTATTAAAAATTTGTCTTATCACAGGGGACTCGAGTTCTGTCTGCCGAACGTGATGGTTTTGCAAGTCCCAGCGACTTAGATTTTTTCGTTTCCTCGTGGATATAGAAAAAGTTACACGCGATGAAAATCGACTCTAACCAGCAATTTTTTTTACCAATTGAACACATAATATAATAGCCACCAACAGAAAATTCTCTGTGCGTCTCTAACAAACAAATAATAATTATTTCTTGTGGAAATTATATTCAAAATTGTTTTTATCGGCCCCCGCCAAATATGCACGTCAAAAGAAAAAAACTATAATAGTAAATAAATATAATAAATATATACAATTTACCTACTGGAGAATCAAAGAAGAAGAAAAAAAAAATGTTTTTGTCACGGAACTGAGGCTTCATCGCCAGCTCAGCTGTACAGTCACCGCTGCACTACACACAATTTGTATAACTATAATTCACAAAATTTTGATGGTGTAGTAAATATTTTTTATATTTTTAATGAAAGAATTAAGAGAAAACCCCATATTAAAATTATCAAAGTCCATCTAAAGTGAAATCAAAATATGAATAATATGGAGTCAAGTTGGTGCAAACAAATTTAGATTAAACGAAACAACAAGTTAAGAAATGGGGAAAAAAAATTACAACACTCGTTAACATTAAAATTTTTCTTTTAAAATTAACCACAATTTACCCCTCAAGCCAACCACATGCCCCGCCTACAAAACATCGTTTGGATGTGGAGGATATTCAAGTAAGTGCATCTGATCCACAATTTTGTTTTTGTTTTTAATTTTATTGTTGGTAAGCAGCAATAATGCTCCGATTTTAAAGAGTGTTAAAATGTGAAGCCGTATCAAATTGCACGTGCAAAACTCTCTCAAATTTATGATGAGAGAGACATCACAGATAAGAAACAAATACTCACTCATCTTTGATCGCCCTTACAATTAGCAGTGGGCTTTTAAGATGCCAATTGGAATTAACGCACAGTCCAAAAGTATGCTAGCACTTTAATATCGAAGTCGCTGTCGATTTAGCCTGCCGAAAATAAATGAATGAATAAACCCACAAATGGAAATGAAATAAATATAAGTAAATAAAATATAAATAATAAAATAAATATATAATATTATTAATATTGTGAAAAGAAAAATAACAATAAATAACCATAGTATTAAAATAATATATATATACATAAGCAGATAAATAATAAATGAAATAAGAAAATGATTTACATAATTAAATAAATGAATAATTTTGTTTTGCCCTAATACTCTTTAGGTTCCAAGATTTTTTTAATTTCATTTTTTTATTCGTCTATTTAAAGTAAAAATTTAAATAAATTAAATTCACAATTTAAAGACAAAAATATTATTATTACTAAGTAAATAAAATAAACTTGAATATGGGCTTACAATAATAAAAAAAATTAAAATAGCTAAGACACAAATGAATTTATTATATTAACTATCGAAATTGTCTACCAAATTTTTTGTTCCGAATAAAATTAAAAGGTCTTATTGATAATAATTTGGTAAAAATAATTCATATTAAAATCTATTACACTTATTTTGTATTATATTAGACCATATAATTTCTTTCATCTCATTGTATTTTTTTTATTTAAGTGCAACAAGCTCATTTAAAGTTATAATTTTCGAAAAATGCACAATAATAAAATATTAGATGTTACAAAACGAAAATCAATTACCCATAGACTAAAATTAAAATAAATGAATACCTGTTATTAGGATATTGTTAAAATGAATATTTAAACTTTTTTCTTTTGGAAATAAGTAGACGCTGTTTTAGGGATCATCAAATATTATTATGTTTAGGTGCATGGTGATCTTGGTAGGGTACGCATCTGCTGTGGCAATTACATCAGCCCAACTCAAACAACGAAAGCCCAGGAGTGTCGCCTCCATATTATATTTATGAGATCGGAGCAATTCCTTTTTCCCCTCTTCCCAGTGATTTTGTTCGAACTATAACCGCACGCGATATCTTTTAATTAGTATTAAGCACAGCGAGCACGCAGCGCAAGAAACTTTAAGGAACCCCGAACTAGCGCGTACACCACGTCTTGAAGGCTATATTAACATCTGATCGTCAAATACCAGGCTGTATGCTACATATGTGTACCAAAATTGCTATTTAGACACTAGGCATATTAAAATATACGTAAAAAGTGTATACTGTTATTGTGAATTTGTATGTAAAAACAGGAAGAGTCGTATTCGACCCCACGCCATCTGACATCCGTCTGTATGAACACTATTGTTATTATTGCTAGAGACTTATCCGCGCGGAACAAGTTTATTTAATTTTATCGATAACTGCCTCCGTTCCGCGAATATCCATACATGAAATGAGAGCAATTTCGTGCAAAATTCTCAAAGCGACATCATTTTAACGTGTTTAGATTAAAATGTTTGGCAACTGCTTATTTTTTCTGTGGATAAGAAAGTTGAAAAAGTTTGAAAAAACCCTTTATTCACACTTCAATTTCAACTTCATAATTTTTGTTTTTATTTATATATTTGAGTCGAACGCCGATAACAGCTAGAGCGCTTATAATTTTGCAGTAAGTTAAGAGATTACTTCACTTCTTCATTAATAAAGAAATACTATTTTGTAGTCCAAATGAAAAATATTAGACTTGTTTGATTGATTGATATAATTACTGTGCATATTTATAATTATACCTTCTACGAGAAAAGGCCTTAAGGATTAATTTGTGAGTTAAAATAAAAACTCATAAATAATGATTATTTTGTGAAGCTCAAAGTGCGATTATAACTTTTTTATTGTGACTAATGTTCCCCAGCAATTAACAATATCCGGAATATATAATAAGTTTATTTTAATAAACGTTTTACACATTTTTCTAAATATGACAATATTTGAAAATCATTTTTTCCATATTTACTAATCCCATTTGCTTAATCCAATTGCAAATTCAACTGATCGCATCAAAATCTAATATTTTCTACTGACCAGTTCAACCCAAGTTCAAAATCAGATACCAATTGAGAACATAATTTCAGCCCAAATGCGGATTCAAATTATTTTGCTGTTATTGGATATGCAAAACATTGAATCAGGAAATTGTCTTGTTTTGAAGACCAATTTACGAATTAAAACGAATAAATTTATAAACATATTCAATCCAATTACTAAAATATGGCAAGCAATGCTCATCCATTGACGGTCGATTTAAAAATTTGAAAGAACTCAAACCATGGCTAATATACTGTAATTACAGTGCACTGCGCTCAATTTTGAATGACCATTTTGACGATTGCTTCTCGCTTAATTTTACGCATTTTGAATGATGTACAAATTCAACAAATTGGGTGGAATTCTTCCCTATAAGCTTCGTTATTTGTGTGGTATTATTATATAAAATTCACTGAATTGCATGCATGGTCAATTCAATGTGCACACCACACCACCCCCACCGCATATGCCTCTACCCGCGCTATGAAGCATGCTACGTATAACTTGAATACGCAACACTGACAAAAGCAACAATAACAAGAACAATGCGACAATGCGAATTAATTGTTTGGCAACACGCAAAGCGACATTGAGTAGAAAACATATTTAATTAGCAAATAAATGATTTTGAAAAGTATACCCCAACGCCATGCCGAACAACAGCTGGGCCGTTAAATGAACAGAGCATCCAAATTATTTCACCATAAAATTATCATGAAATATGTATGTATGCGTATTTATGTGTGTATGTATGTATCTATGTATGTATGCGCGTCAAGGCCCATTAGGCTCTTGCTTTTTGGTCAAGATAATTTAATGCTCTAAATCTCCATCGCTCTGTCCCTCACTCGCTTACAATTGTTAAATGAAAATAGCATTTTGAAGCCACTGCCTGCGTCAAGTTTTGCCGGCCATAAATTAGCGCACAGTAAAATCATTGAGACGTTAAACATTTCAAAAACTTTTATCAGCTTATTTTATGGCCGCTCAAAAGCCATCCAATCCAACCCCCTTGCCAATCCCGGCCACTCGCTGCCACCACCCCTATAGTTCGCATTGACTACGAATGGCAGTCAAATGAGCGCGACAAGTGGCAAACCAAAGCAAAGGGAAATAAAGCAACGGAACGGGCGACAACTACTTGAAGGTCGGAGGGTAGAAGACATTGACATCGATAAGCCACACACACAGAGACAGACATACACACACACACACACACACACACACACACACACACACACACACACACACACACACACACACACACACACACACACACACACACACACACACACACACACACACACACACACACACACACACACACACACACACACACACACATACATACACACAACAACACTTGCTCAATCAACACCAAACGGAACACACACTCACATCATACTATCTGTCCCTGTGTTTGTGCATTTTATGTTTATTGTTTTCGCAACACACACACACACAGAAGCATAGAGTACATGTAGCATATTTTGCAGGGCCTTCGGCTCGGATGCCCGCGGGAATCTGCAACACCTTTGACATTGTCTTAAAATTTAGCCCAACAGCTGGCCAATTTATCTGGAATTTGCAAGAAAATGGCAATTTCAAATTGATTTTTATATAGAGCCCCATAAAATAGATTATACATTAGATGCAATCGGACAAACGGTTGCTCCTATTTGACAATCCCCAGAATATTGTATTTAGTTTACCTTTAACACATTTTTTTTAATTGTAAGCATCATATCTCTGAATCATAGAAATGCAAGCCTTCCTTTGAACATTTTAGAAACTCTTGAATATGGTTTTACATAAAAATATACGCCCCATACACTATTTTGGAAACTGCCTAAGATTTATATAAATATATATATATAATCATTTCCTAATAAGATGTTTTGGTTTTGCATCACATTTTTATAAATAATAATGCAGTATTGATAGCTGTAAAAACCTAAATTTGGCTTATCCTAACTTAAAAACAGTACCAAATGTTCGGTTATTTTATTATTTATTTCTGATGCTGTTTTCTGTTGGATGTCTCTGGCTAATGCAAAAAAAGTATATTTGCTTTAACTTTGTCTATTCGCATGTTTTTTCCTGAGACGTTAATTTGAGTTAACAGCAATTCAAGTTTTATTACGTTGCTCAACCATTGGAAATACTATTGAACTTTAAGCCAGATGAGTGTGGACTTTCAGGCATATCTGTGTACGTTTTTTGTTGTTTAAATTGTTTGTTCATTTTATGAGTATTTAGCACTGTAATATAACCTTGAAAATTGGTGTCCTATTTAATTGTTTGCGCACTTGTTATTTAGCCAACTTGTTGTTTATCTCACCAGAAAGTCGCTTTGAAGATATGAAAGCAAATTTTTGACTGTCACTGAATTGTTTGGCCTGCCTTTTATTATAATTTTCAAGCAGGACATGCTGATTAGCTTCTCCTCATTCATCTAGGCTCGAATGTTATGTATTGCAACCAACTACATTAATTAGACATTTCAATTTAATTACACTGTGCTAATGGTGAATTGAAAATGATTCAAAATTAATGGTAATAGAAAATCCCCTTCCACACCAGCGACCTCTGGACTGGTGGGCGTTAAATTAATGTACTACAAATGTAATATTTAATGTTATTTATTATCTGCTAAAACCAGTTCTATGTTTATGTTATAAATTTTAATTCACTGCTATTTTATTCATATCTTTACAAATCAATGATTTATAGCCTTTCAATAGGTTGATTAATGTTTAAATATAATTGCTACATAAAAAAAAAAAAAAGAAAAAGAAAATCCCAAATCGAAATGCATTCAAAAATTGTAACACTTTTCACTATACACAGCAAATAAATATTTTAGACAATATCTTAAGAGTCTTTTACAAAACGTGTATCAGGCCACTTGTAATGTAGGTAATAGTGACGTAGTAATATGTCTGTAACTTAACAGATGTACTAACATTGATATCGATGTCGATCGATATCAATTATGTGTGACCACCATCTTGAACAAGAAGAAGTAGAAGAAATCAATCGTTGCGAATAGACTAAAGTGAACAGACATGTTTTAGAAAGATATAGAGATATACAGTGCAAGGCGAGTTAGAAAATGAGGAGCGATCGAGCAGCAGCCTAACATCCCAAGGAACAATTTTGGAAATGCAACGTGTCGAAATTTTCAAGGGCACACAGAGGCCATCGATATTTTACGTGGTGAAATAGCTTCAGCGATAAATTTACTAGAGCAGCTGCGCTTGCAAACCGTCCGCATCGGCGCCTATGAGCGGCAGACAGCTTAAAATAACGGCGAATGTGCAGAGGAAGCGGACAACGGCAACAGTTGTGACGGCGGCCGTCGACTAGTTGTCGCCAGCGAAAACGGCCGCGCTGAAATTCAACAGGAAGAGTCAGGCATAACAATGCACGCAACAAGGTAACGGCGCCTTATCGACGACTGCATTCCAGTTGGAAAAATAAGTCGTATTGGATTTCGACGGCAATTTTTCAGTTCGCAATTGGATCATTCGATTGAATAATGTTGCGAATTGTACCAATTGACTGAGACGCAGCGCCGATTGTTATGTTTAGCTCAAGTCAAGCGATGCATTACAATGGCTGCACGCTGAACCGTGTCAAACCATTTATTGAGTTAGGCAGAGTTAGAGTCTAAGGCAGAACTACGACACGAGTTTGAGGCTTGCATATGGAAATCAAAGGTGAAATTTGCAAAGTATTTTGAGCGCAAAACAAGATGGCTCGAGAACTGGACATGGACGACGATGAATTGCTGGATGGCCCAATTGCAGGAATGGATGTGGATCTTCAGATCGTGTGGTTGCCTTATATCCAGAGCAGAAATCAATCTTAGGAAATGGAGAATCTAATAACTTCGTAAGATACATTAAGATAGTTTTAGAATGCCTTATAGACTCATGCAGTCCTATCTCATTTATTAGACGAAACGGTGCTCATCAAGGAGTAAAACTCCAAACTCACTAAGAGAAATATTTTGGGCTAAAATAATTAAAAGCTTATGGGAAAATTGCATGTTATAAAGGAACAAAAAAGTACACTTTGACTTAATAGTGGTAGCTGACGTGTCTATGACGTGGACTTGGAAGAGATTTTTTGACCTAAGCGACTTGAAAATGATTTCAGTTGAGTGTATTGAAAACCGATCTGATAAACCTTGTGCGGAAACAGATAATGTTATTTCATCGGTATATTGCGAGCACAATAATGTTGACATGTTCGATAACAGAGTACTAGAAAGGATTGGGTTAAACGAAGTTCTAGAAGATAATTTTGAGAATGGTTTGCTTCGGATAAACATTCTAAACACTGAAATAAGAGGTCAAAAGTACAACATTACAAATGTCAGAAACTACAAACATATCGATGTCGATCGATATCAATTGTGTGATCACCATCTTAAAAAATAGGAAGAAATCAATCATTGTGAATAAAGTAATAAGGGCAGACGTATTTTAGAAAGATATATAATTTAGTTTTGACTGCCACAAACGTTACTTGAAACTACTCTCACAATTATCTAAGTATGGGCAAACGCAATCATATCTAATTTGACGCCAGCATGCACAGTGGCAGTTAAGCGGCTCTCTGTCGTACAAGAACATTTTTCAAGCATACATATATATGTACATATATAATGTATCTGGTACAATATACAGTATACGAGTAGTAAATCGCTGACAAAGTGCGCAGTCGTTATCCAATCTACGTCGAAGGAAATGCAATTAGCGCTTTTGGAAACAAGGGGAAATAGACAATTGAAGATAAAGTTCGCAACGCTTGCTCGAAGATAATTGCGCAATTATATCATTAGAATGTGTGCCAACCATTTACATCAAGGTACACGAATAGGGTGTGCATCGCCACCTGGGGATTGGATGTAGCCAATGTTATGGCAAGGGGGAAGGGGAATAGGGGAGAGCCAGCGGTAACTGAACCCAAGCTAATTATTTTAATAGTGCCAATCGAGTTAATTTACAGACTGAGGAACGCAGTCAGTCATGACAATTGTCATCGCTGCCAGCGCACCAGTTGACCATCGTTAACCCCAAACCCCAGTCGTAGTCTATGCCCTTGCCCTACCCACTGTAAAAGAGCGTGTGTATAATAGCATACTTTTCTGCATAAATAAAGAGACAGTTGCGCAGAGTTCCTCTCTGTTATGGCACTTAAAATAATTACTTGTTAGCGCTTCACTCTCACTCTCACTTATTCCCACTCCCACTCGAGTTCGGCTGGTGCTGGTGCTAAACGCCAAACCTCAAGCGGAAATTGATTTTGCAAGCCGATGGCTGTTCGACTGTACTACAACATTCACAGCAATTTAAGCTCTGATTCTCGTATACACTTACTTAAGGTCTCCGCACTTAAATAAGTCACGCTGCTAACCAAGTTTAAGAAACCTGTGAAATTGTCAAATATACTTTGTTAATGTTTTATTTTAGTTATATGTAGGCCATGGATTGAACGCATTTATAATATGATAAGTAAAAAGAAAACTGTATATCCATTCATTCTTAGTACAAGGTTCTTAAAAAATTCATATAGAGCTTTTGTTCAAATTATTTGAAATCTAAGTATCTTTATTTAAAATATTATATTATAATTTTTTAGCTTCAAATAAACGTGTGCTGTTGAGTCATTCACTTCAAATAAGCCAAATATAATATGTATATTTCTGAGCATACTTAAATATTTAATGAAACTGCAAAATGACATTTTAATTGTATTTAGAAGACAGTTACTCTAGTTTTCACTTAAGGTAAATTTAATTAATCTATTTAATTTCACTTTTTTTCGGAGATTTCGAAGATTGAATTGAGTAGCTGCGCTTCATTTTTAACACTGTTTTTAATAACGTATTTTTATATATCTTTTATAAGTACTTAAACAGAAAAATCTACATTTTTATACTTCGATACTGTACGTCCTCCGTCTGTATGAACGCAACTTTATTGCCACCCTTAGAGATAGAGACTTGAAAGTTGGATCAGATACTGGTCTGTGCCAGTGTCAGAAAAAGTGCCAAAATTGGAGTGCTTCGTCCACTAGGAGGCTCGAAAATCTATAAAATCGATAATCGCAAGTCGATAAAGCCACATATCTCCTACAATTTTAAGGCTATAGTCACCAAATTTAGTTGGCAAGTTGCTGGCGATCAAAGATCGGCATATGCCACGCCCACCTCCGCCGCCTCCAGTCGTCAATTTTGATACTACCGTCAATACTGGTGGCCACGGCCATACCTACGCCCATAATCGCCAGTGCCTATATTTTTGAAAGTGGAAGTCGATAAGTCCGCATACCCATCACAATGTTAAAGATTAAGTCACAAAACGTGGAAGGTAGCTTGCTGGGAGCCTCCTTCAAAGATCGGCATATACATTTCAGACCACGCATACAGGAACTTTGGCACCAGAAATCTGAAATGCGCATATCTACTGCAATTTGTAAGCTGGAGTCGCCAAATGTTGAACATTACATTACTGGTAACTCCCCTAAGAGATCGATAAAAAATTGGATAGTCACGCCCACTCCGACTCCCCAAACCGATACACCTGTTAGTGTAAATCGATAAAACAATGTATATTACACAATTTGAAAGCTAGAGTCATCGAATTTGAAAGGTATACGCCAACTCCCGCCTCCAAAAACGATAATAGCCTATATCTCCCGCAATTTAAAATCTTTAGTTAGAAAACTTGGAAGGTAGCTTACAAAGATCGTCCTCCAAAATGTTTATGGCCATAGATATTCCTTGGAAACCCCCACCCCGCTCTGTGGCACCTGGTTTCAGATGGTATAACTTATGGTATCGAACTATTTCGCAGTAGGTTACGCCCGACTGCAACGTTCTCTCTAGTTTTATGATGACATTCATTTTTAATTTACTCATAACTACCGCAAATACAATTTTTGGATTAGGTGTATAGACTTATTCCACTACGAGAAATATTTCCATCCATTTAAATGCACATCGCTTAAATATGAATAAATAAAACTTATTTTTCCATACGTCACCGAATCAGATATTAATTTAAAATAATCAACACATATACAAGCAATTGTTTTATGTGTATTATGACAAATCACGTTTTTATTCACATCTTATTTTATTTTGCAAAGTTATTGTCATAAAAACATATTTTATTTGAAGATAACGTATAAATAGAAAAATTTTTTTGGCTATCTATGACACCACAAGAAACACACATTGAAACAAGACCAATCAATATCAATAACGGATGCAGAAATATGTACACTTGACAATGTTCTCAGTAAAGACGAATTGTTTATTGTTTAGTGACCTTCATGTACAAGTTAAATATGTGTTTCGCTGGCTCTGTTGACTGTTTACCTTTTAAAATAGTAATTACTGAATACTGCATTTATACTCTTATTAGTTTTCAGTCTTATAATTTTGCAACCCAATTGACAAGATTTCAATTGTCAAAAAAAAACACATACGAATGGTAGATAGATAGAGCGTCTAAGCGTCGCCTCTGTTTGTTTTAAGGTTCTGCTTAGTTTTTTTCCTCCTTTTTTTTACTCCTCTGCCAATGCCTGGCCACTTCTTTAAGCAGTAACAAGACAACTATAAAAGCGCAAAAGGCGACGACGTGAACTACTTGGGTCGGTGTGCTGCGAGCGGGAGGCAGTGGAAAATCGGTGGTGTGTGGTTGGTTGGCAAGCTGGTGAGCTAAAGGACTGTTGTCCAGTGGGTTGGAGCCTCTAGAAATTGACAAGTTTCAGCTCGAGTGTGCAGTCAAAGAGCATTGGCGTTTGGGTCTAAAGATAGTGTTTGCTCCTATATCTATGTCTGTGTCTAAAGCTATATCTGTTTATATGTCAGTGTCTGTGTCTGTGTCTGTGTCTATGGCTACGTCTATGTCTATGGCTTTGTCTATGTCGATGCAGGCAACGGCAGTACTGGAACGCCCAGTGCGACGCCCACTTGGTGCAGTGTCGCTCGTTTGCTATTTCACTGCTTGCTCGGCTGTTCCGTTGCTCAGTTGCCTGTCCTCGGTCATTGACTCGCTGGCGCGATTGCAATTTTTAAGAAATCAGCAAATAAACCAAGCAACTACCCACCCACAGAGCACACGTCCCCGTCTATCGTCCAACCAATTGTCAATAGCAACAAAAATTCAAAGCGACATGAATTCCATACAAAATCGTATAGGAGGGCAGTAGGTGGGGAGTATGGGGGGGGGGGTCATTGATTTTGGTCAATGGCCTGTGGACTGGTCGGCAGTGTAAGAAATTGGTTGCTTTTGGTTATTGACTGGGCCCATAATCAAATCGCCATTGCCAGCAGCAAAAGAGCTGAAAAGTTGAGACTGTTGTTTTGGATAACCATTTAAATGTTCAACGGTGCGTATGATTAATCTCAGTTTTGTGGACAGCCTGCTTTAACTAGGTGCGACAGAACGGGCCACGCCCGCCAAACCTACTACCAGCCTTGCTGACCTAATTGCAATTTAACACAACAAGTCAAATTGAAAGGCCTGGCAATCTCAAGGGGCTCACTGCCTACTAATTGCCGACCCGTCTCCAGAGACAGACTTATCGATTTTTGTGATGCGCCTATACGAATCCAAGCCCAATCCTGGCCAGATGGTGGCCCCTAGAGCTCCTGGCATGCTCCCGCGAATTTATTTGCATAGGTTTTCTCTGACTCTCTTATTTGATTTCGCTTCTGATTTTTGCATGGAACAATTGAATTTATAAATGCTACAATTGCAGCTGCTTTATGTTTGTATTGGAAATACGACAGCTGGAGAAGCCATCAAATCAGTTCGATTACTGCGAAGGGGCTACGATTATGTGCTGACAAAATATGCATATAGTAACGAATTATAAACGACTTATCCAAGTTATCTCACTATGTTAATTACATAGTCGGTGCTTATGAAGCAACTGCAAAACAAATCATGTTAAAATCAATGGGTTTGAGATGTTATGTAGTGTCACAGTTATGTAGTGTATGTACTATAACTATAAGGAAATTTTGAAGCTCTCATATACTAGTTCAAAATTCGTTGGAACGTCAAGGGGTATTTAATGCTGTACTTGACTTGTTTATTCCAACAATATAATTGTGTTATCATCGGTATTTTGGCATAGACTGCTTGTGCTCAGCTCTTGAACTGGTCAGCTCAGTTGTTTTCTTGACTTGACAGATTTCGCAGCTTGTTGTTGAATGCGACGACGGTCCGATATCCTCGAACCTTGTGGGGCTGCAGAGATGCAGAGAACTGCAGAGCTGAGCAGCTCAGACGCTTGTTTACAAAGAGGTGCGAATACATTATACTATATATATGTATATATATATGTGCTCTGAATTGCTGGTTTGTTTACGCTTTTGTTATTTTGGGGTGAGCAGCGATGGATGTCGAGCACATTTGCATTTTTGGGGTCAGGTAGCAACAACAAAAGCCGCCCTCCCCGCGCACTTTTCATGATTTGCACGGGAAACGAGATGAGATGAGAGCTCTGCAATCTCATTTAAATTTAATCTGCTGCTGATGTTCCGCTCGAGGATTAGGCCCCGGCTGCATGAGTCACCAATTTGTCAGATTAAAAGCGACGCGACATAATAAATGCTTCGCATTAATTGCCAAGCAAAGGTAAAAATAAAGACTCTACCTAATAAATTACTATTAAAAATAAAGTGCCCTCATTTCAATTATGTTTCAAGCAAGGCAAATGCCAAATACGACTTAAAAATAACGATAGCAACGAAGGCAATAAGAATGTCGTAGTCAACACAAAATCAAAACAAAAAATCAAAAATAAATGAAAAAAGCACTCACGAGAAGGCAACGATTTAATTTTGACATATATTCATTTCAAATACAGAGCGCCTACGGGCGCAACGTGTAAGCGACGTGTAAGTGACGAAATCATTTACAATGACATATGACAAGCAGACAAACAAAAGGCGAACAACTTGAGCACCTTGCAACACCAAACAATCTGTAACATGATTTGACATTAAGAAAATTGCCATTAATACTAATAACATAAATGTCATCTTGATAAGGACAAGTCCATCGATTTTTGGACCGATTGTTAATTATTTACAACACCAACCGTGCTAAACAGTGGCACAGCAAATCGAAGGGCTGTAAAATGTCCACGGAAACCAAAAAGAATTTAACGAAAACTGGTGGGAGGAGCAACCTTCGAAAGAAGAAGGGGAGAAAACAGCTAACATTAAGTTACAGGACTTATGCGAAAATCACTAAGAAAAATCAGTGTTTAAGAGCTAAAATCTACACACACAGCGGGGAACTAAAAACTGAGAAGTACTTTAATGAGGCAAAAACTTATAAAAAATTACAATAGAGAAGAGGTGTAGTGAAATTAATAGCGTTAAGCTTATGAATGATGTGTTCAGATACGTATAGAACCTATGCTTGTGCATGTACATCTAACTCCATTCATAGTGTCATATTAATGCTATTTATCGATACAAATATAGGTTCAATTTTTGACAGCAGCCAACCGAAATGTGTTGTTTTTAAATTTCGATTTAGAAGTGTTTTCAAGTTTTATTGAAGCAGGCGGTAGAAAGTGAAATACTGAGCAGCAACAGCCGCAGGGCTCTCAGCCCAGCCAAATTGGACAATCCTTCCATTGGGCCCCATTCCCCAATCCCGCGATTGATGAAGTTAAAGTTGCTGCTGTCGCAAAATTGAATACAGGTGGCGCGTGCGAGCAGCTCGATGGCTACCAGTGTGAGCAACTTGCGGTCGAAATTTACACCTGCACAATGTGGGGGGCCTATGGCTGGATGCCAAGGATTTGCCAAGGGTGTGAAGCATGAGGCGAAACACTTTGTAGATGACAAAAACAGCACAGCCATGGGGTGCCCTTTAGACAAGGAAGGGCTTATTTTCCACAAACTTAACAGCTATTTTTCGGCAGGTGCTTCCAAATGCACATTTCACTCAATTTCGTTCTGTTTTTTCTTTTGTTTCCCTTTGAACCTTCAAAATATATTAAATTGTACATTAACAACAAAATAAAGAAAACAAGTTTTAATGTTCCTTCCATAAGTTCCTGAAAATCTTAATGTATTATATATATGTCTTCAATGTTTTATACTTTCAATTTTAATTTAAATATTCCTTCTTTTTTTTAAATGCGAATTTTGATATTAATTTATTTTTTCAAATTTATTTCTAAGCTTCTTTTTGAAATGTTGGGAACCTTAGACTTAGAAACTACAAATAAAATATTTATATACATTAAAAAGTAGATCTTTCATCTGTTTTGTAAAATTAGGCGCAAAAAAAGCGTTTGCGCTTATAGGAATAAATGCCGATTTTGAATATATTTGAGTTGACTTTGTGTAGCTTTGGCATTGGCTTCACTCTTAAGTCTATCAAATGCTGCCTGCCATAATTTTTTAATGCCGCAATGCTGTTATTCATTAAGTTTAATGAGTTCATTTAAATTTGACTGAGTGTCGGTGGAACAGAGACGCACGGAGTCAGACCAAAAGCCGAAAAGCTGCTCAGTTCAAGCAAAAGCGAACGATTTGCGGACGGCAATCTTAAAAGGCTTGAAATGGAAGCAAGGCTACAAGACTAATTGACAGCCCAACCCATCCCATACTTGGGCACCCCATTGAAAAGGCTACAGAGAGAGGCAAATTTAAAATGGCAAAGTGGAACTCTAAGCGACATTACGCCAGCTGTCAGCTGACAGTTGCTGCCTCCTGGTTGCTGGCTCCTTGTTGCTGGTTGCTGACTGCCACACAACTAATTCAATTAGCCTCGCTAATTTTAGCTCTATTAGCTGAAAGGCTGACGTTTTCTTGTTCGATGGGCGATATATTTTTGTCGAACACTGTTGCAAATGACAGCACTTAACACCGCTACCATGGGTGCGCTTGCCAATCTAATGGGCCAACCAATGATTAACATCACACTGTCCCCATAGCATATCCTAAGCAAGCAAAACTCACAAGTGCTTTAATAAATACTTGAAATGATTTATTATGCTGCTGTGCATTGTGAGACAGTAAACGATACACACAACTTTATTGCAAGCTTGCCCATATTTTCATTATTATTATTGTCATTATCTAAATCTTTTGACTATCGAACTATTAATTTCAATGCAAAATTATTATATTATTTGAATTCCAATTTATTAGTTTAAAGGAATGCATATTAAACATACATGCTTATGAATTACAAATTTCTTTAGACATATTTTTAGAAATCTTAAATTAAATTTGAATATTTAAGACTTACATTGTACTGTGAAAACTGTGAATACCTATTTCGAATATTAAATATCCAACTGTAGAATTGCTTAAATTGCTTGTAGTATGTCAAATATGTGATAACATTTTCAACATGATTTTAATGGACAGCCGCAGCAACGGGCATTTAAATTGCAATAACAACAACCCCAGCTACAACAACTAACAGGAACAACAATAATTTATTGACATTATATACGCGCACATCAGAAATATCCACATTCTAAACTTTTTAGCTCGTTTGTGTTTTGTGCAAATGTACATATACACTCTATACCCATGGCTCCTGTCTCGAACAAAAGCCCTCTCAATCGAGCTTGAAAAAGAAAACATCTCAATTTTTGAATGTTCGTCTAATAGACGAGTGATAAAAGCAGTTTCTAGAATTCGAATTGATTTTTACTGATTTCGTTAGATAATTCATTAAATTCGATTTTTAACTAAATATCTCTTGGGATTTTTTTTATACTTTAATACCGAAGGTATCATAGTATGTTAGTTTTCTGCAATGTCCGTCATGCTGTCTGTCTGTCTGTCTGTCCGCCTGGCCGTCTGAAAAAGTGTCAAAATTTGAGTGCTTCGTCCACTAGGAGGCTAGAAAATCGATAAAATCCATAGTCACAAAATCCCACAAAATCCCACAATTTAAAGGCTACAGTCACAACATTTATTTTGTAGGTTATTGGCCATGTCCTTCAAAGATCAGCATATGCCACGCTCAGATCCGCCGCCCCCATGCCCCGCCCCTAAATTTTGAAGTGGCTATATCTTTCGCAGTTTTTGAGTTAGAGCCATCAAATTTGATATGTACATTTAAGAATCGATAACAAATTTTGTAATCGCCAAAGCTGATATTTCAGAAAGTGTAAATCGATAGGACCGCATATCTCCCATAATTTTAAAGAAAGAGTCACTAAACATGAAAGATAACTTGGTAGTAACCTCCTTCATCGGCATTTACATTATCATACCAATGGGCATATCTTCCACAATTTGTAAGATAGAGTCACCAAATTTTGAGGTGTATTTTGATGAGTATATTACTCACAACTCCCCTAAGGGATCGATGTAAAATTGGATAGCCACACCCACTCTACCTCCCCAGCCGATAATCCTCTGCAAATCGATAATATTTCTCACACAATTTAAAAGCTAGAGTCACCACATTTGAAAAGTATATTGTTAGTAACACCCTTAGAAAATCCGGAAAACCTTAGACCACGCCCACTCCCACCCCCAAAATCTATAATAGCGTATATCTCTCGCAATTTCAGAGCTACAGTTACCAAACTTGGAAGGAAAGTTACAAGAAAACTCTTCCGACATTTTTTTCGGCCACGCCCACTCCAGCTTCCATTATTCACAAAAGCCTATATCTACCGCGATTTTTAAGGCAAACTTGTACGGTGCATTACTAAAAATCTCCTTCAAAGATCGGAATTTCTTGGCTACACACACCACTAAGCACACACTCTGTTTTTTGCTACCTGTGGTCAGCTGGTATTACCTATGGTCGATTACGCTCGACTGCAGAGTTATTTCTTGTTCCAGCGGACTCTATTGAAAAGCGCTTACTTTTGATTAATATTTATTGTGCCATTCAAATATAGTATGTTAAACATTTTACATAAATCTTATACAGAACATGGTATAGGGAATACCGGATGCATATTAAAATCCTCCATATTAAAATCCTCTCCGTTTTTTTTTGAAAGTGTACTTTAAATTGAGCCCAACTAAATGCAGCAAGTTGCCTGTTTATTTATTTCTTTTTTGTGTACACTTTATTTTTTTCATTAGGAAAATTTCATATGGTAGACAGAAGTGCGTGCATATGAGAGAATTTCATGATGCGTGCTCGGCTGCTATGCCAAAGTGACAGTAGACGTGGCGGGGCCGGGCGTACGGTGTTTTGGTGTTTGGTAAGCCAAACATATGCAGGCGCCGGCACGCGTTCATGTTTGTCTCCAAGTGGAGCCCAAACATTGATGGGCCCATCCAGGCATTGGAGCTCAAAGTGGTGGTGGCAGCAAATGGTACAACACGTGCTGCAGCGAATCGATTAAATTTCCTTAATGCCAAACCATAAATTTTCAGTTGTTTTACTATTGTCAACGACCTTTCAACCGAAGACAATACACACACACAAGCACAAGCAGCTATATATACTTTTTTAGCTACAAAATGACAGTCCCGACATACAAAACAAAAAGGGAAAAAAGCAAATTATGTCTAACATCGCATAGTCGTCCCGAGTTCAGCTGAAAGTTAAGTGCCATCCATATGGGATTATAATATAAGCGTATATATATGTATATGTGAATATGTATGTATGTAATTCGGTTCTTGTTTTTTGTCATCCCTGTGTGTGAGTGTGTGTGTGCGTGTGTTACCGTTATGCTTTGTTTGTCTTTTCGTTCCCTTCAAGCGATATCGTATGCAGTGATTTGGTGATTTTTTTCTTTGTATTTTGCCTTGTATGTATGAACAAACGAAACGAGAGATTTGTGTGAAGATTTACGCGCTACACAAAAATGAACTTGTGTAAATTTATGTGCATTACAAGAGCATACACACGCACACAAATTGGCGTGTGGGTCGTTGTGTTGCAGAGTCCATCATCAGAACCCTGCTCGAATGCCTCCCCACTAAGTAACTAACGCCATTAGTTGCTTAGTTTTTAGCCGCCATCACCCTGCTCCAAGCTTTTCCGGCGTAGGCAATTTTTATTGCTGCATTCCTCAAAGCATCATCAAAGTATCTACGAGAAATCTGCGCTTAAGCCAGCTTTGGACTTTAGCTATGTACAAGCAGTGAGGGATTGTTATGTAAAAACCTATAGATTCGGTCGTAACAATCAACCCATCATCCTTGTGTCCCTGCACTATTAATATGTGAAGGATAACAGCCAAGCAACCGTTGCCTTGCTTTGAGCTGAGAATTAGAAAGCATCCAAAGATAACTATATAGGAAGCAGTAATTACTCCACAACATTCCCATTGAATTGGTCACCATAATTGATTCCATTTTTTGTTTTTAGACATAGATGTCTTCAATGCCCGGAAGAAATTCCAAAAATTACTCATCAAATAAAACACAATAAAGTCAACAATGCTTCAAAATAACATTTGATAAAAGGTCGTCAATATTTAGGATCGATTATAGATTGACCTGTTGAATTAAATTGTATACATGTAACATTATCCAATAGAGATCATTTTTATTTAAAAGGTTTCCTCAATTCGCGGTAAAGGTTAATACGATTTTGACTTTCTAAATATACTTCAGAATAAAATTCACATTATAAACAAGTTAGCCTACGATGTGTGATTTGAAGAGTTCATTTAAAAAGCAAGTAAGATATGAAGAGGGCAGCAAATATGCATATTCTATACTTCTACTATAAAATACTACAATATGTTTAGGTGAGCTTTAAAAATTACGAGATACTTCTTATGCAAGTTCATTAACTTTAGCTATAGGAGTGGCTATGGCAACTTGTTTTGAAATTCAGAACTCACTTCCAGCTGCGTAATACTCCCAAACAAGAAATATGCAATAAATTATGAATATTTATCACAAATTGTTCAGGCCAACTGCGAGTGTGCACAAGCTGCTGGCGATTGCTTTGAGTCAAATTTCTTTTAACACATGAATATTCAATGCGCCCATTGTTGTCATTAACTTAAAAGAAACAAAAATAAAGCAAAAATATATTATCTTCGGCACGCCGAAGATTACATATCCTTGTAAGCCGGAGTCAACCTGCCGACATTTAAATTTCAGACCGGAGTTTTAATTTGTATGATGTGTTTGTATGTTTTAAGCAAAATTTACATCATTTTCCATGCCTATCTCCATAACACTACTTAGAACTTATCATTCGACCGGTTGTTCCCTTGGTAGCTTTGCTATAAGGTGCTCCAGTGATGATGAATTTTTTCTAATGGCAGCAAGCTACTATAAAGTAGTTCGATCGGATCGACTCCGGCGTATTTTGTGATCTCACCAAAAAGACGGTTATATTTTTTAGTTTCATCAATGCTCGTCTAGCGAAGCTGACCAAGAATATATATACACATGGGTCGTAGTCATCTTCTTTAAAATACTACAAAGCTCATGACAAAAATATAATAACACAGCAGGGTACAGAAATGGTATAAATGTTTTAGCTGACATAGGCGGATCATAATCAACACCTGCGACCTGCCTCAACATATCTTTATTTATTTTTTTGACGGAGACTTTTTATGTTAGCTTGTAAAAAGCCGCCATTGAAGTAATTTTAGCCATACATGAATGTATGGCATATGGTGTTCATGAAGTAGTAGTATAAAGAAAAATTGATTTTTTACTCTACTTATTGTTCATTTTTTTTTACTATCTACGCTCACATTTACTAATTAAAGGAGGTCACAACTTGAGGACGATTGTATTTGTCAGCTCAAATTAGTACAGTATTTAGCACACACACACACTTGGCCACACACATAATGGAGAATTGGGCCGCAGAAGGCAAATAAGCGGCCAATAAAAATATTATTAATATGCCAACGACACACAATCCTCGACTTTTTGGCATCCGCACCGCTGATGTTCGCAGCGGTGTCGTGTCACAAGCTAACACACACACAGACACACACACACGTGTAAAAACCTGAATATTAGCAGCGAGCCAGAGCAGACCACAGAACACACCACACCATATCAGCTGGGTGTGTTTTGGCCATAAATTTATTAACTTAGTGTCACATTTATTGCCGCATTTTCCAACTAAGCCGCCGGCAGCAACACCCATCACCCTCAGGGTACACACACACATACATAAGCAACAACAATTGTCTGTACACAACACCCACTCACTCCCTCTCGTCCTCACTCCCCAACAAACCCGAACCGCTATTAGGTGCAAACGTTATTCCAACAAATTGCTTAAAAATGCACTTCATAATGTTGTCGCATTGCTGTTAATATAGCAGCGAACAAAAATCTTAAATTTTAAATTGTCAACTTAAGTGATTTGACAGCTAAAAAAACTGCCACATCAACTCATATTCTATAGATATAAATATATTTTCAAGAGTCTCTGCAACAACAACAATACTAAATGAAATGGCTAAGGTGACGCTGGCTACCTTTTTGAGCACATAAACTATACTCTGAATGAATATCAAAATAGCATCTATACAGGATCTTGACTTCGATTCAAGCACACACACATACACACACACACGCAGGAATAAACAATGATTGGAACTTGATTTCGGTTCCGATTTCATTCCGGGCTAGTTTAAAAATCAAGAGCAGAAATCCTATTACTTATAACATTTGATATTTGTGAATTCTTACAAAGTATTATATTTAAAAAAATATATACAATTATCATCATTGCATTTCAGACGGGTCAAAATTAGTTAAGGCGTTTATAAGCCAAAAAAAAAACTTTTATTAATAATACAATTTTCTAATCTAAGAAATTTCACATAAAAACATATGTAACAGCGAAAGGAAAAATATCACAAATAATTAATTCTGTCTTTGTAAATGGATTACTTTCCAATAAACGAATTCCCCAGTTCCTGAGAATAAAATCAAAATATATAGTCCTAACCATAAAGTAACGAAAAGAATTTCTTGATTTTTTTGATTTTCAACAAAACATTCACCAATTTTTTGGTAATAAATCCCTTCGGCATTAATAGACTAAAACATTCACTCTTTAGTTATTGGAAATCCGGCTCCATGACTCATCTAGAACTTGGCATCAGACAAGCAGTGTTAAAGTCCGCCCAAAGATTCATGTTGGGGTTGAGATCTGAGATTTAGGCAATGCAAGATATGCTAGGACAATTCAATTGCCCTTAAACCACTTTCGAGTGCTTTTTCTAGTATGCGTAGAAGCGTTTTCCCAATGGAAACCCCTTTATCTTTATCTGCGTAAGGCAACAACACACTTTTCAATATTTCAACGTAAACATTTTGATGCATGACATTACCCAATATAATTCAATCCTTGTACCTACATACTTAAACTTTTTGCAAAACAAGAATAGGCATATTGGAAAATCTTACAAATCTGTTAGACTCCCAAACAAAATAAAAATAAAACTAAAACTAAAACTACAAATATTAATTTTTAAACTATATGAGCAAATCAAAAGGGGACTCAACTCTAAATGGTTTTATTTGCCGACTTGATTTGATAGCAATTTAACCTGCCCTACCAATTAATTTCCAAAGTTTATGTTTTCGAAAACTAATGTTCTCACTTAGTTACTAATGTTCTAACTAATGTTCTCACTTGTAATTTAAAGCAAACACTAATTTCGAGCAACGCTGGAGCACGCAAGGATTTCAAGCAACTTTTTGTAAATTGTTTTATATGACAAGTTTCTGAATAGAATATCAAATAATCCGCTGATATTTTAAATATGTACAAATGTAGGTGGGTAGAGGCACCTGTTGTCCATGGCACCATTGTTGCCCAGTTCTTATCGCAGTACACTTTTGTTGTTGGGTAGACACAATGGCTGCCGAACAGGTATTTTATCTACACATACATCTTGTATTGTTTTCGATGCTTATCGAGAATGGGCACAACAGATGTACAATTGAAATCAATTTCCCAGCTAGCTTGTAATTAATGCGTCAATATGTGGCACTGATAAGCAAAGTGCGGCGCACGTTTTTGGGAAGCACAGTTAAAAACAACGAACAGAGATAAACAGCGAACTTACATTTGAGGCACAAAGAACCGTTAATTTTACAATTAAACAACAATTTCAATTCAAACTAAGCGCGCCAAAGGCGTTGCATACCGCACGGCGCAACGAGCTGCGGAACAACAACAATAAGAAAAAAAACACTAGAAAAAAAAGAGGTGGTTTTAGTCTCAAAGAGTTGCTCCAACTAAGTTTGGTCTTAGTCGCTTCCTTAATGCTGTAAACGAACTAACGGCAACGCAGTCTCGCGACCAACTGAGGCACTCAAAGCGACAACAGCAGCATTTAAGAAGCAGCTGTTACAGTTGCTGCCTATACAAAGTGCGTCTCTCTGTGTGTGTGTGTGTGTGTGTGTGTGTGTGTGTGTGTGTGTGTGTGTGCGTGTGCGTGTAAGTGAGTATGTGCGGTGCCGCGATGATCCGCCGGTCAGCGGATAGTGGCGGCGGCGGGTGTTCAATGCCTGATAGGCCACCACGACCAAGCAAGGCAGCGGCATTTTGTAAAGGTTGAGCCAGCAGCTGTTTTGCAGTAAACAGCCCAAAAGCTCGATAAGTCAAAAGCTTAACGCATTTGCTATCCTTTTATCTTGCATCTGGCAATGCTGTACGCTAAGAGCGCAACTGACAGAGAGAGCGAGCAAGAGAGAGCTTTTATTGAGGACATCGACACTGACATTTGCTCATTCTGCTCTGTTGACGTAAGCGAGTGGATGATATAGAGCGCGCCAGCTGTATCAGGGATACATGCTGTTATGGAACCAAGAACTAACTGTCGTGGAACCAGGAACTAACTGCATCAATGAAAAAAAAAACCAAGACCACCCGCCCAAAGAAATTAATCAAATGTCAAAAGGAATAGTAATAGCGAACAATTTTCTGCTTTTAATTTAATTTATATATTAAACACTTCGGCAATATCTTATACAATGTAATGAACTGCGCACTCAGTCCTGGAACTAGCTCAATTTTTGGTGTTTCAGAAATGCTTGTCATTGAGGTGTTCTTCGTAGTTGCTAAGGAATAATATCGAAAATGAAAAACTTATCATAATCAAATAATATATGTAGGACTGATTTTGTCCTGTTTATTATTGATATAATAGTTATAAGTATATTACTGAGAGGGGTGAGTAATGGATTTACAACGTAGTGTTCGACTCTATAAAACAAAGACCTATTTCCCCGATACACCGACAACCTTACAACTATAGGTACTCGGGACTTTGACGACTTCTTATTGACGATCTTAACGCTGCGCTTCACGAACTCGACTCTCTCGTTCTGCTGTCCTTCTACGACTCATGCTTATGCTGCTGTTAGGTCTGTTAATTAGCGTTGCCACCAAACAGCAATGTAATCGCACTGTAACTACTCGTTACATTCGGTCATCCTGATCATCGGAGTCTGACCCTAAGCTTCATGAAATCAGAGCTGATGTTATTGCTGGACCCTCCACTTGAGCAGCTTTTTTGACCTCATATCGCCCGTTACGCTTAACTATAATGTATTGATATGGACCAAGAAATTTACTAGCGAGCTTCCTTCCTGCGCCCAACTGGGCGCGTCTAATTGCCTTCTTGACCCATACTCGCTCTGTCGGTTTCTGTCGTAATTCGACTTGTACTTCTGCTGAGCCTGCTCGATTTGCGATTTGTTCTTAACTTGCTCGGCGACGGTCTCGACAGCTACGCCAACAGGTGTGGTGGTGGTGGTAGTAGTCTCCTCATTTTTCTCACGAACTCCATTTGGGCCATTCTGATAATGTGGCTCATCATCACTATTTTTGGTGGTTGTTGTAGGTGGTGGTTCCGCATCTTGCTCAGTTGGGGATTCGGCCAAGCCGTTCTTCTCGGCGTTGGTCATCAACACGGGCTCAGCGGCAGCGCCATGACCATTGGTAACAACTTCAGTGGTGGTGTCGGGCTCCTGCACCGCAGCAGCACTCGATGACTCAACAGCAGCTGGTGGCTCCACAATGGTGGTGCTGCTGCTAGTGCTTGTCGCTGTGATTGTCTCCGACTTGGCTGCCTCCTCTTCAACGTTTTCTGTTGGCGCTGCTGACTTATGCTCATCACCATTCACTTGTTGTTGTTGTTGCTTTTCCTGTTCGCTAGCAGCTCCATTTTCGGTGGTTTGCGATTCAACCTTGGCTATCGCTTCGGCCGCTGCTTTATCCGTGCCTTGCTCTGCTTTATCCGCGTTGGCTGCTGCTGCAGTTGCTCCTTCGGCTGCTGCTTTCTCTGCTGCTGGCTGTTCCGCTTCTCTCTCAGCTGCTGCTACTGTTGGCGAGACTGACTCACTGCCGCTCTTTTTAACATCCTCGCGCTCCAGTGACAACTGTGTGGATGTCGTCTTGTTGTCCTCCTCGGGCACTTTGAATTTGCGGAACCACTCCTTGACCCGCCGCAGCGGATTGAACTGTGTGGGAGCATTTATATCAGTTCCGGTCTCAATCATGTTATAAATACTTAGCTCATTTGCTTCAGCGATGTCCGACTGCGCTGTCGCGAATTCAAAACCCGATTGAGTAGAGTATATGTATATTAATGTATGTATTGATAACAAAAAAATATGTATATATGTAACCGCCTGTCAAAATCAAAGTACTTTGACTGAGATTTGATGGTAGAGTTAATAAACAGCTAAAAGAATATCATTCTGGTTTAGGATAGTGCGGATAGACGTCTTCATCAACTATAAAAGAAAAGAGGTAAGAACGCTGTAGTCGAGTGAGATCAACTACGATATACCCTGAGCCCAGATATTAAATATTTTATGGGTTCATTTCCAAATGTTTCTTTAAATAGTTGTGCATACCTAAATGTATAAAGGTATGCAGTGCTTTCGTCAATTTTTATTATTAATATATTAAATTAATATATTAAAATAAGATTTATTTAAATAAATATGTATGCATACTAGTCTAAGAAAATTTTCAAGCAAAGTTAATTTACACTATTATCAATTCTCATATAGATCCCTTTGAGGTAACTATAAACAGTCGCAAAACTCCTTGCGCTAATTTCTCCGCCAGAAGTACTGGAAAATGCCCAAGCAATGTGAGAGTTACATTTGGTAGTGGGCGTTAGCAAATCTAAAAAGCACCAAAATCCTTTCCTAGCCAGTTCATTATAAAGACTCCCACATTTATCAAACTTAAGCACATATTAAAGGCCCCTAATATAGTACAATTATCATTCAAAATCCATCCACCGTATCTACATTTACCGTAGTCATATATTTGGCTGTTGCTTTTAACAGAAGAGACATGGACAATCCTGTGTTTCGCAAAGAAGAAGTTTCTAATATTATCTCCCTATTCGCCGCATGTAATTACGTAGCTTTAATAAAGTCATTAGCGATAGAAAATAGTCGGAATAGAATTTTATTTAGTATGATTAAGCATATCTGTCGCCGCATTTGTACTAAAAATATGAATTGCATCATTGGGCACATTCGATGGCTGACAAATGCGGGATCGGACAAGACTAACTTATATTACCCAATGCCATATTATTTAAGACAGAAGCAAATAATTGGTCCTCCCATTGTCTCATAATTTCTGTGAGCTCAAAATACTTGAAAAGATCCTATAAAATTGAAGAAAAAATGTAACTATAAGGATCATTTGAGTTGGATTCAACCTTTAGGTGAGAGATTCCACCAATTAGAGAAGAATTTTTAAAAATTTGCTTCATACGTGAGTCCAAATGAGAAAACACTTTGGAGCCTACCATAGATATTTAAACTATAATTATGAGTTTAAGGTCAATCAACCTTGAATACAGTGTATTCACTAAACCATATCTTAAAGCCCTCAAATCTGAACCGGAATGGTTAATTGGGAGTGAAAACATGGAATGAAGTGTTGAGCCACTGATTCCGAAGGCAGCTTTATCTGTGGCTGCACACAATAGTACTTTAACTAAAGTTAGATCACTTCCTGACTTACTATTATACAAATTATAGATTTATGGTTGGCATTGTGCAAAACATGAGTTAGATATATCTTCTTAAAATATTTCCTAAGTTCTCGGCTGAAAGTACAGCTGGTAGTTCAATTAAACGGACATTATTATCTCCTAAGTTTTCATCTTTATTATTCCCATATATGCGTAAGAAATAGTAGATGAAGGATTTAGAAACTGTAAATAAGTAGAAATAGTAGATGAAGGATTTAGACTTCATCTACTATTTCTACTTATTTACAGTTTCCTCATTTTGTTCAAACATTGCTCTATTTACAGCATCATCCAAATTATTACATTTTCTTCGATTTGTTACTACTAAGTCCAGATTTTGGCTACAAAACAATTCGCAATCCCGAGTTACTAATTCGAGATTTTCATCTCTCCACGGAGCATATAACTTAGCAAACCCTCGAAAATAGTTTCTTCTATCAGAATTAATATTAAATCTTCTATATCGGACAAACGACGGACTTAGCCTATTGTCGCGAAGAGCGAAAACTAATGTTTCAGGAAGTCGGGGTGTTTCGTGTCATCATCAATATATTGGCAAGCAGAAATATCAGCCAGGCATAAGCTATCTAGTGCATCAGGGCTCTGAATATAATGATCTAAAAGTCCTAATTCAAACATTTCTGTTGAGGCAACAAGTAAATTTTGCAATTGTTCCCTAGACATTAGTATCCTAACCCGCTACACTGGTATTTAGAAGTATTTATGTATACTTCAGCATTACTGCTCTCGGACAAATGCATACCTAAGCAGCAGTAAACGGCCTCCAGGGCGGATATTTCCGTACCAGGTATAAATTTATGTCCTATGTATATAACTTCTGCTTTATAGTTACATTGCCTCTATTAATCTCAATAATATCATAATAGAATCACGCATTAGCTTGGAAATTCCCCTCTGATGCTTATTAATATAATTAACGACATAACTGCAGCAAGCATAGGAATATAATAAGAACTGAATTTCTATAGTAGCTCGCTGCAGTTGAAGACGGTGAGAATTGTAAACGTTAAAGCTTATAGCGGCAAATGATAGTTTAAAAATATTTTTATCTTATTAATAGTTGACCTAAGTGCATCTCTGTAATACTCATGGCTAATGTTAATTTGGTCGTGGGACAAAAAACTATTAAAAATACTTATAAATTCTATTTTCACTATCAAGCGGATACTCTACAGGATCTGAATTTCTTCAAAATTCTTGCGATGCACATCTATATTTTGAGCATCGTCAGCAAACGGGAATAAAATCTCTGCTTAGGGCATAGAAGGGTATGGAATACTGAATCTACATTTTTGTTTTGCACTCACTTCTCTCCTACAGAATGTCCGTGATTGCGAAATTGATACGTCAAAATTGGAATTACAACCGGATTACTTATATCAGTTGTGATAAACTTATCAATTAAGGAATTAACACGGAGAATACTTGACTCATCAGTTAAGTCAAGCTTGGGGGCATCCTTCATCCAAAACATGCCATGAATATGTGGTTAGCCTCTTTGCTGAAACTCAACTCACCAATAATATTTGATAACCCTATGACTCAGAAATTACCGCCTTCCTTTTTCACTAATTTTAGAAGATGTCTATAACAGAAATCAAAATACCTAACACAAGTTACTGTATCAGCTCTTATTAGACGCGATTTGTACATTAACATTTAAATTTTATGTCTTCAGAAATATGAAGTTTGTCTATGTTTTTCGAATGTAAAAAGAACAGAACTCTGCCGACCTAGTCTCCGCTGCAGAGAAAGTTATGAAAATTGTCGGAAGACCAAACTGTCTAATCATAGCCATTACTTTTTTTCTGCTTCCCAGTGAGCAGGCGACGTGCGAATACTATTCGAAACTCTCTAGCCATCATCGTGGCGAATTAAATTATTTATATGGTCTTCATTTAGGGAGTTTGCCGCGAAAATGCGAAAACGCGATAAGTGGCACTGTGCTTACGCAAGCAAATTGATGTATTATTGCTTATATTAATCATTTCCAACTTTTTATAATTGAGAAATAATTTATCAGTTCCACAACCTCTTCTATCCAAATTCCTAAGATCGGACCTAACTATATTTGTAAAACTTTTTGAGTATTTTCCTTTAATACCTGCGAATATTGTTGGGAAAGCTAGCTCCTCAAAGTCCTCGTCTGCAGTCGTGTCCAAAGGACGCTGACCTTCTCCAGGAGCCATTACTATCCTCTGCATCGCTACATTCTCTAACAATGTTTCTTGACCTCAGGGATTGATATTTTCTATGTCTGAATTATTTTGTTCGCAAATGGAGGCTTGAGCGGATGTTTCTATTAATTCTGAAACTATCGTCAGCTGAGGCAACAAATAGAACTATGTCAGATGAAAAGGAAGACACCCATGATTCGTTAATAACAATCTGTGTTTTCATGTAGAGCTCTTTACTGACTAAATATTTCACCGCATCAGCAATTTTTGAAGGGGTTTCGGCTATATTCTATTTTACGCTTGAGGTGTGTCTGAACTACTGGCTACTGGGTTCGGTATTTTGGTGCTCCCTTTATGGCATTTTAATCATAAAAGAGAGACGTGGGGACACAAGTCGTTCCTCTATAGGCGTTTAGTCCTTTAAACAATAGAGATCAGTAAAGTCCAGCCCATTTGTTATATAAGCCTTTGGTTTCTTGACTAATCTTATGTTCCTACTGCATGTCTTGCAAAAAGCATACTTATTGTTGGAGGAAAGCAAACCCGTAGACAGATTTAAAACATCTCTACTAATTTCTAAGGTACATTTTCTTTCTACAAGATCCCGAAAAATTTGATCTACTTGTTGTGGAAACCTGATCTGGGCCCTGCTTGACCATTTTATTGAAGGCGATTATTTATCGCTTGACTTGCTCTATTATCTGGAAAGGTATTGCACGTTACTCTCTGTTATAGGCCGCATTTCGACTATTTTCAACCGCCCTATTTTCAGGATTGCTCCTATATTGGCTTACTCTTTGGGACAAATTTCTATTCGCTTCTATTGCAACCCGTCTTGATAATATTCTACTCGGGCCTGCTCTATAATCCTACGAATTGGATTGACCCTAACCATGGACCTGTGACTCCTATCTATTCTAAAATGTGTTGATCTATGTTAGTTGGCCAAGTTATGTACCATGTAATGTCTCTGTTCGTCTGACCTATAAACAGGGTCTTATCAGCTACTAGTTCGATTTGCCTAACTAAAGAAATTGATCAAGTAATTTGGTGACGCTGTCTAACTAAACTCCATTCAGATTGGCTGAATTTTTCATTTTCCCTACGCTCTCTTTGAGACTGCGTATTATTGAATCTCTCTTGTCGGAATTTGACGTACTTAAAATATTTCTATCTCTACGCCTGAGAGACCAAGCGGAAGTGGACATTCTATTTACTCTAGGCATATTTAGTATATGTGTGTAAGAATACTAAGGGTAAAATAATAATAATAATAATATGTGTATATATAAAGCGGCAATAGATAATAATTTTAATTATTAGGAAATAAGTCTTTAGAAAGACTATTGATATATGAAGATTATTTATAGAAGACACATTAAAAGAGTTGCTTATTTTCCAAATCTTGTGTATCCAGATTATTAACCCGCACAATGACTATTAAACAATTATATTAAGAAACACAGTACATTTCTTGACACAACCGTTCGATTTCGTAGTTTGCTTAACTAAAGCAACGTCTGGCTTAACCACATTTAAAACGGCACATTCTCGCCCGTTTTTTAGACAAATGCTGACCCTCTCCAATGCCATATTTCCTTTTCATGGCAAGAAATTCCTAACACGTTTATGTACATGCAAACCAGGTAGGTAAGCAAGCGTAATTATAATATGCAAGTGTTTTTATGGCTGGCAGGTACTAAATATGTCCGTCCATCTGTGTGAGCACGCAGATCTCTGAGACTATGAGCATAGAGACTTCGCAAATATCGATACACATCGATACACGATGGCAATCAAAGCAACAATTTGAAAAGCAGCGCATTGCCATTGATATATGTATGTAGTAAACAAATACATGACAAATTATTGATAAACTGCACACGGATAAACAATATATTTTAGTCCAAAACGTATTCTTATGCTGATCTTACTAAGATCAGCAGCCGCAAGCAGGTATAAATATACACGTGATTTTGACCTTATTTCATGGATAATTTCCTTAAAAGAGTTTATGGTTAGAAATGTCCAACATGGATATGTGCAGGCCCACAGTTAGTTATTGGAGTGTAATTGCAAAGTGCAAGTATTTTAATGGCAGGGGGGAACTAATGGGTTACCAAGAAATCAAAGGCAGGGCACAGGCTGCTGACAACCGAGTGCCAACAACATTTCTTCGTACCCACATAACTACACACATATGTACATACATTCGTAAGTTAAGAGCTCTGCAAATTTACAGATACTTCTGCCAGCTTTCTCTCGCTTCCATATTCATCAAGGTAAATTACATACTTATATCTTTAAAACTGTTGCGTATAGTTTATGAAATCCGCGTGTTCATTTAGAAATGGATTAAATGGAATTTCTTTGAAAAGGATAATCAAGTTTACACATTTATTTAATATTTTATAGAAAGGAAAAAACACTCTCGCCTAAGGAAATAGTTGAGATCCTTGCTTACAGGGATACTGGACTGAACAACAGGCAAATATCAATTAAATTAAGTCGATCGGCATTACCAATTGAAAATGTGTCAAAATTAAAATAAAACTACATTAAACAATGCTAAAAACCAATAGCAGAAAATTTTCACATAGGCAAAACTCTACAATCTTACGGACTGGACTGCATATAAATGATGCGGCATCATTATATTTGGTTTAAGGTAACAAGTATCGAAACATCTTGTTCAACAAATCTTATCAGGTAGTGATCGATTCGTTATGAAGAAAATTAAGTCAAGGCTGGCTTTAACGGAGGTGGACCAAATGCCACATCAAATTTAGCAAAAGAACACATGTCCTGGATCCATAAGTAGAGAAAAGCGGTATCTTCTGATGAGAAACAAGTAAGAGTGTTGTAGTCGAGTGTGCTCGACTACGATTTACCCTGAACCCAGCTGTTAAATATATTCTAAAACTATTGACAAATTTCCCTATAATAAGTTTTGCACCCAAATGTGAGCAGGTCTGCTAGTGCATTTCTTATAGCAAGCTCAGGCACTGAAGAGTAAAAAAAACGAGCAGCGCATGTTTTTATTCACAAGCCCGAACTGCTCCAAGCTGACTGACAAAAACACGTGCATATACATACATACTTACATACAAACATGTACAGGCAATCATTGAAAACGGAGTTCTGCAGAATACACACAAAAACATATTGACACTCGCGTCGAATATCGTGCCTCTCTTTCTCACACATGCAAGCAGAAAGTGCTTTCCGGTGCTGATAGAAATGAGATCAATATAAGAATATATTTTCGACTATAACTTGGGTGTTTCTTATCCGATCTTGATGAAATTTAGGCAGTTGATAAATAATATGTATATGTAAATGTATTATGTATTAATCAGAAGATTCTGCCTTACAATGTTATTGCCATCAGAAATTGAAAATAAATCAATTCTGATCTGCGCCGGATATTCGAGAACCTATATTCCAAATTTTATAATCTCTGAGATCCGCGAGATCATACAGACAGACAGACATGGCTATATCGACTCGGCTGTTGATCCTGATCAAGAATATGCTTTATGGGGTCGGAGATGCTTCTTTCTGCCTCTTACATACATTTGCACAAAACCATTATCCCTTTTTACCCATTTTTAATGCGTTCAGGGTATAAAAATAATAATAATCATAATAATAATAGCAACAACAACCATATACATATATATGAAGGCGAGCATGTTCAACATTATTTTGATACATTTAAAAAGCTGTTAAAAAAAAACGAATTATAAATATAAAAGTTTAACTTACATTTTTAATAATAATAATAATAATTGAATAAAATTGTTTAATAAACGAACCAAATCCCTCTTATTCACGATAGTTAAGCGACTGAGCTCTCCAAAACGAAGAGATCTAAGACGCATACATATACGTATATTATATATACTCGTATAATGCAACACATCAATTTTATTATGCATTGGACAACAATTATACATATGGAAATTCAACAAAAAATAAGCAAATATTAGACAAATGCATTTATGAAGGGAGAGAGATACATATTCAGTTCAATGATAAATTATCGATTATAGTTAAAAATATTTAAGTAAATTGAAGTCACTTTTTTACTCTAAGTTGTTGTAGTTTTTGCTTTTAGTTCTGGCGTAAATTTTTCATCATTGGATTCGTCTTCGTTCGAGCCAACTTCTCTCGCATCAGGCTCTATACTAGGTACACCTCTTTTAGAATTCTGAACGACAAGGTGATCATAATCATCGATGGAATCCTCATTGCTATTGGCGGGTTCTTCTCTTGGTGGCGGCAAGAACTCGCCCACTTTCAGTTTGGAAGGTAACTGTTGCGAAGCTCTTACAACTCCATATGGCTTTAAGTGGTAGATCAGATAATCGAGAACATACATCAGATTGGGTGCGACATAATGAAATGATATGGCATTATCGGAACAGCAATCGAGACCCTTAAACCAGATTGTATATTAGAATCTTCAATTTTAAGAATCAAATATCTCAGCTTACCTCGTCTGACTGATAGAATTGGTATTTCCAATACCAAAAGTCCTTATCCTTACTGGGTATTAAATGGCCCTCAGGATCAAAAGGGAACATACGTCCTCGACCGTTGATATCACGCGAATCGCCCGCTGTCACATTTAAATTCTCCATGCATTTACCAATTTCAATATCCTCATTGACAACTGTGCCAGGCAGGCATATTTTGGGATTGGGAATACCCTGAACGACGAAACGACGCAATGCTTCGCGACTCAATATATAGCCAGCTCCGCCTGACATGTAACCCTGAGCCACGAAAGGTTTGAACTTGTAGCCAAAGTGTACAGGGGTCTCCGGGTTGTACGGATATAGCATATAGCGCAAATTCTCAATCACTGCATAGGTGTCATCATCAGCTTTATAGAACCAATCCGCATCGTTGAAATGATGCTTGTAAACATACTTAAAGGCCTCCTTCACCTTGCGCCATAAATTCTCTCGACCCTCTCCCACATCCAGCTTCACCGTAGGCAGTTCATCATCCGCTCCGGAGCTCATGAACAGTAAAATATTACAGCGTTTGCCCCAAGTGCGTTTAACATGACGGGCCTTCAGTTTGTGGTTATTCGGATTTGTCATAACCCAGCAGAGAATGCGCACATCCTTCTTTAGCTGATCGGCCAGCGAGGTATTATCGGTTGGATGATCGTGCCGAAGGAAATCAAAATGTGGTATAACATCATCAGCATGGGATGGCGGGGAACGGATATTAGAGTCAGTACTGGCCAGAAAGTTGGTGGGATCGATGCCTTCAGATATGGTTATGTAGGAAATGAACTCGGCCACACAATAACCTATGATAAGGCCAATCATAAGCATAAGGATCGGGCGTGTTTTTGTAGCACTCGCTAAAATATTATCAATTGTCTTTAAAAACATTTTTGAACTCTCGCGGGAATTTGTACGATTACCTTCGAATACTGCAGAGTGTGTTCCCATATTGATTACAGGCTTTCTTAAATTGTACACAGAATCGGCTTTACAGTGAAAAAAATTAAGAAACCGACACTTTATAAATGTGAATATATATTTCTGAGCCGACACTAACTATTTGGAGCTGGCGAATAAACTAAACGAACAAAATATAAGTTGTCTGCGATAAAAGCAACAATTAGACAACAAAAAGTCTTTGTCTTGTATGGGGAGAAGCCGAATAATGTTTACACTCTAATACTGAAGGTGTACGGCTACATCTGCTTGTGCACTGTCCGTCGCGCTATCTGTCTGTCTGTCAATCTGTTCGTTTGTATGAACGCGAATGTTTTTTTGACGCCCTCGAAACTAGAGATTTGAAACTGGGAATATAGACTCGAGCTATACCCAGCTGAGAAAAATGTTTTAAGTGGCAAATCGGTAAATAAATCAATAAATCTCATATCTCACACAATTTTAAGGCTAATGGAACAAAATGTAGATGCTAGACGTCCATCCACCGACTTTGCCACCTGGTAATAGAGTATTCCGTAGTCGGTTACGCCTGACAGCAACGTTCTCCCAATTTTTTATTTTGGTCTATCTATCTCCTTTTATCATTACCCGTTATGATAAAAGGACTAATTAAAAAAGTAAGAATGCTGTAGTCGAGTGAGCTCGACTACGATATACCCTGAACCCAGCTGTTAAATATATTCTAAAATTATTGGTAAATTTCCCTATATAAAGTTTTGCACCCAAATGTGAGCAGCTGCAAGTGCACTCATTCTTTTAGCAAGCACAGACACTGGAGATTAAAAAAACGAATGCAGCGCATGTTTTTATTCACAGGCCCGAACTGACCCGAACTGGCTGGCTACACACACGTGCACATACATACATACAAACAAACAGATGTACAGGCAATCATGAATAACGGATCTGCAGAATACACACAAAAACATGTTGACGCTTGCGTCGAATATCGTGTCATCTCTCTCTCACACATGCAAGCAGAAAATGCTTTCCGGTGCTGATAGAAATGAGATCAATATAAGAATATATTTTCGACTATAACTTGGGTGTTTCTTATCCGATCTTGATGAAATTTAGGCAGTTGATCAATAATAGAATTAGAATTATAAGATTCTGCCTTTAAAAGTGTAGCATTTATTGCTATCGGGAATTGAAATGTATCGATATTTGAGAAACGGAGGCAGTCATCGATAAATTAAAGCAAACTTGATCTGCGCCGGGTATACGATAACATATATTCCAAATTTGAAGTCTATAGGTCTTATAGTCTCTGAGATCCGCGTGTTCAGACAGACAGACGGACATGAGTATATCGATTCGGCTGTTGATTCTGATCAAGAATATACATACCTTATGAGGTCGGAGGTGCTTCCTTCTACCTCTTACATACATTTGCACAAAACCATTATACCCTTTTCACGTATTTTTAATGGGTTCAGGGTATAAAAATATGCGATAACGTCATCATCATTTGATTATTTCAATTTAAAGCATCAGCATTTTCAAATGAAACCCAAAATTATCAGAATAAATGACTCTTATCACTATGTCAAGTCATTACATTGGCATTTATTAATGCTTTTAAAGAAGATTTATCTGCTGTGACATATAAGATAAGTAAGTTTTGATTAATAAAAGCTTGGCAAGAACAATTCAAAACCTACAAGCAAAGTCGTAAGGAGGGTCTGGCGTTGGCAGGTTTGGGTCCAGTACTCAAACTTATATATTCGTATGTATGTTTTATTATATCCAGCACAAAAAAGAAATAGCTGGCTGTAAATCTCGTGTTAAAATATAAAAACATACATGTAAAGAAGGTATTCTTTTTATTGAAAATTCCGAAAAAAAAAGTGAATTGTAATGAAATAAATAAAACAATACTTACTATTATTCTCATCCTATAAATTTTCCAGACAGTTCTTAATTTATGGGCTTGATTGCTTGGAATTATTATTAGTTATCAAAATAAGTACTTCAGTTCTCAAATCAATCCAAATATCAAATTTACTATAATAATATAATCCCAATAAGTTAAATTATGGTAAGGGTAATGATGGGGGCTTTCGCAATTCCTAAATCAAATGCTTAACCACTTTGGTTCCTTGCCGGCAGATATTTTCAAATGTTCATTCCAAATTCTAGTTTTTAATTTGAATATTTATAATTGTTAATATCATTTTATTCTCAGATTTATAAATTTTTTTTTTTTTAACTTACTAAATATGAATTATTATAATAAGAAACAACAACGGTTTGAACTGTACTGTACTATAATTAATGTATAATAAAATAAATATACATATTGTATTGTCTACTTACTGATTATACCCTACCTGAAGCTGACGAACTAATCAGCAGAAGAACTAAGATGGTACTGTTCTTCTTCTATACCCACCCAAGCTTGTATGAATCAATCAAAATTTCGACCCTGTAAAACTAAGGTGGGCTCCTATGAAAAGAAATTAATTCATATTCATTCGTTATAATATAATTCGGAAATATTCAGCAGGCCTGTCGACGTAGATGGACTGTGGGCGATTAGAATCAAAATTAAAGTTGCAACAATTCAAAATAAAGCACTGAATTGAAAAACATGAAAGCAAATTTATAAGTATTAAATTTAATTTAATTTAAATCTAAATTGCATTTTTTATTATAAATAAATTGGGCTGTTAATCCCTTTGTAACTCGAAGAAAAATTTTAATTTCGGTACCAAGTGGTTTTGTTATTGTTGACCACCTTTACGCCTCTAGGCTAAGGTGCGTTGTGCAACCCTCACCGTGTCAGCGTGAACATTTTTCACGTGGATTGTAAAAATATTTCGAACGGATTTTACTAATTGCTTCTGACCTTGGCCGAAGCATGCAGAAGAAGAAAATGCATGCTTAGAGCGCAAGCGCAAATGGCTTAAAAGTTCAAGGGCTTGAGAGCGAAAAGCTTATGCACGTGAGCATCATTTAATTAGTCCAAGCTTTAGTCAGCTTCAATAGAACGAAATGCATGCCCAGAGCGCAGGCGTAGTAGGCGTAAAGCTCAAGGGCTGAGAGCGAAAAGCTTAAGTCAGCTGCACCATCTGAACTAGGCTTGCAGCGATCATGATCATGCTGGTCAAGCTTACCGAATCTGTACACTCGTGGCCGAAATAGCATGTACATGTCATTGAATATATGCATTTACACAAGCTGCCATTAAAAAGTGCATGCCTCAAATAAATTATATTTACAAATGAAAATATTCACACCATTACACCACAGGTGACACACAATAGATGAAAATCCTATTAGACAAAGATAGGAGCTGAAAAACAATCAAAGGGATGCGAATTGAAAATATTGGCTACTAAATATCTGTAGTGCGCTTGCCTAAGTTAATAAAATGCTATGCCTACGATTATGCTTTGGTTTTTTTATGCCGCGCTTTTGCCGACGCCCTTTATGAGATATAGTACAATGTCGAGCCCTTTTTGGTAAGTTGATTAGAAATTTTTCTGATCGAGGGTCTTGAGTTTTGTCTGCCGAAAGTGATAGTCGTGCCAGTCCCATCGACTTTGTTTTTTTTCTCGTGGATAGAAAAGTTACACGTGGACGCGGTAAAGATCGAACCTAACCCGGAATTTTTTTTTTCTTCAATTGAACAAATAAAATAATTGCCACCGGCCAAAAATTCTTTGTGGGCAAGTGCGTCTCCGACAAACAAGCATAAATGATTTCGTGTGGAAAATATATTCCAAATGGTTTTATCGGCATTAACCATTAGTGAAATCAGCTACAATGATTTGCCCGTTAAACGAGAAAAAAAATATAAACTATAATAAATATATTATGACTAAATATATGTAAATATAATAATAAAACGTGACCAATTTAACTGCTGGAGAAAAAAATAGATATATGTTTTTGTCACGAAACTGATCGGCTGATCAGCCGATGGCACAGCCAAGTGGAGTTTTCCAGCGCCAACCGCCATCGCCAGCTCGGCTCCACCACAGTAGTATGGACAGGATTGAGGTTTCCCCTACGTATACAGTGCTTGCCGATTCATCAAGCGACCCGGCATATATGCATACAATTTGCATAACTTTAACTCATTTTTAATAGTGTATTGATTATTTTTTTAAATTATTATTTGTAATATAAAACAAAAACAACATTTAATAATAACTAATTAAAAATTAAAAATTAATCATTATAATTATCAAAATCCATAAAAAGTGAAATCAGAATATGAAACATATTGAGTCTAATTGGTGTAAGCAAATTATATTAAGCAAAAAAAATAAGTGACGAAACAAAAAAAAATTACAACACTCGCCGACAGTAAAATTGGTCTTTTAAATTTAACACTAATCAACTTACCTCTCAAGCCCTGGTCTAAAGAGCTTGTGTGATGGTTCGGATGGGGCTGAGCTGAGGCCAGGCGGGTCGCGGGTTGCGGATAGCGAATGGCCTCCCCCCGGGGATGTTAGCTGCGAATAATACGAGATTCCTTGTAAATAAGCAGTCCCGTACAAACAGCGCGTGCGATATTGTCAATCGCACTGGCAAGGCGCTTGTGTTGCCGCCTTTAGAGTATAGCCTCACACAACCCCAAGGCATTATCCGAACCGTGCCGAGAGTCAGCTTGGCTGGGGGCCCGGGCGAAAATACTAGCCCAGTCTCGGACGGTGGGCTCAGGCAAATGGCGACCGCCTGTTCTAATTTAGCCTTACCCGGGTAATGCGGATCTCTGCCCGGGCGGACACACATTTCTCCGCAGCACGTGCGAATTAATGAAGAATTCGAGAAATACAAAAATACCGCAGGATCTCCCTGCGGAGTATGTCGCAAGACACTTGGAGGGTCGAGCCCTAGACGGGGAAAGACCCTCTCGTGTGGCAGACCAGCCTCCACACCGTGCTGCTCCAGCACCAAAAAGGAGAGTGCCGCATGCACAACAAACTCCGGCTTTGAGGCAGGGGAGACTAATGGTCGGACCAACCCGACCACCACGCCCAGCAACGTACGCCGCGAGGCAGGGCGCACAGCGCCCTAAGAGGAAGGAAGAGTTCCTCCCACCGAGGGGTCACCCCGGTTGGGTGGATGACCCGAACCGGAAGAATCTCTGCGGTTCGAGGGTCAAGTGCTACCTTCGGTACCTCCAGCAAGGACTCACTCCTGATGCAGCTCTGAAGAAGGCCACAGAGCCCAGGGAAGCGGCTACAGCACCAGCGGCAGCTCCCAAGAGGCGTAGCAGCACACTCACCCCACCGGTGGCCACTCCCAAGAGGGTGTGCCCAGAGGTCAAGGGTGCTGCTCACAGCCCGGGGGCGGCGAAGGTGGGAGCCGAAAAGGGAGCAGGCTTAGACCTCCGTCCGAGCACATCGCGTGCAGCGGCCACGAAGCCCAGCTCGCCAGCACCCACCGAGCCCCGATTGTCATATGCGGATATGGCAAGAAAAGTAGAGGTGGACGTGTTGGCTGCGGATTTCCCACTCAGTCGCGGAGACTTATCTGTGTTGAAGGAGGCCATCGTTGACGAAGTCGTTGCGTCTGGTGGGGATGTTGCGGTCTCATTCGCGGGCATTCATTTCCGGGTCGGTTTTTTGGTCATTGAGTGCTTGGATGAGGCCTTAGCCGACTGGGTAAGAACCGCAGTGTCGCGGCTAAAATCGTGGAAGGGTGTGCCCCTTGAATGCAAAGTGGGAGACAACATCCCGTCGCCCCACTGCATCACGCTGTTTTACCCCAGAAGTGTGGATCGGTCGACCGAATCCCTGTTGGTTCTGCTGAGTAATCAGAACAGGATCGAGACCGACACATGGAAGGTGATTTCCAGGAGGAACGAGGGTGGAGGAGCCCTCCTGGTCATCGGGATAGACGAGCTATCCAAGGACATCATTGTGGAGAAGGGGCATCAGACCTACTTCCGCTACGGGACCATCCCCGTAAGCGGTTTAAAAAGGAGAGTTGGAGCTAAGCCTCAGCCTGAGCCAAGTGGCAGGGAGGCTGTCAATGTAGACACCACAACCACAGAAGACACTCCTGCCACAGTTAGAAGCAGTTGCGCTGCGCGGCCCACCGATTCGGCGGAGGACCTCGCAGAAGATGAGGAGTTGGCGGACAGAACGATCTGCCAAATAGATATGTTGGGAGATGAGGATATCCCCATGTCCTCACAAGAGCTGGCGGAGGAGCTGCAGGATGCAGCAGCAGCTGACGTCGAAATGACTTGCAGCGGTGACGGGGGCAACTCCAGGCCCCAATCACCGTGTCAGCTGGAGCCACCCCAGCAATAGATGGCCAGAGTCACCGACACAGGGCTGGCTCAAGTAAACATCCACCGTACTAAGGCCGCCTCGGCGGTCTTAGCAAGGATGTTTACCAAGCAACACCTTGGGCTAGCCCTGGTACAGGAGCCATGGGTGCACAATGGCATCAAAGGCCTGTACACGGCTGACTCGAAGCACCCAGAGCATGCATAATGGTAAGGAAAAGTATTAACTTTACTATCCTTTCAGAATTCCTGACTAGAGACTGCGTTCCCATATTAGTGCAGACCAAGGGCAGCGCGGTTCCTACGGCCATGGTGTCTGCGAATTTCGCAGGAGATGGAGCCTGCCCACCACCAGCGATAGAAAAACAGGTGGATTACTGCAGGAGGGAGAAAATCTCAGTGCTCATCGGATGCGATGCCAATGCTCACCATACGATATGGGGCAGCAGCGACATCAATTTGAGGGGTGAGTGCCTAACGGATTTTATATATAAATATAATCTAGGATTAGGCAATGTCGGATCTACACCAACATTTGTAACTAGAATCAGGGAGGAGGTGCTAGACATCACCCTGATTAGTCGGTCCCTAACACCTCACCTTAGGGACTGGAACGTTTCCCAAGAGGAATCAATGTCTGATCACAGAACTGTCCTATTTAAGTTACAAATAAATATGGATAGTAGTATACCAGGTCGCAACTTCAAGAAAACCAACTGGGAAGGCTACAAGTCGACCTTAGCGCTCTCCCTAGCCAATGGGTTATCTGGTATACCCAGAAAGCCGTTAGAACTGGACAGAGCTATTGGTGACCTCATTAAGTGCATAACTAATGCATTTGAGGATAACTGCCCGGTAGGGAAAAAGATGCCCCATGGTGGAACGGCAGCATAGAAAGGCTGCGCGTGACCACACGTCGCCTCTTCAATAAAGTAAAGAGAGGCGGAATATGGGAGCAGTACCGTGAAAGCCTGACCTCCTACAATAAGGAGATAAGAAAGGCCAAACGGAAGAATTACAGAAACTTCTGCGAAAGCTAACTACAGCACAAGCGAAGGCGCCAGGCTCCATAGAGCACTGGCGAAACGAGCGCCTGATGCGAACTTAGCACTGAAGCGTGGGGATAACTCCTTTACGAGCAGTAATTTGCAGAAGCTAGTACTACTCTTCGAGACGCATTTCCCAGGAAGTACACCCCTGCAGGAAGAGGCTATCGAAGGGGAAAGTAGATACAGGCCGTCAACTGACGACTGGGCATGCGCCAAGTCGACAGTTACAAGGGAGAGACTTAATTGGGCAATTGGTACATTCCAGCCCTATAAGTCCCCTGGAATGGACGGCCTTCCTTCAAACGGGACAGGAAATACTCCTCTCCCGTATTTGGAAAGCATTACTAAGTAGCCTAGCCCTCGGATACATACCGGGCGCTTGGAGGAGAGCTAGGGTAGTCTTCATCCCCAAGGCAGGGGAGAAAGACATTACCAGCCCAAAGTCCTTCAGACCCATCAGCTTAACATCGCTTTTACTGAAAACGTTGGAAATGCTGGTGGATTACAAAATCAGAAGTACTTTGCTTAAACAAAGGCCTCTGCACCCAACGCAGCATGCATACAGAGTAGGCAGGTCCACGGACACAGCACTTTATCAGCTGCGACGTACTTTGAGTGCGGCAATTGATAATAAGAAAGAAGCACTGTGCGCCTTCTTAGATTTAGAAGGTACCTTTAATAACACATCACACGATGCAATCAATGCTACCCTCGAGAGAAGAGGCCTGGACCATACTGCCAGCAGATGGATACTCCGGTCCAGGCAAGCCACGTCATCATTACATGATTGCACTGTAACAGTCCTAACCACCAAAGGCTGTTCCCAAGGAGAGGTGCTGTCTCCGCTACTCTGGAGTCTGTTAGTAGACGAACGACTAAACAGACTTGCTAACAGTGGTATTCAATGTCAAGGTTATGCCGATGACATTGTTATCATAGCGCGAGGCAAATTTGAAGAATCACTCTGTGACATAGTCCAGTCAGGGCTAATTATAACGTATGACTGGTGTATGGAGGTTGGACTCAACCTCAACCCTACGAAAACGGTCATCGTCCCCTTTACCAGACGACATAAGCTACAGAGGATGAGACAAATATGGCTCTCAGGGACCCTACTAGAAACGAGTAGGGAGGTCAAATATCTGAGAGTTACATTTGACAGCAGGCTTAACTTCACCGTGAAGAAACAACTAAAAAGTTGCAAAGAATGGCCTGCGTATGTATGACAGGAGCTATGCGCACCTGCCCACCAATGGCCCGTGAAGCCTTAATGGAGCTCACACCACTCCACCATACCATAAGGCTCAAGCAAAAAGCCACGCTTTTAAGAATGTTAGCAGAAGGAGTTGGGGGCAATCACATCCTCAGCCATCAAGATGCCCAACTCCTTTCAAATGAACTGCCCCAGCTACTGCAACCCAGGGACGAAATGAAAGCCGAATACAGCTTCTAGCGACATTTCACAGTTCGTATGAGCAGTAAAAGGGAATGGACAACTCTGGAGGAAGTCCATTCCATGAAACCGCACACCATAAAATGGTACACCGATGGATCACTCACGAATCAGGGCACGGGTCTTGGAGTGGTGCGTCCTCGGGTGTTCTACCATGAATCCCTGGGAACGCACACCAGCATATTTCAGGCTGAGGTGTGTGCGATAGAGAAATGTGAGGACTTCAACATAAAACGTAACTATCAGAATACGGATATATCCATCCTATCCGATAGTCAAGCAGCACTGATCGCTACAATGGGGACTAAGATAACATCAAAGGTAGTCCATGAAGTACGTTCAAAGCTAGACCTACTCGGGACTCACAACAGGCTCACCCTTCGATAGGTCCCGGGCCACAGGGACATAGCGGGGAACGAGGCGGCTGATAAGCAAGCAAGAATGGGGGCAGGAAGGCCCCTAACAGGACCAGAACCGTATTGTGGCATAGGGAGACACACTATACGACTGGAACTTAGAAATGAGGAGACACAGAGACGGCAACAGAGCTGGTCAGAGGCAGTAGGACCCCGACAAGCCAGATGTCTTCTAGGTGGTTATAATCTTGTACGATTTAAACAAATTATAATCATGGGAAAGAACAGCCTTAGGATACTTACCGGTCTATTGACAGGACACTGTAGACTAAGAAGTCACCTAGCTAAATTGGGTATGTATAGTAGCGATCTGTGCAGGTTTTGTGAAAGAGAGGAGGAATCCTCGATGCACATCCTAGCAGAATGTGTCGCACTAACTAGAAGAAGACGCAGCATTCTAGGGGTGCATGTTTTGGAATGCAAAGACACAGAAGACCTCAACCCAACAAAGATCCTCACGTTCGTACGGGAGTTGGGGTTGATGGAAGAGCTATAGGCTCAGAAGGAGGCACAATAGATCAAATAGGTCGCGGTGCAGCTTCCCCCCAATAATAATAATTATACCTCTCAAGCCTATCAGATGCCCCGCCTAGGATAATCAAGTAAGTGCATCTGATCCCTAACTTTTCTTTTCATTTAAATTTTTTGTTGGTATGCTGCGATAATACTTCGATATTAAAGTGTGTTAAAATGTGAAAAGTGTAAAATTACAAGTGCAAAACTCTCTCAATTTGGTGATGAGAAAGACATCACAGATAAGAAAAAAACGCACTCAACTTTGATCGCCCTTACAATGAGCGGAAGAATTTTGAGTGGCCTTTTAAATTGTTAATCAAAATTAAAGCACAGCCCAAGAGTATGCTAACACTTTAATATCGAAGTCGCCGCTGAAATATATGAATGAATACACACAGAAAAAGAAATGAAACATTCGAATAAAAAAAAATATATTTATATATATAAATAAATAAATAAATATATAAGGCAAATAAATATAAATAATTAAAATATAAATACTATAATAAATATATATTATTATTCATATTATGAAAAAAGCATAATATTGAAATAGTATATATATATAAGAGAATAAATAATAAATGAAATAAGAAAATAATTTACTAAATTAAATAAATGAATAATTTGGTTTTGCCCTAATACTCCTTATGTTCCGAGATATTTTTTTAAAATCATTTTCTTTTTTTTATTTTCTGATTTGAAGTAAAAATTTAATTAAATTAAATTCACAATAAAAAAAATAAATTGTTATATATTTATAACATAAGTAAATAAAATAAATTTGAATATGGGCATACAAAAAATTTAAGAATTAAGATAGTTAAGACAAAAATGAATTTATTATATTAACCATTGAAATTGTATACCTAAATTTTGTTTTGTATTCTGTCCAAAAATAAATAAAATGAAATTATCTGCAGCCTTGCTCAAAGGAAGATTTCTTTTGATCACTTCCTGATCTATTTCAAATGCACGTGTCACCTCGAAATTTCTGAAACTCGTTAGCACTGGGCAGCCTTGCTGTGCTGTCTCTAAACATTTCGAGAGTTCGCAACAATTTATAATCTTTGCCATGAGAAATAATGTGATGTACAACGACTAAAAAATAAGGGGATACGCCAATCGACTGGTATATGGAACTGCGAAGAGAGCTGTTAATACTACTTGAGAAGGTATCCCATTCAAACTCTTAAAGCTTAATTTATTGAACGACTTACTTTTTCCGCGGCGTACGATTTACACACTCTGCGAAATTCGATTAAAGACCTTATAAAATTTAAAATAAAATTGTTTAAAAAAATTTGGTTACACAAAAGTTAGCTGTTTTAAATATACGTCAAATTAAAAAGGAATTAAATTTGTAACATTAACAGAACATTTTTTATTAGCCGCGAAATTCGTTTAAGGGCAATGCTAATGAAATTAATATAATATGTAGAAGTGAAATGAAAATAACAAAATAATAATGTCTTCAGCCTCCAGATTGGTTTATAACGAAAAAAAACTCGATTTGATATCGGTTCAACAACTTTTTAGAACTCAGATAGTGTGGTTTTGGACTGTCGATTACCCACTTAAGCTCGACGGAAAAGGTGCCCGCACATGTTCTCTATGGGATTCAAGTCGCCGTTCATCAATGTGATGTTACCAATAATCGCCAAAACCACAGCTGGACACTTTATCAGTAGTCAGTGCGCCCATTTTGATGTAGTCGTCCATTACGGGCTCACATTTGGATGATGTTTTGCACATGCCCGGCAGAATACCCCTCACCATGATTCAGCACAGAAGCAACAGTAATAGCAAAATTAAAATTTTCTGTTTTTAATTCTTAATTTTATTTATTTATTATGCATTTTGGTAAGCACCATGATATCTTATATAATGTAATGTAATCCTCACGGAGTCCACGAACTATTGGAAAATGAAAAACTTATCATTATCAAATAATATATGCAACAAAATGTGAATTGAGTAACACCAAGAGATCGGCTAGCGGTAATTTTGGGGCTTAAGTCTTAACAATCACATTTTTGCCAACCTTCCGAAAATTGGAACTCATCCAGGAAATCCTAATGCCTTTCATTGAAATTATCTAAGATGGTATTATGGCCAAGGTATATGACCTTTGTATTTAAAATCGATGGGCTTAGAATTAATCGCAAATTAATTAAATCAAAGGTCCATTAATATGAGAACAGTACACAACATTACACAACATTATTTGGCCAAACGACCTTCTCTATCCAATCCATAAATGGTGCGACGCGTGTGTACAGTCCCGGAATCTTACTTGCACAACCAAGGCCTGAATTTATGATGCCCAATATGATGTATTTGTTATTCGCAATATCCTCCTCCAGGATCAGCGGGCCACCAGAATCGCCCTGGCAGGCGTCTGCCGTGCCGTTCTTCCTATCCGCCGCACACAGCAGCGATTCGATAACTCCCTGCGCCAAATTTTTTGTAGTAATCGGTTGCATGGCATACAAATCGTGGCACTCCTTCAAGGGCACAACACTCAACGGGGCACGCAGCAATATCTTCGAGGTATGTCGTGCTGTGCAAATACACAAATATGTACGGGAAAAGATAACTCGATGGGTTAGAGTATATATTAATGTATGTAATGTAGAAAAAAGAGAGAACGTTGCAGACAGCGGAATACTTTGGTACCATACGTTATACCAGCTGATAACAGGTAGCAAAGAACAGGGTGGGTGTAATCAAGAAGTACTATCCAAGTTTGCCTTTCAAATTGCGGTAGATATAAGCTAGTAAGCTTCCTTCGAAGTTTTGTAACTGTAGCTCTTAAACTACGGGAGAAATGGGCTCTTGGAAATTCGGGGGCGAAATTGGGAGTGGCTCAGAAACAAATTTTTAGAGAAGCTACGGAGTAATCTTCCTTCCAAATTTGATAACTGTAGCTCTTAAACTACGGGAGCGGGAGTGGGCGTGGCTCAGAAAAAATATGGAGAAGGTTCCTACTAATCTTCTTTCCAAGTTTGGTAACTTAAATTATGGGAGATATGAGATTTTAAAAATGTTGGGGGAGAGAGTGGGCGTGGCCGAAGAAAATATGATTGAAGGTTCCCAGTTATCTTCCTTCCAAGTTTGGTAACTTTAGCTCTTAAATTACGGGAGATATAGGCTGTTGAAAATATTATGGGCGGGAGAGGGCGTAGCCAAAACAATTTTTGCGAATATATAGCCATTTAAAATGTTTAGGGGTGAATGGCATGGGTGCGGTGGAGGTGGAGGTGGAGGTGGGCTTGGCATTTGCCGATCTTTGAAGGACATCGCCAACAACCCACCAACCACATGTGGAGACCGTAGCCTTAAAATTAAAATAGTAAAGTGGGATTACAGTGTGTTGCTGTTACAGATCTAACAGCAGCATAAGCATGGGTCGTAGAGGAAGAGTCGGTGAAGAACAGCAGAACGAGATAGTCGAGTTCGTGAAGCGCAGCGTTAAGATCATCAATAAGAAGCCGTCAAAGTCGCGAGTACCTAAAGTTGTAAGGTTGTCGGTGTGTCGGGGAAATAAGTCGTTGTTTTATAGAGTAGAACAATACGTTGTAAAAATATAACTATTATATCAATAATAAACAGGACATAATCAGTCCTATTTATATGTATCCGCCTGTCAAAATCAAAATACCTTGACTGAGATTTAGTGGCGCAGTTAATAAACAGCTAGCAGAAGTTCATTCTGGTTTTGATCTAATGAACGTCCTTCTTGAATATGTCATCAAAATTGCTCATTTATTTAAGCCAAAAATAAATAACGGTAACTTACTTGTCTGATTCAAAACGCCCCAGCCGGCTACAAAAAGTTGAGCAGTCTCTGGGGGATCAGCGCTGTCGAATGTGAGACACGCTGGACTTACATTAATGTTCGGTGTGACCTCCTTAACCAGCTCAAGTATGGCAATATCATTGTATTTGCTGCTGCTCACAAAATCGGGATGCAGGACAACATTTGACTGCAGAGTAAAAAGAAATTAGAAAGAAAATATGTGTGTATATAATCGCATCACTTACCGTGACGGCAATATCCAGATGTTCTCTGCCCTCCGAGATATTTACCGCTCCAAGTCGAACATGAACGGGCAAATCTGTACTGACGCAATGGGCCGCCGTCAGTACATGACGAAGTGAGATCAGCGAACCACCGCAACGATAAGCGAATGAACCAAAAACGCTAAACGCTATTGCCGCCATATGCGGATAGGTGCCTTGCTCCACCGCAATACCACCTAAAATGTGCTTCGTTAGGGTTTGCTCATTCTGGAGTTCCTGAAATTGCTGGCACGCTGCAGCGAATAATAATAATAAATATTATGTGATAATAATAATAACAATACAAAAATAATAATATCAATAAACAAAACAAGTGAGAATGTTGCAGTCGGGCGTAACCGACTTCGAAATACTCTGATTCCATAAGTGATATCATCTAATAACAGGTGCCACAGGACAGGGTGGGTGTAGCCAAGATTTTTTGTAGGAGATTTTTAATAATCTACCGTACAAGTTTGCCATAAAAATCGCGATAGTTATATCCTTTACTGAATTTTATGGGCTGGACTGAGCGTGGCGGAATAGAAATGTTGGAAGAGTGTCCTAATAACCTTCTTTCCTAGTTTGGTAACGGTAGCTATTAAACTACGGGAGTTATGGACTTTTGGGAATTCTGGGGTGGAGTGGGCGTGGTCCAAAATACTTCTTCCGGATTTTTGAAAGGTGTTAATGTGTACAAATCCAATTATACTACCTTTGGTATCAGAGTATGAAAATAATAATAACGATAAGAATAATATATGAAGGCAAGCATGTTCAACAATATTTTGATACATTTAAAAAGCTGTTACAAAAACGAATTAGAAATATAAAAGGGGTTTGGTTTGGTCAACACTTTTTAATAACAATAATAATAATTGATTTCAATTGTTTAAAGAACGAACCAAATCCCTCTTATTCACGATAATCGGAACATACATCAGATTGAGTTCGACATAATGAAATGATATTGACAATACCAAAAGCCCTAATCTTTGTTAGATATGAAATGAGCATCAGAACCATTGACCATTGATATTACGCGAATCGCCAGCTGTCATATTTAAATTCTCCATGCATTTACCAATTTCAATATCCTCATTGATTTCGGAAATGGGAATACCCTCAACGACGAGGCGACGCAATGCCTCGCAACTCAGTACGTGTCCAGCTCCTCCTGACATGTAACCCTGAGTCACGAATGGCTTGAAATAGCATACAGCGCAAATTCTCAATCACTGCATAGGTGTCATCATCAGCTTTATAGAACCAATCCGCATCGTTGAAATGATGCCTGTAAACATACTTAAAGGCTCCCTTCATCAGATGTGGTTATGTAGGATGGTGTAGTAGGCCACACAATAACCTATGATAAGGCCAATCATAAGGATAAGGAACGGGCGTGTTTTTGTAGCACTCGCTAAAATATTATCAACTGTCTTTAAAAACATTTTTGAACTCTCGCGGGAATTTGTACGATTACCTTCGAATACTGCAGAGTGTGTTCCCATTTTGATTACACGCTTTCCTAAATTGGACACAGAATCGGCTTTACAGTGAACAAATTTAAGAAACCGACACTTTATAAATGTGAATATATATTTCTGAGCCGACACTAACTATTTGGAGCTGGCGAATCAACTAAACGAACAAAATATAAGTTGTCTGCAATAAAAGCAACAATTAGACAACAAAAAGTCTTTGTCTTGTATGGGGAGAAGCCGAATAATGTTTACACTCTAATACTGAAGGTGTACGGCTACATCTGCTTGTGCACTGTCCGTCGCGCTATCTGTCTGTCTGTCAATCTGTTCGTTTGTATGAACGCGCATGTTTTTTTGACGCCCTCGAAACTAGAGACTTGAAACTGGGAATATAGACTCGAGCTCTACCCAGCTGAGAAAAAATGTTTTAAGTGGCAAATCGGTAAATAAATCAATAAATCTCATATCTCACACAATTTTAAGGCTAATGGAACAAAATTTAGATGCTAGACGTCCATCCACCGACCCAAGTCCATTCACACTACTAAACATCGGAAGTGCTTATATCAAATCACAAATCAATTTTGGAGCAAGAATAACAAAAAAGATACATTAATAAGAATTCGACCACCCCACCACTCTCACTAAGAAGTTCTTTGCCACCTGGTAATAGAGTATTCCGTAGTCGGTTACGCCTGACAGCAACGTTCTCCCAATTTTTTATTTTGGTCTATCTATCTCCTTTTATCATTACCCGTTATGATACAAGGACTAATTAAAAAAGTAAGAATGCTGTAGTCGAGTGAGCGCGACTACGATATACCCTGAACCCAGCTGTTAAATATATTCTAAAATTATTGGTAAATTTCCCTATATAAAGTTTTGCACCCAAATGTGAGCAGCTGCAAGTGCACTCATTCTTTTAGCAAGCACAGACACTGGAGATTAAAAAAACGAATGCAGCGCATGTTTTTATTCACAGGCCCGAACTGACCCGAACTGGCTGGCTACACACACGTGCACATACATACATACAAACAAACAGATGTACAGGCAATCATGAATAACGGATCTGCAGAATACACACAAAAACATGTTGACGCTTGCGTCGAATATCGTGTCATCTCTCTCTCACACATGCAAGCAGAAAATGCTTTCCGGTGCTGATAGAAATGAGATCAATATAAGAATATATTTTCGACTATAACTTGGGTGTTTCTTATCCGATCTTGATGAAATTTAGGCAGTTGATCAATAATAGAATTAGAATTATAAGATTCTGCCTTTAAAAGTGTAGCATTTATTGCTATCGGGAATTGAAATGTATCGATATTTGAGAAACGGAGGTATCGATAAATTAAAGCAAACTTGATCTGCGCCGGGTATACGATAACATATATTCCAAATTTGAAGTCTATAGGTCTTATAGTCTCTGAGATCCGCGTGTTCAGACAGACAGACGGACATGAGTATATCGACTCGGCTGTTGATTCTGATCAAGAATTTACATACCTTATCAGGTCGGAGGTGCTTCCTTCGGCCTCTTACATACATTTGCACAAAACCATTATACCCTTTTCACGTATTTTTAATGGGTTCAGGGTATAAAAATATGCGATAACGTCATCATCATTTGATTATTTCAATTTAAAGCATCAGCATTTTCAAATGAAACCCAAAATTATCAGAATAAATGACTCTTATCACTATGTCAAGTCATTACATTGGCATTTATTAATGCTTTTAAAGAAGATTTATCTGCTGTGACATATAAGATAAGTAAGTTTTGATTAATAAAAGCTTGGCAAGAACAATTCAAAACCTACAAGCAAAGTCGTAAGGAGGGTCTGGCGTTGGCAGGTTGGGGTCCAGTACTCAAACTTATATACACGTATGTATGTTTTATTATATCCAGCACAAAAAAAATAGCTGTCTGTAAATCTTATATCAAAATCATATGCAAATATAAAATTCCGAAAAAAAGAGAATTGTAATGAAATAAATATCACAATACTTACTATTATTCTCATCATATAAATATTCCAGACAGTTCTTGATTTAAGGGCTTGATTACTTTGAGTTATAATGAGTTATCTAATAAGTATTTAAGTTCCCAAATCAATCCTATTATCAAATTAACTATAATAATATAATCCGATTAAGTCAAGAAGTTCTTTAGCTATACACATGATGGTAATGGTAATGAGTACTTTGTTTGTGGTGCCAGAAACTGTCGATTTTGAAAACCAGAATTAGCTTTACTTCCCTAAGAAGATTTAAAAATTAATTGTACTTCAAATTATCAGAACAAGACAGTATGAATAGGACTAGGTTTTTCTTAGAATATATCCACATTGAATTTCTTTGATGGGTTTTTCTCAATCCCTTAGTCAAATGTTTAACCACTTTAGATCGTTTGCCAGATATTTTAAAGTGTACATTCCTTATTCTTGTTTTTAATTTTGAGTCTTTATGTTTGTGAATATCATTTTAATTTTCAGCTCATGAAATGAATTTATTTTTAATTTACGATATCTAAATATAAATTATTATTATAAGCATAACTAAAACATTATTTAAGAAAAATTGTATTATTTAAATTATTTTAAAAGATTTGAACTTAACTGGACTGCATTTAATGTATATTCAAATAAATATGAAAGCAAACTGCACATACCTCGCATTGCCGGCCGTTCGGCATCAGGAACAAAAAATCGACTGGTGGGCGTGGGTTGAATAACTCGCGTCGTTGTTGTTTCTGGCCTGTAAGTATTCATATGGGAATATTTAGACTAGAAATGAGTGGTAAGTCAGGCAAAGGGAAATCTTAATGATGTCAATGTTTAACACTGTGACAAACCCAAATACGACCGGCGGCTCCGGATATCGGAATCGAAACGGTGCCGAGGGATCCAATTCGATGTTGGGCGTGGTGGTCTGCATTATTATCGGCTTTATGGGCCGACGAAATTCGGTCCAGTGTTGCGCTGGATTTTGCTTTTGCCGAGCGTTGTTAAGCATATCCTGTAAATTAAAATAGCCCGGGCCCTCTTGTACTGTTCTTCGTGTTGTGGTTGCTGTTCTTGCTGTTGTTGTTCTGGCTGTGGTACTTTGGACCTGGCTTGGACTACATGTAAATCAGATGCATTGTGTTAGCCGCCACATTCTTTTAAATAGCAAGCAATGTGAAACATGCAACTGCATTCGACACAGATCTTGGTTTTTTTCTTGAGCGGGAAACAACAACAAAAGCAACAATACGCGTTTGCAAACCCTTATTTATACATATATTTATTTTGTATACATGCTCTCAACACTTACCGTGTTTTGCCGTCACAGCACTCGGCTATCGGACAGCAGACAATCTCCTCATGAGTGCCCAGACCACAGCTGGGCACATCATTTATAGTCAGTACGCCCGTTTTAATGTAATCGTCAATTACGGGCTCACATTTGGATGATGTCTTGCACACGCCCGGTAGATTCGCCTTCACCATGCACGCATCGCCTTCTGAAGCATATATATGGTCAATACAAACAACAGTTAAAAAAAGAGATAATTCAGTACGAAGAATACCTTCACGTGCGTCAATGTGTGACAACTTGCCCAGCAGAAGCACACAAAGCAGCAGGCTGCCGGTGGTTAGACTGGCTCTCATTCGCGTCATGATCACTGCACGAAAATCACTTGATCGGTGCTGCAATTTGATATTTTAATACTTTTAATCAAAATATAAGCTACATTATAAATACAATTTCTAACCAAATTTTTGATAAAATAAAGAGAGTAATTTGCTCACTTAATGACTTTAAAGCAAATCAGTGCGTATATGTTTATATACTCATAAATTCATTATAATAACGAATATACATATATTAATTATATTTTAACTTGAAATTCACTTTATGGAATTTATTTAAACATGTATTTCGAGCAGCCATTTGCAACAAAGATGTTATCAACCCATTATTTAATATATTTACTCACACAAGCAAAGATATATGTATTATATTTATTACTTTTCGTAGATTGTGCGAATGAAACAGTCTACCTGCTACTGTTGTTCTCAGTTCTCAATTCAAGTGGCTCCTAAGGTTGTTTTATTTATTTGTTTTTCTTTTTGAATTTTTTGTTTGTTTTTGTATTTCCTCGCCACTCAAAACGCTTTTGTTTTTGTGTTCGTGCTCCATTTAGATCGCAGCATTGTTGATAATAGTGAACCTACCATTGACCTATATATCAATTATACTCTGGCAAACGTAAGTCCCATCAACTTTCGGAAATCAGCTTTTGTCACATGAAGCAGATAGTCCGCTGGATGATTCCGCTTAACTGTGATTCAGAGAACATTTTCCATTCGATTACAAACTTTCTTCTACTCTTTACTTTTTCTACGCCTACTCTTTGAGAGTAGCTGGTTATTTAAGAAATCTAACTTTCCAGCTCATTATTTAGCATACTTTTTTACTTTTCGAATAAGTAGCCTCTAGCAAAAAATGGCTTATCTAACATTTGACTGCTTAAGTTTCATCAAAAATGTGCTACAATTGTAGTAAAAATGTTCAGCAAATTAACAAATTATCTTTTGACTGAGAGTCGTTTCTGCAGCTGAAAGCAATCTGAGAATTTTAGTGGTGGTTGCAGATATCTCTAATGTTTTGGTGTTGGCTTTTATTGTGAATCATAACTGATTGTGGTGCTAAGAAAGCGAAAAAATGCAATGAAATTGTATTTTTTTAAATCTATAGGAAAATCACTAACTGAATAATATGGGTAAATTACTTAAAAGCGAAAGACTGTATGAGGCCAATTAACATAATATATAAGCTGTATGTATACATTAATATGAAAATATAAATGTTTTAAGACAACTCTCTATTAATCAAATTCAAGTATAAATAACTTCATGACTTAAGCCTAACTTTGACTATATGCGAAAATTACAGGCTCTATATTTATCTATACAAATTTGTTGATTTATAACTTATTTGCTCAATATATATCTAAAAAAGATTTATTTAAAGCATATGCATGTGTTTATATTTAGGTACGCTTAAGTGCATGCAAACATTTCGACACTATATATGTATATGCTGACGTCACAATAATACACGGTTCATGAAACTGGTTGATTTTGTTAATCGTGACTTTATGCAGCTCTTAATAGAATCTGTGATCTACCATAAATACTCTTAGATCTACCATAAAATACTATAACGATCTGCCATCACTGTATATGTGCGATTAAAATACAGAATGTGCCATCTCATATCACACAAATGCACAAAAATTCGATTTTCTATATAAGTAATATTATTATTATAATGAGGTTTTAGCGTATTGTTGGACAGACCTTTAACAAGTTCAAGCTATCGACTTGTTCTTTGTGAGATTGATAACTCTCACAAAAATTAAATAAATAAACGTACTTGTTTATTTGTGTATAGTTTTACTAATTTAATTTATTTTAAATTTTTGTTGTTTTATATGCCGTTATTCTCGAAACACTGATTAAAATAGCACAAGGCACATTGAAAAAAATAACAAAAACAATAAAGGCAAAACAAAGAACACATGCAATCGACCACTGAATATAAAGCAAAAATTTTAACCCGGTGCCAGGGCGATATACGAAAACGCTTATCGGCTCTCCGACTGGACTCTGAGGTTGGGGGCTACCGCTCAGCGCCGCGTCGCTTTGCTAAATGAAGCCACGACTAGAACGTAAAACGTTGCTGTGACTGGATCCGCAGCCAGAGCTGAACCAGAGCTAAGCCAGAGGCCAAGCAGCAGTTGTTGTTGTTGTTGTTGTTGTTTTATTGTTGATAGCAGCCAGCGGCGAACCGGTTTTGTTTTTTTTAGCATTTCACAGAATCAAATACGCAACTGAGCGCAGCTATATACAGTGGTTCACAGCTTATTTCCGACAGTGTCTAGCAAAAATTTTAAAGTGCTATAAACTTTAAACAAAGAAACAAATGCAAAATGTTTAGGTGGCAATTTGTTTCGTGCTATATCACGTTTGAAAAATAAACTTTAGTTTTTATTCAAATATTAATTAATTAATTAAAATTAGTCAAAAACTGAAAACTTATCCAAAATACATGTCACAGTTTATTTTAGACAGTCTAAGAAAAAGGAACATATTTGGCGTATCAAAACTTAAATAAGGATGTTAATACTTAGTATGATATCCTTTAGCCTTAACAACTGCCCTTGACCTATTATTCATGGAAGATACCAGTTTCCGGGTAGTTTCTGGACTGATTTTGCTCAACTCATCCAGCAGAGCATTTTTGAGATTGGATCTGTGATTGCGGATGTTATTTTCCAGCAGAGTCCACAAATTTTAAAGAACATTTAAGTCTGGAGACTGGGACGGTGGAATTATCATGTGGGGGCAGTTCCAGATAAGCCAGGACTGTACTAATCCGGACTTATGCTTGGTTGTTGTCCTGGTCGTTGTCCTGGTAGAACCGGAAAGTACGTCGAATTCCTAGCTTCTCGGCACTTTGGAGTAAATTTTACTTTAATATATTGAGGTACACATTCTTGTCCATTGTTGTTACAGTGAACATCAAATTTCCGACGCCGGCTGCCGAGACACTTCCTCCGCCGTGCTTGACTGTTGACTTTAGGTTTTTGGGATTCAGTATTGGACTGTCGCCACACATAATTCCATCCGTCCGAGCCAAAAATGTTGAGTTTGGACTCATCTGCAAATATGACTGTGTTCCAGAACTCCACATTCTTGTCCAAGTGGGTTTTGGCGAACGTCATCCTAATCCCTTTATTTTTGCGCTTATAAATGGCTTCTTCCGTGGTACTCGGGCATTGAAGTCATGGTTACGCAGAGCCCGGCGCACAGTTTCCACACTGCACTTTTCCCCCATTTCATCCTCCACCTGTTGAGTCAGTTTTGGAGCCGATAGCTTGGGGTTTCCCTTATTTTCCTGATGATCCTCCGCTCTTCCTGTTCGGTGAAAATCTTGTTTGGTGCCATTCTGCTCTTGTCCTCTATCCGATTTTCGTCGACGAAGCGACGAATGATGCTGTATACAGTTGACCTGTTTAAATTGACCATTTCAGCTATTTGGCGATGTGAATATCCGATCTTGAAGTGTTCCAGGATGAGTTTCCGTTGTTCAATGGAAGTCCGTTTGCCCATAGCCCTTGTTGGCTGGTTGCACCCGAGATGCAGGATATAACTAAACTGACTACGAAGGATTGGTCTATTTATACCGAAAATAATCGAACTTGCCGTAAATAATCCGGGTTTTATGGCACCCAGGTGTCCATTGTGCCTACTGTTCGAACAAAGCTGTGACCATAAATTAAGGTACTTTTTTACATAACCCGACCTAGCAGGTGGGGAAACCCCAGTTTAAGGGGGTCATATAATCATTTAGGTGGTTAATATATGTACCTGCCATCGATCTTTGGAATTTTTGAAAAATAATGTATAATTAGTTTATGGCAGGCAATTAAAATTTTTGCTAGACACTGTTGGAAATAAGCTGTGAGCCACTGTAGGTACTACATAAATATTATATATAAGTACAGGTCGCTATTCAAGAATTAATCAGCAAACAGCACAGCACAACAACAACTGTGATTCAAGGGAAATACATACTTAAAGTCGGAGCCAGATTGAAATGTAGAGAGCGCTACTGAATTGAACCGCAACGTATGATTGAGTTTGCCCAAAGTCTCTGCTCATACATATGTACATACATACATATTTATAATTTTTAATTATACCCAAATGCATACAAATACTTTCTATAAGCGTGGGTTGTCGTCTGAAATGACGACAACCATGCAGCCATGGACTTATAATTGGCTTTTGGGTTTTTTGGTTTTGCGATGAAAAACCAGTTTAACGAATCTCTTTACTTCTTAATATGCTTGAGAGTGCAGAGTTTTATTTTAGACTATAGATAATATAAGCATATTCGGAGACTTTATTTAAATAAAGAGCAGATCAGATAGTATATACTAATCAAATACGTAAGTCCTATAAATTAATCAAAATTAGGAAGGCAACGCGAGTCTGAAGCAGTAGCAACTAAAGCTGCAGCAGCGCTGTGGAAACAGTTGAAGCTTAAAACATACGTAAATGCTGCAATCCTTATCGTTGGCTAATGCTAATGCTGCTGTTGTTGCTCGACGAAGTCGTAGAGGTGCACATCCAACACACTTGTAAAATACATCGCCTGTGCATCGCAATTGGCGCCTGTGGGCGTGGCAATACCAAGCACGCAACGAGCACCATTGGGGCGCCGCAAATGTAAAACGCTGCCAACAACCGCCGGGCATGGCGCACATGAGCTGGACTTGTTGGCAGCGAGTGCAGCCAAATTAATGGGCTCCAGACAAAGGTGCGCCGTTGGTAAATTCTGCACACCAGCCACATTGTTAATGTCCTTGCAGCTATCGAAGGGCAGCAGACGCATGGGCAGCTCATAGAAGAGACAATCGCTGCCTGCAAAATTAAAAACACTTTCTTGGAATGGATCGAATTGAGAGCGTTGAAGTGTAAGCGTACCATTGCCCTTGGCCCAGGCGGTGGCCAATAGCTGTCCGCTGGTCTGCAAGCGCGTGAGCTCAAACTGCGTGCATGTGGGAGCGAGTTTGAGTTTGGGACCCACTTTCAACGGACGCTCGAGATGCAACAGCTCCAAATCCTGTCGAAGCACAGCCACGCGCTAAAACAAGAAAGCAATAATCATAAGCCATATATATAAAGAGAGAACGAGAGGGAGATAGGGAAAGGGAAAGGGAGAGATGCGTAGCTCACTCCAATATCAACTAGATAATCCTCGTCGCTGTCAACATCACGCATATCGGCGACGCCAAAAACCGCATGACTTGGCCGCCCGCAGCCAGCAACGGTGAGCAGCAGATACGGCGTCAACGCCACCGCCGTGCAGCGATGCACATGTCCATCGAATGCGGCATTCGGATACGCAAGTGCTGCCAGATGCGTATAATGACTCAGCAGCTGCAATTCCTGCTGCACATCACCATTGTTATTCTGATACTGGGCCTGCTCCTCAGCTTGTTGTGACTGTGTTGTCTGCGAGCCGACACGCAAATAAGTATCAATTTGACCGCGCGGCTGCAGTTTCAAACTGGTGGGGCAGCAAATGATCTCCTCAATGGTGCCACCACGACACGTTTCCACATCAAAATCACTGAGACGCTGCTGCTTCAACAGCGGCTCCAGACTCGGACACTCCGAGATACCCAGACATATGCCCTCGTACAGCGGTGTCTGGCAAGCGGCGTTATTTTGAGTATTCGCGTCTGGAAACACAAGTTCGTCCCGACTAAATGGCGCACTTATCGCTACTGAAGGTTGCGTATAGTCGTGATTCGTATTGAATATGGTTAGCCAGGCTGGAGTCTCAGTTGTCGTTGTTGTTGATGTTGTTGTTGTTGTTGTTGCTTGTGTTGTTGATGTTGTTGTTTGTGTTGTTGTTGCTGTTGTTGGTGTTGTCTTCATTGTTGGCTTTGAAATGCGATCAGTCACTGTGCGGTCGAGGGGACAGCATATTTTCTCCCCCATGATGGTGTACCCACAGTTCAACACAGAATCAACCGATAGTTTACCGCTGTCAATGTACTTGACAATCGTTGTGCATTGCTCAGCAGGCTGGCAGTTGCTATGATAATTTCGCGTCGGACAGGGATCACCCACTGCAGAGAGAGAACTATTATTAATGAGAGAGACATAGCCAAACTGCGAACATACCTTCCAGGCTAAAGTAGGCATTGGAGATGCTTAGATAGAGGCAAAACAGCGCTGGTATCACGCTAAACATCGTCGATCCGGCAATCGAACTGAACGAGCGCATTGCTGGCGCTCAACTGACGCTCAATTCAACTCTCCAACTGGCCAAGCAACCGGCAGCACCGGCATAGCTGTCAGCAGCGCTGGCTGAGGAAATGTTTAGTTGTATCCGAGTTCAATGTGACTTGACTTCGACTAGTCATTCATTTAATAATATTTTCCTTGCTTGTTTATCATCGAACAAAGCGTGAATCAGGGCATGGAAATCGTATGCATATATTTTTGTGAATGACTTTAATTTTCTCATCGTTCAGATAATTACAAGCTTAGTAAGTGTGCAAGGGCGTACAAAAGGGAAAAGACTGAATTTTGTTTGTATTTATTTATTTTTTCTTTTGTTGCATAATTTTTAATGTTTGCCACGTTTCATACATTATAATTATATAAATAATAGTTTCCCACATACGTTGTTGAGCTTATAATTATTATAAGCAATATGTACAAATACAATGTATTATATATGATTCACATATTAATATATTTACATAATATAATAATGGAATGGCAAATAAGAACGATCTATTGAATTTTAAATTATAAACCGGCAATAGATATATTATTATTATTATTATTGTAGGGGGGAATTGCACCGCGACCTACTAGATTTATTGTGCCCCCTTCTGAGCCTATAGCTATTCCATCAGCCCCAGTTCCCGCACGAATGTGAGGATCTTTGTTGGGTTGAGTTCTTCTATGTCTCTGAAATTCAAAACATGTATCCCTAGGATGCTGCGTCTTCTTCTAGTTAGTGCGACACATTCTGCTAGGATGTGCATCGAGGATTCCTCCTCTCTCTCACAAAACCTGCAAAGATATATATATATACCCAATTTAGCTAGGTGTCTTCTTAGTCTACAGTGTCCTGTCAATAGGCCAGTAAGTATGCTAAGGCTGTCCTTTCCCATGGTTATAACTTGCTTAAATCGTTTAAGATTATAACCACCCAGGAGACATCTTGCTTGTCGGAGTCCTATTGCTTACGGCAATAGTTATATACTTAAACTAATAATTTTGTGCCGTTCCTATTATCCTGACATGGTAATTAGATCAGTAATAATCAAGATTCCAGTCTGGTGACGGCAATTGATCTGGATTCGGAGCGCCTTGACCCGGCATATACAGTCGAATGGGACCTGTATTTCTGGTAAAAGCAAACAGATTACCCATACCAACACCCAGGGGATTCAAATCGCCGCGTCCAACATCGGGAAAATTAGGAGGATGCGACGCAAAGCCGTGCGCCACGTTCCCCATGGAACGTCCAGGCTCACCAATAAGGAACTGATCTGCGGTCGGTCCTAACAACTGGATAAATTGCTGCTGCAAAGTCGAATACGTTCAACAATCGCCGGTACAGCTGGATGTGTCCTTGCAATGCTGCCTTTGACAGTGGCTACGAGCATTTCCGGCGTTAGACATAGATTGGTCGCATTCTTGGTATGCACATCCAGCAGATTGACAAACAATGCATCCTCGGTGCAATAACCTAACAGCAGATAGAGCATTTTATTGCGGGTGTATCTTCGCGAATACTTGGCCTGGTCATCATTCCACTGATCCGGCAGCAGTTTGCTGTCAGTATCGTCATTTGGCAGGCTTCTGTCATCTCCGATGCCAACGCAGTTGTTGCAATACCTAGTTAACAGAAAGTGGATAAGGACCATTAGCACATCCGCCTTCTTACTGATCCTCGGCTGCACGTTTCTAAATAGCAAATCCCAACCGTACAGAAAGTCATCACCCAGCGGATTGAAAGGCGATTTTGAAGTTGTGTAGGCATCCATGTGTTTCAGAAATTATTAATTACTAGTATTGTATTAATATTTTATACAATCAACAAACAAGTTACAAATAAAGTGAAACACAGTCACTACAAATTTTGTTGCTGTCAATATATTCAAAATTTGTCCAGTATTTGAAAATCAACGAAATTCGCTTGTGTAAGTGTATGTGAGTGGGTATGGGAGTAAATAATATGTTATTTGTTGCATTGTATAACATAATACTATATGTAATATGCTATATACTTTTAATTTTTATTTCATTTTTAACAGTTTCGAAATCGATGTAATTCAGCAAGCAAGAATGCCACAGTCAAAGCTGATTGACTAGGGAATACCATGGGCTCCACCGTTTTACTTGGTTCTGTACCCAATTTGTGTGAACTCGCGGTGGAACTCCCTGGCATCGGAACTCACTACGCTCGTGTAATAAATCGGATTGTTATTCACAACGCACTCCTTCGTGGTGGGCGTGGCAATGCCCGCCACACAGAAGGTTCCATTGGTCCGCTTAACATGAAGCACACTGCTGCTGGCCGTCAAGCATTTGGAACAGCTGTCCGTCTGTCTGGCGTGCGAGTCATCTGAAACGGGCTTTACGCACAGATGCGTCCCGGGTATATCCAAGCCTTCCACTCGATGAGGGGCCTGCATTTGGCTGCAGTCGTCAGATTTGACAAGCTGCGAGGTGAACAAATCGCAGTTGTTGCCTAGAAGCATTAAGCACAGAAAATGCAAGAGATATTGTAAAATATATTATATTCACATCTTACCATCAACATTCTGAGCAAAGCCTGCGGCATAGAAATTTGACGCTCCCTTCAGCTCCAACGCATTGCAAAGCGAAGCCGAGCTCACATGTGACATTGGATCCAAATTAATTTGTCTATTCAGAACAAGCAGCGCTATATCGTTTTTATGTTGAGTAGTATCCATAACCTGTTATTTTATGATTATATCTTTGTGAAACAAAATTGTTGTCTATTAACTTGCAGTACCTTAATGTCAAAATATTTTTTAGTCTGAACACTGAATCCGGCCACAACTTTACTGGGTCCATGATTTTTGAGATCCACGCAATTACTCGACGTCAGGACTTTGGTCGACGATAGGATAATCGCCGTGCAGCGAATCACGAATTTATCGAGCGTAATAGGATGTAAATATCCAAGGGAGGCCAGATGATTGAAGCTTTGTCTATTGTTGACACAGACATGATGAGATTAATGAACTAAAGTTTTAAAAATGACTTACATGTGCGCTTGGGGAAGAATTGAGCTCTGATAAGGACAGCAAAACATCTCTGATTGTTCAGAGTCTATAAAACCGCAGGTGGGTATATCTTCCAATGCAATGATCCCTTCAGTAACGTACGTCTTCAACGTTGAGCAGCTCCTGGCCAGTTCACAGCGACTTTCGGAAAAGTTACCGAATTGACATATATCACCCACTGCATTTTAAGAGTATAATCGAAGTGAAATACAAGTAAGCAAGTAAAAAATTAGAACTAACCTTTCATGCGACGTTTTTGCCAGATTGGGCTGCCATTGGCTGCCAGAATCGGTAAAATTATGATAAATGTAATTCCCATATAAGCGATATGGGCCATTATGTATTCAATTCGGCTATTTCAATTTTGAAAAGCAATTGTTCAGGTTCCCAATCAAAAACATACTGAACTGAACCAACAATATGATCTGCGTTTTAAAAAACGTTTGCGACTTAATCTAAGATTAATTTCCGTCTCCTATGTATTAATGACACGTAACCAGATGCGTAATACTTTTGAAAACATTCATAATTGTTCTCTCTCTCTCTCAATATATTTTAAAATAACATATTGATAAGAGCACATCAACAACAACTACATCGTCGGTTATTAATCACTTAAAATGGTAAAAAAAAGCATGATGAAAATGTATGAATGAAAGTAACAGGCAGAGGGGAGCATCTCTGACCACATAAAGCTGTTTTACATAGAATCAAAAGTTTTGAGAATACGTTAGGAATCTAAAATGCAATAACATTCAACTGCATTTTATATTAACTGCAGATCGGTTGAGAAACACAGAAGTTGTACGTTATGTAAAGTCTTTGATATGGGGTATTTTCTGGTGTACTTAAACAATTTTGTATAATCACACATCACTATATATTCGTCGTTATCTCTCGCAAATGCTACTGCCGTTTTAATCTGCTTAAGCTTAATAAATAAATATTTTAAATTTTTGAGTAATCTATAAACATTTATATAATGTGTAGTTTAAAACATTTAGATGTGCAGCGTTGCTCATAAACCACCAGAAAGTATGCGTTGCTTAAACTTTTTCAGCGCTTTACAGGGTCGTAAGCGAACTACTATACGACTCTATATACCAAGCCCTATTGTAATGCAGTTGCATTACACTATTATATATATATATTAAAAATCTAGTTGTACAAATATTATCAATATTTTGTTTGTTTACTATATAAACAACTTTAAAAATTAATAAATTTCATTTTTCAAAACAAAGAATAAAAATGTCTTCGATGCAATCTGCTTAATAAGTTTATCAATTTTATTTTATGTATACAAAATGTATGTATATATAAAAGAATTTCATTATTGGCACTTAAACACATTTAATAGTACATATGTATGCATATAAGTAGGTATGTAAGCTACTCACAATTGATGTGTTATCAGGCAAAATTAAATTTGCATGTATGTATTTATTCAGACTTCTATAAGGTCGCTATTCTATCAAATGCTCCGATGTCATACATTTGTAGGTCACTTGTCTCGGACACGAAGTTCAACCTGATTATGCTCATGCAGAGGACATACGAATTTTGCTTAACTAGGCAGCTTCTTCGCATTTATTATTTTCCTTATTATATCCTGCACACATTGTGCAAAAGTATTTAACAGGCAGAGTGAAGCATCTCCGACCTCATAATATGTATGTGTTCCTAGATTCAAAGGATCAACAGCCGAGTCGATATAGACATGAGCGTCTGTCCTTCTGTATAAAGACGGGAACCTCAGAGACTGAAAAAGCTAGAGACTTCAAATTTGGAATATTAGCTCTCGTATATCCCGCGAAAATCGAGACCAATCGATTTTCGACAGCAATTAAGGCGTCAATTTTAAAAGCAGAAGCTAATATATATTAGACATATTACTGACAAACTGGACAAAGTTTATCAAGATCGGAGAAAAAACATCCAAGTCATGGTCCAAAACCTTACCTCATATTGATCTCGTGACTTTCAGCAGTTTTTAGTTTTCCTTTACTTTTACGTACCTGTGGCAGAAATTCCTCAAGTGAACCCTCCACGAGGGTACCGACTGGTAATAGGATTACACTGGTCCGCAAGGTACCGATGCTAGTTAAGACTCGCGCTCTGCACTTCGGACATGGACTGTCTCCATAGTCATGTCCCTGGTAAATGACCTAGTCATGGCTTTGAGGTAACGGGCCGGACTAAGGTGTAATGCGACCCGTGCCAATAGTCAGCCCGGCCATGGGCCCATAAATACCCAGTCGGCTACGGAGCATATCGGACACCTGGTGGATACCTCCAATATTTTTCAGCCTTACCTGCACATCGCGGATCTCTATGCAGGTGGACCCCTTTTCTCCGCAGCTCTTAAGAATCGAAATGTATTCCAAAAACAAAACAAAAGACCAGAACCGAACCGGTAAGAAGCAGTCCGAAGCATGTAGCGGAGGCAGTAGCTTCAAAGCCTGGCCAAAGTGAAACTCATGCAAAATTGGTTGAAAAACCTGTTTGCTTAGCCAGTGGTTCTGGTGCAGTTGGCAAAAACCCTGCCTCATCCGTCTCCTTGGCAGAAAGGCATAGCACTTGTGCAGCCAATCTTCCGGCAGGAGCAGGTGAGAAAGGCGAATTGCCAACTACCAGTGCCAAGACGCAAAAATTCACGTATGCCGAGAGGAGGAATGCGGCAAGCATTCTGAAGCGGCAGAACGCAAGTGCGGCGGCGCCCAATCCACCAGCCGAATGGCGGAACAAGGTGGAGTGGACCAAAAGGTTGTTGCCAAATTTCAGCGAGGCGCTACCCAGTAAGGAGCAGAGCCAAGCGAAAAGGCAACGCTCTCAGGACGTGCAAGGAGCCGTCGCCAAACGGGCCAAGGTGCAGCCGGGGAAATCTTTCGCCGAGATTGCCAAGGAGAGGATCCTTATAGGTGTCCTCGACAAGGGCAATAAGGACGGGTGAATCCCCAAGAACCAGTGAAAGTGGGTGGAAGGAGCTTTAGCTGTCCGCTGCTTCCAGCTGCTAAGCAAGGTACCTGGGCCACCACCAGCATGTAAAGATGTTGGCTGGTACCAAGGGACTACGAAAGTCATCGCCTAGCGAAGACATCGTTCGGTGAAGCCTCATAAAGCAACCGTAGCAGAAGCTGGCGAGATCTACCCTTGGGCTGAGCTGGTCGCTGTCGAATGGGGCGAAGTCCCAGTAGACTCAGCATCGAATCTGGCTGCCTCACTAAAGGAGCCACACCAGATGCTCTCTATGCTTCAGATATGCCACCCATTCCTCCCCACCCATGATTGGGGTGGTAAAGATCGAGGCCACAGAAGGGCCGATGAAAAGTATCACTGTCCTCAATAGAAGCTGCCAAAGGAGAGCTTAACGTTTAGTCTTCAGTTCGGTCACCATCAAGATGTACAAATCGGGTGCAACGACCGGAGCAGATTCTGCGTCGACAAGATAGTCGAGCGGGATCCTCTCGGAGCTTGAGATGACGACGAGCTGGAGCCCGGAAACATCGATTATCGACTCTCACTCGGGGCCTTGAGGCCATGTGCAATGAGATCGATGAAGATGACTTTGCACTGTCAGACGAGGATGACAGTAACAACACAGTGATGGGGGTAGGATCTCCAGATGTCCTTGAGACTACTGCAGATAAACATCCACCACTGTAAAGCAGCATCTGGCTAGTAGGCGGAGATGACATAGTACTAATCCAAAAACATTGGGTAATCGGAGGCAAGGTTTGAGGGCTAGGAAGTAAAACTATAAGCTCATTGTAGCTCAAACTGAAGATAAAGCACGTACCTGCATCCTCGCGAAAAAACATCTAAGTATTTTTCTGCTCCATCATCTTAGCAATGGTGATAACACAGCGGTAAGCATGGAGCTCCAGCCAGCTCCGATACGGCTACTGTCTGCATATATGGCCCATGACAGCACTGGACTACCACCAGAGGAGATTACAAGATCCCTCATCCTGGAGTGCGAGAAGCACAAGATTGGCCTAGTCATAGACTGTGACGCCAATGCTCACCACACACATCCTATGAGTGACCAGTTGACAGGAGAGTGTCTGTGATCACAGGTACATAGAATTTGAGCTTTTATTAAGCCACCCAGAACCAGTTCACTTCTTAAATCAGAGGAAGGCGAACTGGGAAATCTTTAAAATAAAACTAGACTGAACTAGGCCCAGATAATTTTGCTCATCTCTGTAATCTTACAGATATTTTCACAATAGCATGCAATAAGGCCTTCGAGGCAGCTTGCCCCACTGGTAGGCAACAATAAGCCCCCATGGGGGACAACTCACCTAAATGTCCTTCGACAAAGTTGCAGGTCTCTCTGTCAATGGTGCAAAATCGCTAAACAACGATCTTAAATGGTCTGAATACAAGTCCAGTCTGACAGAATACAAAAAAGCCACCAGACAAGCTAAAAGGAAATCTTAGAGATCGACAGATATAGACTCAAGAACGAAGGCTCGTCTATCGAAAACCACCCCCACACTAGGTTATCTGAAGAAAGATGATAATTCATGGTCGGTCTCCAGTGAAGAGTCACTGGACATCCTCCTTAAAACGCACTTCCCAGGCTGCTCTGAGCCGCCTTCGAGGTACACACAAATGGCTTCTAAAGAGATTATATCTATAAGTGAGCAATAAACAGATTCAAGCCGTTTAAATATCCAGATCCTGATCAAATAAGCCCAGCCCAAAAATGTCTGAAGACTGGTAAAATCCCACTGACGTGGCTCCAGTCAAAAATAACCTTCCTACCTAAAGCTGCGAAGCCATCACACACCAGCGCCACAGATTTTAGATCCGTCAGTATATCATCTTTCATGTTAAAGACTCTAGAATGACTCATAAGTCTCTATCATACAATATCCAGCGACTCGAAGCTTATGTCTGAGCTGCAATATACCTACAGGAAGGGCGGATCTACAGATAAGGCCCTCCATTCCGTAGTCAATATTATAGAATACATCTCATCTCTGTAAAGAGGATAGCTTTAATATTGTTCTTAGATATTGAAGGCGCCTTCAACAACGTCACTCCGACGACGATCAACTGGAGCTCTGGTAGACATGGGAATTGACACCAGTTTAGTGAGATTGATCAATCAATTGCTCACTTGCACGATTGTGAAATCTACACTTGGATCGTCAACTCTCTGCAGGTATGTCAGCAGAGGTACGCCACAAGGGGGCGTCCTGTCACCTCTTCTATGGAACATAACGATAAATAGATTGCTACGGGACATGGAGGGCGACGGCTGCCAAGCTGATGCACACGCAAATGACGTTGCGGTAATCTTCAGGGGAAAGTACCCCAAACTTGTTCTTTTCACGAGAAATTACAAAGTCCCTCCTCTTGCAAACCCCCAAAAATCAACTCAACAAAGTTCAGCGCATGGCTGAACTGTACATCTCTGGGGCTCTTTGTACCACACCTAGTGAGACACTAGACGCTATCCTGGACATTGCATGTCTGACAATGAATAGAAAATGCAACACTCACTTAATCTGGATTGCTCGCAAAATAGGCCATGCATATATCGTAGAAGAGAATTTAAACATACCTTCGAAACCAGCCGAATGCGTACCAGTAGTACAACTAGAAACACCCTTCAGTAGTACATACTTCCCCCAAGGGTGGAATGGACCCATGGTACTCCCGGACCACCGGCAGCTGTGACGTTCATTACAGATGGCTCAAGGCTAGACAACCGCGTAGGCGGAGGTGTCTACTCTGAGCAACTCAATATACAGCTATCCTTCAGTCTTCCGGCACACTGCAGTGTTTTTCAGGCTGAAGTATTTGCTATAAAGGAAGCACCAGATTGCCTAAAAAGGCTCAAAGTCAGCCCAGGCAATGTCAACATATATATTGATAGCCAGGCGGCAATCAAATCTATTAGCGCGATATCGGCAAATTCGATATCGGTAACAAGCTGTTGCAAATCTCTGCATGACCGCATGTTATTAGCCTGCTATGATGAGTTAGCTAGGAAAGGAACTCTTTTACCACTCCTCACGGATAAGGAAGGTATAAGTATGCCTTTAGCCTTTACCTGCAAGCTCAATATCAAAGAAATGTTAAATGGCGAAATTCAAACTGCGCTCGTACAGCACACCAAACAGGGCCCAATATTAACACAAAGCACAGTAGAGAGCTGTGTAATCTGAGTCGCACGTGATCTAGCAGGGCACTGGTTAGTCGGTATTCATGCCAATAGACTCCAAGTGCCGTATAACGATTTCTGCAGAAGCTGCAAAGAAGAGGAAGAAGTTGAATCGCCGGAACACTTCTTCTGCTTCTGCCCAGCACTTGCCAGGAAACGGTTGGCAATCCTGGGAAGCTATTCCCTAACTAGCTTATCAGAGCTAGCGAACACGGGACCGGCCAGGATTGCAAAATTTATAAACGCAACTGGCTGGTCAAATCTCTGACTTTTTGTGTTTTTAATTCAGGAGTGTGGCAGAAATCCACCTTAGATCCCATATGGAATCACAACGGGCCAAACATGGCCTATGTGTGTCAACCTTCGGGCTGACAACCGTTTTAACCTAATCTAACCTAACGTTCCTGTGCTAGTCATACGAAATGAGAGCACTTTCACGCATGCTAACATTTGAGTATGCTAAACTTTTCAAGACAAATTCGGAAATAAAACTAGAAAATATTTAACAGCTGAGTTCAGGGTATATCGTAGTCGAACTCACTCGACTCGAGAATGCAGCATTCTTACTTGTTCTCATGACTGTTATTATTCTTTTGTTTTGTATTATTGCAAACGATTAATTTAAGCTAAAATTATATTAATACTATTACGTCACGTCTCCCTTTGTTTGAAAAATAAATTTGAAGGCAGACGCATTCCAAAACATACTTTGAGTCGTAGCAAGATGGTTAGAACTTTATGCGTAACTGATTATTATGTAAATATATATTGTCTGGATCAGCCTGAACATCAGCAACTTGATCTAGACATTATAGTCTTTCTTTTATTTAATACTTCCAACATTACATGTACACTTAACGCAGTTATTGTTGTGAACCTTCTGTGGGGAATTCACCGCACCGAAACTCGACTGCATTTTGTTAAGGAAATCAAATTGTGCTTGAATTAATAAATTAGCAACTAACACTCATACAAGTGCAAGACTGGCACGTGCCACGAACTGCATCACCCAATCCTATCTATTAGGTCATATGATAGATACACAATAGTATTTTCAAACGGACAAACTAGGCGAGTAAGCAGGCAGATACGGAAAGTCGGACCACACTGGGAATCGAAATAATGAACGACATTTTTAATTAAATTCAGCTGCATTGAAAAAATCCACGCGTCAATTTAACAATGTGTGGATACATATGCATGTGTGTGTGTGTGTGTGTGTGTGTGTGTGTGTGTGTGTGTGTGTGTGTGTGTGTGTGTGTGTGTGTGTGTGTGTGTGTGTGTGTGTGTGTGTGGGTGGGTGAGTGTGTACGATAAGCCAGTGCCATTTTTATGCCCACAATCAGACAAAGTATTGGTAATAATGAAAAACAAAAGACAAAAAAATAAAAAATCAACAAAAAAAACCAATCGAAGTGAAGAGAAACTTGTCGATTGACTTACACTAAATTTTGTTTGTTTTTGTGTTCTCATTTTTCTTTTCTTTAGATTTAATTTAAAGTTAGCACTATAATACTTGTCTCTCTGGGAGAAGGAATGAGATGGGCTATGGCGTTGGCATTGGTGATGTCGATGTCGATCACAGTTCAGTTCCAAGTTGAAGATGCAGTTTATTTGCTTCAATTAGCTCTCTAGCCTAGTAACCATAGAAGAAAGCCTCGTACGAGAATGTTCGCGTCAAATTACAGTCCAACAATATCGATGCCTTGTTTTTGCCAATGCCGCCATCTATGAAATAGGCGTTCGCATCATCGGCCGATGCGTCCACATAGATCTCAATTCTGGTCAAGGTGATGCTGATTCCGCTGGATGATGGATAACGCATCTGCACCTCAACATCAACGGCAGTGGTGAAACTCTCGTCATCATAGTTATTGACCAAAAGCTTATCGCCTAACATGAGCGAGAACAAGCGGACAGCGAGTAATCCAATTAGCAAGCCATAGACGTATCGAACATCAATTTTCCATATATAAATATATATAGATTGTTTCTTACCCGTAATACGCTCCCCGGCACTGAATACAATGTTGCCCTTGGCATGCTTCACTTTCTTCAGGGGGACCAATTGCACGTTCGGATTAAGTGTCGTATAGCGAGTCTCATTGGTCACTGTCTGAATGGGCGAGTAGTCCAAATCACTGGAGCGCTGCTGCTGCTGCTGCGACGGCAACTGCGACTGCGAAGGTGCAGCGAGTGCGCAAGCGCTTAGCACAAATAACAAGAGGCACACTTGCAACATTTGCAAACGTTATAAAAAAACAAACAAAAAAATTTTTTTAATTAAAGTAACAATTGTCAATTAAGGTAAGATCGGCTTGTGGGTTCCGCGCCCTGTGCAATCTATTTGGCGACTGTTTTGTGCACTGTCTGGCACTTTCGATGGCTTTTATACCGCACGCTCTCTTATCGGCGGTCAGCGTTAGATAAGGCAACGCGACAACTGAACGATAAGCCGCAAAACCTTATAGTATTGCCCATGGTTTTACTTCTTTTATATTTTTTTGGAGCACTAATTCGCCATAATTCGCTCAGTGTCTATTAATAAACCACTTGAAGCAATAATTTTAGACATTCCCTAACACCAAACATATTTGGGCAATTCATTTACTCCAAAAATAACCAAACGATCGATTGGCAACACATAAACACCAACAACCAAATTGAAAATTGTGTTTGTTTTCACTTGATCAGGATACACATGACAGCTGAACTCTTTCCAACATTTATGTATTTATGTGTTTAATTTAAGCAGCACTTGAGGCTGGCTTTTACTTCCGTCTCCTTGTTGGCCACTTCAAATTGTTTGCTCAACTTTGGACGTAGGTAGCTGACACTAATTTCCTTATCGTCGACAAAACTAAGTACAAATATAAACAGCCAACTTACATACATATGTTTACAGTATATGTATTTATCATATTGCAGCAGCAAATTTAATGCCCAATTGCCATTCTATAACTCACAATACCTCTCATTAATTTACATACACACGTGAATTTCTTAGTTATATTATTTAAATTTTCTCTTATAATTATTCTTTTTTTCTTCTCAAACATCATTTAAAAATGCAGGATCATTTGAATCAATGAATTAACATTGGCTTAGCAATTTGAGCTTGATTGGGATATTCAAGAAACTCCCAAGTCTTAAATGAAATGTAACATGAAATTTATTATAAATTTATTGTAAAAAATAAGTGCATAGTATTATTTGAATATGCGATAATGAAGCATTATTTCCAGATACAATACGATTTACCATCTGAAACATCAAAACTATTTTTGTTGTGCTTTATGTGTTCAGATATAAACAAGATATGTAAATCTGTTATAGGCGACTTGAAGATTCCTTCCAAACTGTAAAAAAATATTGGGTATAGGAAAAAATTTGAATTCTTATGATTCCTCTTAACAGTAGGTATCCTCAAAAGGCATTCATATTTTCTGTTTCAAAGAGTAATCTATTTCATGAATCAACATATTCCACAAGTATTTAAAAACAAATTTTATTCAAAGCGGTATCAAATAATCGTAGTATTTTAATCAAATTAATGGACGGGATAAAGTAATAATTTTAAAGTTCAAGTTTTCAGTTGTGATTGTTACTTAGTGAGGAATATTATGGTCACTCCACATAAAAAATTATAAACAAATATTGGCGGGCACCGTTAAAGGGGTATGATTCGCAGGGAGTTTGTTCTCGGCGCGTGTTGTTAGAACTTGTTTTGCAATCTTAACCTTGATATACATAATTGCGCACAAAAGCAAACAATCTAATAAATGGGAATTGCAAGAAAACTGAAATGGCTGTCAATCGACTTTTTGACTTGACTCAGCGATATCATTTCGTATAGCCCATACACATTTAATGGGGTAGTAAAGTGCTATCGTCAACTGAAGCCATAAAAATACATATACATATAAATATAGATCAGCATCGCCAAAATCAAATTACGTCAACGGGGACCACAGCAAATCAATCCCATTTAAATTTAACCACAAATATTAAGATAAGCAAGAGGTAAGCCTTCTGCACTAGAACCTGCTACAGGGCATCTCAATGTCGAAAACATCTATTTCGCTTGTTATCATCTTCTGGTACTTGCAAAATAAAGCGTTTCATGGTTGACAATCTGACACATTGTGTTCAAACGTACGACACACAAATAAATGCTGTAACTTGACTCATCTGACGATATCGCTACCGAGTTCACTTTAAGTCGACTTGAATGTTTGTGAAACAAATATTTATAGTAATAATTGCAGAACGAGGCTGCCGTTATTTTAAAAAGTAGATTTGAATAGAATAAAATAGTATGCAATAGTTTCTCTAGGCAACAATTTAATTGGACCACCACTAAGAAAAAAAACAAAAGCATTTCCTTGATCTTGGCACTACTAACCACAAAAATTAGGCGTCGCGTAAGTTGATTCAAAAAAGTTCCATTGTTGTTTGTTGTTTGCTTTGATAATGTGACGACGATTGAATGAATCCATTCGAAACATCCCGACGTCAGATGGGCAGCCAAGCGATCGTCAATGGCTGTCCATCGTGCAAAAGCTTAACGCTTATTTACGAGGTCGTCGAGCTTTTTCAAGTGGGAAGCGCGTGAGCGCTTTGGATTTATGTGTCTGCCAGTGGACGTGTCTACCGCAGCAGATTTACAAAAGCCATACATACACCTCCTCCCAACCGCACCCACCCCACCCCTTTCCCCACTTTCCCCACCGGAGACACACAGACAAACGAGTGTTGACTGCGCATACAATATATATAGATAGTGTATTTCACTTTATAAGTATCATACGATTATTTGTACACTTATTTCTTAATTGGTAAAAGTGGGAAAGGGCAAGGTAAAAGTATGGTGGTGAAAGTGTCCTTGGACTTAATCGGTGCCGAAGTACTGCGCCTGATAGCCAAAACTGTTGGTTTGCTTAGCCTCCACCACAATGGAAATGAAACGCTGGCCAATGCCACCGGCGACGACATAAGCATTGCCATCGCTGTTATCCTGTGTGCAAATGAGCTCCACAAACGTCACAATGGAGCCGGCGCCGGACTCTGGATATGTTAGCTGTACGCTAACATCCTTCCGAGCCGGATAGCTGAAAACATCGGCGCCCTGAGCCACCAATATGTCGCCTGAAAGTAGACCATAGATGTACGTTTGTTAGCGAGATGTTGCATAATTTCAGAGACTATCGGGACTATTGCACATCAACTATCGCTTACCGGAGACACGAGCACCGAGCGTATATCGCACAGATTGTCCGCTCATGCGACCAGCCGGCTGCTTCTGCAGGCGCTGCAATTTGAGGCCCGGATGTTCAGCAGCGAAATCGCGCACATTCTTCACCACAACAATTTGGCGTTGTACATCGCCGTTGCCGGCCACGCCTGCCAAGCTGTCGGCCACCAGGCAGCCAAATATGGCAACCAAAAGACACAGACTCAATTTGCACATGCTGTTTAATAAAAACAAATCAAAAGAAAACCCAAATCTATCGAACTCGAAACTGTGTGTATTCCAACTGCTGCGAATGATTGTCGCTGAATGAGCTCTAGCATGGCAAACTGTCTATTATTTATAGTAAAGCCAACTAAATGGAAGCCGTTGATTTGATTGACTCTTGCTGCACTCCACACGCCTCAGCCGGGTTCCGGTTGTCGCTGAAGCTACCACGGCTCTTATCACCTCAATTGACAATTGACAACCGACAACGTTTAATCCAACAACAGGAAAATGATTCATTGACAGTTCAACGTGTTCTAAATGCTCTTACAGAATTGCAAATTCAATTCTTCTAGAACGAAGACAACAAAACAAAATTTGTTATCAAATATTTGAAATTAAAACTATTTCAAAAGTAATATTGTTTTCTTTATTGTTTGGTGACTCCAGGTAAATTGTCATATTCCACATCTGAAGACATACCGCGGCGGAATTCAAAATATATCAAAATACAACAAAATAATTTGTAAAAATCGTAGCCCAAGAACTGGAAACTTACTTAAATTAGAATAACAATAATCAAACAATAAAAAAAAGTAATCTTGCCATATTAAATATTTATTCAAGATTATGCTATATAGCAATACATTAACTGTTATACATTAACAATTATATATAGTTATAATTGTAATTGAGATATTGCTTGAGTTACTCCCAAACTCCAGCAAACCAAAAACCAATGTGAAATTACCTGCCAGATTTGATCAACTTATTTTCCAGTTTATTGGACCTAATTATAAATCATTTCTTTGGTAATTTCTATTGATCGTTTCCCAGACGACTCAAATTTAAAAATCAGCAAATTGAAGCTTATTTTCTTAAATAAAAAAATATAGATTTGTTTGACGCCGAAAACCGTATGAACCTATCCTAATCTAACGTAAGCTATACAAATCCAAGTCCACATTTTTATGTACAACAGAAATACCTAAAAGCCTAAATGAACAATATAGACGACCAACACAATTATATAGGAAAGATATAAAAGTCAACGTTCAGATTATCTATGGACCCCTGAGATGAACACGTACCACAAAACAGAACAGCATACATTTCCAACAGAAATCAACGTCATATACAAAACTCATGACCATGGAGGAGGACCCTTTCAAAAGTGTAGCATAACAAAGCTGATAAGGATGGCTCCCGGCCCAGGCCACTTCAGTCAATTAAATTGAACAATTTGGTGATATTGCGTTCCGCTCCGCGCTGATCGCGGGGCCAACAGACTAATGCTCCAGAGAAGGCATGTACAGAGATGTCCATGTGTACGTATGTAAGGGCGCTGTACTGTTTTAGGCTGGCTGACTGATAAGCTCGGAAACATGAACACAAATAAACAACACCTGACAATTTGACAATTAGTAGCACGGTTACTTTCTAATTAGTGATAGAATTGGCATACATCAAAGATGCCTGATATCCAGAGTCATATCAAAATGCTCCCAGTCATATTTTCAGGCATTTCACAGAACCTTATCGAAAAGGCAGCGCAGCGCAACCCTTGAGGACTTTCCTGGAATTGGACAACTTCAAGCGGCGTCATTGCCACTCATAATTAATCAAAGCACATTGGGCAATCGCCAAAGATAACACCAGTTTATTATTAATGAATAAAGCAATTCTGAATCATACGACTAAAAAAATATAATACTTCAGATTTGTTTGCAGTTCGAGAAAGCTTTGTAATCCCCATTGCACATTGGAAATAAGTTTGAATGTTATAGGGAAATTTAATAATGACCAATAATATTCTTAATATTTTTTATAGTTTTTATTTATAACCGTAGTTGAACATATTGTCCAAGCTGTTGGGTTCATTTTGGAAAACTTGGAAGCATCGTTATTTCATTTGAATGTAATCTGTTCCCCATTGCTAAGGGATAAAGTTGTGACCTTTTTATATTCCCCTTATATAATCAGTATCAGCATCAAATTTCGATTTTTTCGAATTGGAAAAACTAAAGATTATGTTTTCATCGATGTCATTAAGCAAATAGAATTTGGCTTTTGACTTGCTTATGCTTAACCGGCTTAAATACAGAATACAGAATACAGAATATATATATACCGTTGCAACACTTTGTGTTTAAAAAACTTGTTTATTACTATTCATTATTCAGACTTATAACTCTAGAGTTACATTTGAATGTAAATGTTAATATGTGTGTTTAGCCTATGTATTATATATTGTATATATGCATGTACACATCTACATGAATGTATAATCAAAAAAAGTACATTTAAACCACACGGCGACTGCGACAAATGCTCGTGTTACAAATTGTGTTTATTTTTGTTTTTTGTTTTTTTTTTTAATACCACTCAATAAGCGTTTGCAATTAATAAAATTAACAAAATCAATAGGAAAACAAGAAAAAATAGTTTAAAATTGGCAATAATCAGATATAGTTGATCTTAAGTCGCTTATGGAATGTAGCAGCAACAACAAACTTAGTTGACAAACAAAGGCATATAATAAGTATACAGATAGATAAATAGATAGACACACGTATTACGTAGAGTTATAGTATGCATACATATGTACTACAACATTTAAAAATAAGTTGCTGATATTCATGAATATGTCCTGGCAAGTCTATGTAGAACGAACTGGCGCCAATTGTATTATATATTATATATGCCGTATATATTGCACACGATTCGCACTCTTACTCGCTCGAACACAAGCTAGAAGAACACTTTTCCCTCACTCGCTATTGCTATCTTGCTCACGATCAGGCGAACGCTGACGCTCTCGCTCACTCGCACGCCCTATGCACAAAAAAAAAATATACACACATACGTATTACAGATGCGGGTACAATCTGGACAATCGGTTAAGATAATTGCTGTCATATATTATCTCTTGGATCTAAAATACGTACTTAATCAATTACATAATATCTGGAATGAGATTTTCTGGCCGTCAATCATTTTGATAGCCGACAGATAACAGATAGCTTAGCTTTTCTACGCAGTTTTTAACAGTTTGCCAAAAAAGATGTAAATAAAATTATGGGATTGCTTTGATTGATTTGAGGGCTGTTCGTATTGATAAACATACCAATATCAGTGGTATGCCATTTTTTTTATGTGCTCACCGGTTTGCCACAGAGCTCATTTTTTCCCCTTCTTCTTTTTTTTTTAAATATACTTGTGCATGTCGGATCTGTCTGCCTGCCTGTCTAAGTGTACGTTATAAAACCAACAACAATTCCATTTGTTTACATTTCCACTAAATTCCATTTGTCTACAACAAACCCCCCCTCCCCCTAACCCCACCCCACCCCTCCCCTCAAGACCCCCTTGTCGACACGGTGCACATCCGATTGAAACCCTTTGTATATATTGCTTTAATGCCTGGCTGGATGCCCTTAGCCCTACCAGTGCGGACGTATCTCCTTGAAGAGCCATTTCTGATAGCCATCGTTGACATCACACTGGCCCAGCGACAATTGCTGACCCGCTGGATGCAGGGCCATGCACTTTTTGTGCACACGATGCAGGAGATGTTTGGTGTGCTCATTGTAGCTCCAGGGTCCATCGACGGTGCCAAGACGGCAGACGGCCAGCTTGATGCCCTGACGGTCTGCCTCCACGCACCGCTCACCAACGCCCAGCTGCCCGACGGCATTCAGACGCACAAGCTGATTATTGCCACCACCATGGCAATAGGAAAGACCCATTATTGCCGGCGGCTGATGGCCCATGGAGTCGAGACAGCCATCTGAAGCCACCGAGCGCAGTTCGCCCCAATGCAGATTGGCCGGCAGGGCGGGAAATTTGTCAACAACATCATAGGCAATGTTGTCCATAAACCACTGGAATGATTTACAATTGAGACGCTTCTTTAGCGCCAGCTGTTCGCTAATATCACCCATGTCCAAATAACGAGCCAACGGCTCTCGTGTATAGAAGAACTCCTTGTGCGTGTCATCAAACCAGGTCTCAATCACGCGTTTATAGTTGATAGTTATGAGTGGGCCTTTCTTCTTGCTGGCCAGCTTGCCGAAATTGTAGGGCATAAAACCGCGATAGACATGACCGACTCGTGAGCAGGGCACCCATTCGATGCTGCCGCCGCATTGCCAGATCTTAAAGCTGAGCTCGAAGTTCTCACCGCCCCACACTAGCAAGCCGGGATCGTAGGCGCCCAACTCAAGGAAGTATTCGCGATTAATTGCAAATAGGCCGCCGGCATGCGTCGGACTGCGGTACGGTTCCGAGTTGTGGGCGCGACGACGCTGCTCCCGACGCGGCACCTCGTTCTCCTTGTACAGCATGCCCCACTCGAAGATGCCGCGGAAGTGATTATCGCTGCCATAGACCGGCCGGTATTCGAAGGTCTTGTGATCAATTCCATCGATAATGGGCACCGTCATTACAGTGCGATCACGATAAATGGGCGCCAGCAGTGGTGGCAACCAATTCAAATTCACCTCACAGTGCGCATCCAAAAATACAATCACCTCACCTGCAAGACAATATGAATGTGAGCAATGATGCTTAAGGGAACCAAAAGTACACATAAAGCCTATAGTCTAAAGTGACGCCTATCTCCACGAAGGGCTGGATTATACACAAAGTAATAGCTGCGAACCTTATTTATCTATGTTTATTCCCAGAACTATTAATACAATCCTTTGGGTAATTTTCATATTAGATACACATTTTACTGGATTTACAGATGCTGTGGTAATATTTGACACAAATATATCTTAAATATATATATAAAAAATATATGTGATAGTTGACGTCAACTTATCCCTTTTAACTAGTCGATATTAATTAAGGTTAATCAAACCCTAAATATATATTTCGAATCAGCTGTGAATTGCACGCACATTTAGGTTGACAAGGCTTCATTCTAATCTAATTATTACCATGCTTATAAATGTCATCCTAAATCTTAGCTGCAGTAATTTTTGAAACTTTTGTGGTACCTGCAACTTACACTTGGATTAAAGTGGTTAGAAACATAGTTCAAAGCGAAAAACTTTTGTGACTCTTAAGCCTATTTTAAACACTATTCGAACTAATTCACAAACAGCAAATATTTCTAAATATATATGAATGTCATTCGAATATTTATAATATAGAAACGAGCTCCATTTAGTGTACTGTATACCCAGTCCTGTTGACTATGTTGATGTTGACCACTCACCTGTGGCCTCCATGGCGCCGCGGGAGCGTGTTCGTATGAGGCCCTCGCGCTCCTTGTTGCGTATGATTTTGACGAGTCCATTGAACTGCTGAACATAATCATCCAGCTTGCTGCGCAGATTCTCCTTGTCGGAGAAGTCATCGACAAGAATGATCTCATGCAGCATGTGCTTCGGTGAACGATCGATGACCGAATGAACGGTGCGCATCAGCACTGAGAAGCCCTCGTTGTGGAACACAATGATCACACTTGTTGGCGGCAAATCGTATGGATAGTCCCAGTGTTTGCATTCTTCGAGACGCGTTTCGCGCACCGAACGATGCATCGATATATCATCGGAGCAGGCAATGTTCATGCCGTACTCCATCTCGGAGGCATCCGCCACGTTCTTCTTTTCCGGTGGCAGCGTGTACGCGTCCCCATTCTCCCCGGGACCAGTACGTGGCTTCAAATCTTTCGGCTCAAAGTTGCCCAGACCTGCAAATACAAACAAAATAAATGCAAATAATTCTCTGGTCGACATACATATATAAAACGAACGTGTTTAGAAATGCTAATGCAAATGTTTACTTAAGTGTCACACAGCGAGACAGATGACTGCCTGCAAATATGTATTCAGTATGGCATTAGCGAACACGCAAATGCACATATTAGGGTTTTCTTTACCCGAATGAAGAAACCGGTTTAAAAATCCCTTATAATAATGATATTCAAATCGTTTTTGGTCATCAGAGCCACTGGAAAGTCAACTTACTCAATTTTTACTACAATTATTTCAAGAGAGAAAACTTGCCTGGAGAGCGATTCTCTTGATGCTTTATAACAAGCATATTTTTAAGGAGGCGAATCTATATCTAAAAGTATATAAAAGAGTTTGGCTAAAAGCAACAACTTTCACAGTATTTTTTAACGTTGCTGGAATTTTAGAAAATTACAACAGAGGAACAAAATTGAATTGGCGAAAGATAGATTATCATGCCGATGGTCTTTGAGAGGGAGAAAGAATATTGAAACGCTTCGCTTATACATATATGCATACATGCAACATACGTATGTGCATCGATGCAACTAACTAAACACATACATACCCTCGACTAGTTTGGGCACCTCACGTGGCCTATTCTCGAGGCGCTGATGATTGAATTTGGGACCGCCAAAGCGCTGGTGATACGCCTCTTGGACGCGCTTGTGATGATCGCTCCAGTTGGCCAGCAGATAGAGCAGCGGCAAGATGACCAGCAGACAGAGCGCCAAACGGCAAATGCGTCCGCTGCGTATGTTGCTCACACGCATCTCGCGACAATTGATTGCTGTTGTGTTTGTTCAATACTGACTTAGCTTCAGATTCAGATTTTCTATAAAATTGACTCTGATTTCAAATGCGATGCCGTTTGGTGTTGACGTGTCTTCGACGACGACGACGACGACGACGACGACGAAGCGAAGACGTCGACGACAACACAATGTTAAGCAAAGCAAAAGCTAGCAAATGCCGCACAACAATTATCAAAAACAAGAATTTTTGATTTTTTTAATTAAATTGTTTTTTGTGTGTTTGCTCTGGATGCGATGGCCGCTGTCAATGTGTAAGTGCGTGAGTGAATCTGAAAGTATGTGACTATTAATCTAAATTCGAAGGTGTGCTATTGTGTTAGTGTGTGCGTGTGTGTGCTGGCGTGTGCTTGTGTGTGTTAGTGTTAACAAGAACCAGGTGAGCACCGTCGCTGCGAATGCGATGATCAAAAGGCAATCGACGATAATGATAAATGAACGTAGCGGCTTAACACTTTTTTTTTTTTAAATACCAATTCAGAGCAATTACAGTTCAATACAAATAGAGTTAATGCTGCTCACACAAATTGCAAACACAGAAGAAGCAAGGCGCGCGTCGTTTGCCGTTGCAATACACAAATGCGGCAATAAACGCAATGCAAACGTAAACAAAAAAATTGGCTGTATGTGGGGACTGCCAAGCGTTTGACGTTTTCTAGCACATCAGGTGGCTTCGCTTGCACTACAACGCCAACTAGCGGCAGCGGCAGTCAATGTCGGCTGCTATCGATAAGCGACTGCAAAAATATACTAAACATCAACTTTAAGAAAATACCATACCGACACTGTGCTTGCACACGTAAATATTTTGTGCGTTACGTTGCTTCTGCTTTCTAGTACGTTGCATGCTGGCATTACGTTACCCTAAGTTGTGAAATAAATACTAAATTTAAAAAAAGGAACGCAACTGCAAATTGTAATTTTGCATTCGGCAAGACATTGCTAATTTCGAGCAGTTGAATTTTTTATTTACATCGTTTTATAGGTTAAAATTTTTTACAATTTACAAATATATGTACATATGCGATTTCATTTGTACAAATAAATCGCAATAATTATATGTATTTACAACTATTACGAAAATGTATGTATAAATATATCTGCAGATATTCATGTATATATTTAGAGTACAATAAATAAAAGTGGCAATTTAGCGGAATGCAAAAACCAATTTGATGCCGATACGGCAGCAAAATCATCCCTAAATTCAATGCTGCATCTTGTTCTTATTCTGTATGGTCAAAACGCTGCCAACTCGGCGACGATCAAAGAATGGCGTAGGCTCGTGCAGCGCTCCAATGGCGGTAACAGCTGCAAATCCCCCGTCGCCGGGATTATCACTCATTTTATGGCCAACATTGCGCAGATAATCGATAACCTCACTCTTAACTTCCAATTCGTAATCGATGATCATGGGTATCAGCTGATGGTGCAGCCGTCCATCATTTATCGCCTCCAAGAGGCCTTCATTTCGTATGAGATACTTCATAATAACCTAAAACCAATAAGTAAAAAATCGATTATTGCACAATATCGATTTACTTCAGAGCAGTGCGTTAAGGTGGCTGCGACAAATTTCATATTGAAAGAAGCCATAAAGTTACACATACGCACCGCTGCCACGCTGGTTGTGATCTTGGTGCCGCCAGCAGCACCGACTAGCATGCGCACATCGCCATTGCCATCGACAATAATTGCGGGATTCATGGAGGACATGGGCCGCTTGTGTGGATAAATGTAGTTGGCTGGCGACGACGGTACCCCAAAGCCGTTAATAACTCCCGGAGTGGAGAAATCATCCATCTCGTCATTCAAAATGATACCTGTTTGGGGCGAAGCCACCTTGCAGCCAAAACTGTATAATTTTTGTAATATAAACTATGATGAAGGAAATGGAAACATTATTTTAATATAAATGTGGACTCACTAGGTATTGATGGTGCTGGTTATGGATATAGCATCGCCATTGCTTGCCAACACATTCATGTGGGCGGTGCCGTGATCGGGTTCCACCGTGAAATTAGCACCATAGAAGAGATAATCCTGTGAGGTTTTATCATCTTCAATCAAGCTACGCACGCTATTCACCAGCTCTACGCTGAGCAACTTTTCCAATTGATCCTTTATATCCGGCCCATATTCAGGATCGTTCTCATAGTCACCCAAATTGGATCGCTGTCCATACGCATGCTTGAAGCTCTCGATGGCACGATGCCAGTAGATGCCCTCATTATCCGAATACAATTCATTCATCACGTTCAGTATAAAGGCCAGTATTGGACCGCTCGATGGTAAAGGGGTCGTATACAAAGTGAAGCCGCCGGTGACATTAGCCGAAATGTGGCCATCGCTCTCCCACCGCACCCTGAAACCGATTAACCAGACAAATGAGAGGATTTTTATTAAAGAGTATATCCGAAATCAAATTGAATGTGGTTCCAAATGTAACTAGAAATATTATTATAAATATTAATATTATTGAATTTGAAAATGAGACTCCTTTAAGCCTGAGAGACTAGTTTATATAGAAATAGATAAAGGGACAGACTGACTGTCTGGCATTTAACAAAAAATGCTGGACTGTCTGTTTGACATTTAGAAGTAGTCTTTGTTGGCTGTGATACTTGCTTGTAATTCTTTAGATCATCCACAGTTATGATGCCGCCCAGCTTATTGATGTCCTCGACAAACTTCACACCAGTCTCGCCACCATAGTAAAACTCGCCGGCGCCATTATTGGCGATACGCTCCAGCGTATTGGCCAGAGTAGGCCGCTTCATATAATCATGCTCCACATACGGTTCGCCCTGCGCATTGAGAAACATATCCGATAGTCCGGGATCGCTTTTAATTTGCGTTAGCTTCGACTTGATGGCCGCAGCCAGATAACGGGAAACGACATGACCATCGCGTGCCATCCGGATCGATGGTTGGAAGAGATTCTTCCAAGGGAGTCGACCATATTTCTGATGCATCTCCCAATAGCCAAGTATCTCGCCGGGCACCGCACCTGCCATTACCCCGGTCACCTCCTTGCTACCGACAAACATGTCCTTGTGTGCCGCCGCTGGCGCCGATTCGCGTGCAATTATCGTCTCCACTTTGCGGGTGCGACGGGTATAGATCGTTGCGACAAATCCGCCGCCAATGCCCATCGAATGAGGTAGCATGATGCCCTCGCAGAGGAGTGTCGCAATTGCCGCATCCACCGCAGAGCCACCATCCTCAAGCATAGTGCCACCGATTTCGGCGCAGCCAATGCCATTGGAAACAATAGCTCCGGCTATATAGCGTTTATCCTGCGATCTCAAGCCAAAGACAAGTCCCAAAGTCAAAGCAGTGACCATCAGTAGGATAATTATTAGCCATATAAGGTACTTCTTATTGAACGGCAGTCTACAATCCATAAACAATAAAAAACACACATTAAATTTAAAGCGATACTTTCATTTCTGTTCATTAAGTGACTCGGCAAAAGCCCAACTAAAGTGCCAGTAAGTGGTTTGGTTAATTGCACAGTTCTGATAAGGCTTCTCAAGTTTGTCCACTTCAACGTGTAAGCATGTTTCATTTTGATTTTTGATGTTACTCATTTGACAAAAACTCACCGCTAAGTACTAGTTTGGGACACGAATTGAATGGAAACCAACAGAGCATTATTTATTGTGAGCCCCAAACCATACTCAGAGTACTTCACTGGGAATTTTGTAAAAATAATTTGTTTATTACAAATTTCGAATTACACATACAATTTGTAAATTGTGAATGGCCTGTTTCGATTTTTTATAGTCAGTTGTGAATTTATTTTTAAACTTTCGATTCGCCCTTTTATGCAATCTTTGTTAATTCCATTGCTTTTTCGGTGTGTCAACACTATGCCAACAACACTTTTTTAAAAGTTCATTATTTCCATTACTCCATCCTTCCTTTCACTGAATTAAAGGATAAAATTCGTAATTCCAATAATATTTCAGATTTTCAATACTATATGAGGTTCCCTACTCTAAATTGTACATACATCGAAAGTCAAATTCATCAAAATTAAACCCATTGAGTAATTATAAATAATCCACCAATTTGCCAACTGCAATTTATTATCGTCATTATCAAGTCATATTGAAATCTGATAGTTTGAGAATTGCAAAAACAATATATATATATATATACTAGTTAAGCCAATATATTTTCACATCAAGTTGAAACCGGTTCCCAAGTATCATGTTTGGGAAATCAGCTGGTCATTCTTGAAGCTACCGCGTATACAAATTAGCCATAATACCACTATGTCTAACGGTTATCAGTGAAGGCTTTTTAGTTTTGAATGTATGAGTGAATATGTTTCTGTCATAAAACTCGACAGCTTGTTCAATTATCTTGCAATTTCCTACAAATAACGGCTAATTTTATAATTCGCACACGTTAAATTGATTTATGGTAGATAAAGACAGTACATCTCCTAGTCGAGCTATCGCTCTATCTTTCTCTTTCTCTCTCCCTCTCTCTCTCTCTTTTGATTGCCCAAAATACATATTATGCTTGCAGCGGGTCCCACTGTAAAACACTATTGAGTCTTGTCAGATTAAGATTGGGACATTTGTGCGGATCATTGTCGAACGTCATAGGCTAGTCATAATTGCGGCCCAATGGATTATTTGTTGTATATAATGATAATGTATTTATGTGTTTATTATGCCAATTGGAGATGTAATTTTTTTTATGAACAGCTTTTCGGTTATTTCAGAAGTCAGCGGTATTTGCCATTTGATCGAAAATATGTGCTTCTATAAAAATCGTACCGTGTTCCAGTAATTAGTACATTATAAACCGTAACTCGGCAATTGATGTTCTGTTCATAAAAGTCGCAAGTCTAAAAATAGTTTTGCATTCATTTGTTCGAGCGATCGACAGTTCGCTCTGGTACTGCACAGAGAAGCATCTCAACTTTCTTACTCCGGAATGAATGCAAAGCTTAAAAATAAATTGCCAAAAATTTAAAAATTGAAACCGAAGTATATGCATCAAAATGGTCATCGTCTATATTATATATACTTTAAGCCTTAGTAAAATATTAAGCCAGCAATTGGCTTTTATATTTAGCGCTCGAAATATTTATTTGCCATAAAAATAAGCTGAGAATGTGACGACCCCACAGTCCTATAATATATATACTTCATAGTAAGGCTATAGACCCGGCTAAAATATTATACTATAATTGCTAATACTGGTTAATTGAACATGTTTTTCCTTCATTGGAATTGAACAGTCGAATAAAAATGCTGTCTTGTTTTTACTCTGCTTAAAATTAGTTAAAAGATATACATTTAAGAGCAGTAAAATTGTGATTAATATTTGCTGGCGAAGAACAGCTGGACTCTAAATAATAACAAAAACTTAAACAAAACATTTCTCTTTGTCAGTCAGACCAGTCAGCCCACAAATTGACAGGTTTAAGCTTTGGTTTCATTTGAATATTTTTTCTTTTGTGTGTGTGTTTTTTTTTCAATCGGTAATTTATTCAAGCGTTTTGTTTTCACGGCGTGCAAAAAAGGTATATAATTTGTGGTATTTATGGCCAGCTATGTGCAATCGGGTCAATGTTATTGGCAGAAAACAAATAAATGAACATCTGACTGATAAATTGCATATTTTTAATTAGGAGTTTGAATTTGGGGGAAACACACAACGGAACAGAGAAAAAATGCTTGCCACCAACGTGTGAATGTCAAATTGTTAACTATTTACAATCTACTGTGAGTTTCTCTACTTTACTATATTTTGAAATTATAAACCGATGAGCGCTGTTCTTGCTAAGTTGCCGCTTTGCTTATCTAAATCTTATCGGGACTAGAGCATGCCCTATATCCATAAATGGCTTTATTTTTAAATTTCAACTCTCGCAGATAACATTCTGATGGTAATATGGGTACTATATTATTATTTTTTATTATTATTATTGGGGAAGTTGCACCGCGACCTCCCTGGGTACTATATACTTCGATATCTTAAGGTGGGCCAATATAAATATAAATTGCAAAGATGGGATAAAGTGCAGAGCGAAAGAAGGCGCATAACAGTTTACTCTCTCACAGATCCGTCATCAGTCATGTAACGTTTGTATTCGTATGAATGCTGCGATCACAATTGCTGAGTAATGAAATACCCTGTAATTTACATTTTGACTTCCGTTGAGGGACTGGGTTTGCACTGGGGAATACCACAGAATTAATGTCAAATTTAATATAATTTTACTATTTCAATAGTTTTATTGCTGTAAGCGAAAAGCGGTTAATCGCTCTCACAGTAGTTTAAGAAATATAAACAACCCGATCACTCAGAATTATTTGAGAGAACAATGAGAAATTTTAAAGTACACGGAAAACAATCACAACCCGCTTGTCAACTAACTTATCGGGATTGTTCTTATCATTTGTTGATAAGATGAAATGGGCAAAAATAAAGTCTGGTTTTCAAGACACAATTTATTTCTACTGTAATGAGAAACCTATTACAAGAGTTGTGTTGTGTCACAAATTAAATCACATTAGATGCACAAAGTCTTTGAGAGCGTTACGAATTGAGCACAATTTTTAAAAATGTGTGCAACGAATTTGCAAAGGTCATTATTAGATCTTCTACAACGGTTTTTTTTATATATTTTTATTTATTCTAATAGTTTTATGTTTCCTTTGGCATTTTGGAAAGTTATCTAAAGTTAAGTCTTCATCAGATTTTCTTTTATTACTTTAATATAAATATTGTTAATTAATTAGCGAAAGGATTTACACTTAGAAGCCAAAAGAAAAAAAATTCGCAATAATGTAAAAATACTAAATACTAATGATTAAATATTAAATATTTCAAATATTATGATATTCACAGATCTATTTCAAAGGGGTTTCAAAGAATTAATATTCAAAAGTATTTTCATAATCTACTGAGAATATAGCATTTGAAAATTCCTATTCTTATGTCAGGAAATTCCAAATAGTTATGACGAATATGTAAAACACAAATAACACGCTTACCTCATTCTGTAAAACTATTGACCTTTCAACTAGACTCAACTAGATTCTCAAACTTAACAACTGAACGTAGAAAGCGATTTTATCAAAACTATCACGTACGAACATTGACCACCTTCGTATTTAAAAAAATAACAAATGTAAAAACAAATACTAAAGCAATACAAATAAAAACATTAAATTCGCGCACAAGAAAAGTGTAAATATTAATTAAAAATATAAATAAATCGAACAACAACAAAACAAATTTCGAGCCACAGGACAAGCTGATCGCAAAATTGTGTAACACGCGCCGGGCCAAGCAGCTAACTAACTGAACACCTATAGAGTTCGACTGCGACTGATGAGGCGTGGAGACGCCCGATGCCGCATTGCGTCTTTGTTTCAGTTCATTTCGATTCTATTCGATTCGATTCAATTTTGCTTTCGTTTTTATTAATTTTTGTAGTGTTATTTTGCTATTATGTGCATGTGTGTATGTCCCATATTAAACCAACTGTTCTTTATCGAAACAGTCAGTAAAACTTACAATCACACTCACACATACACACCTACACAAATGCACGGATAGTCGCTGAGAGACGCTCGGATATTTACGCTCTTTATTTCAAATTAGTCGCAGTGTGAGCTTTGCGGAAAAAATGAGAATGATAGTGCCACAGGTACATTTGTTAACACACTCACACACACACACACACACACATACATATAGAAATCAGCTATGTAAATACGAAAGTATGTATTCTGCAAAGCTTAAGTCGTACTTTGCACACAACTGTTATTTGAATACAGTGTTGTCGGACAGACAATAGTTAAGTACAGCCACACAAACATAAATACATACATACATATATATGTACTTGCCTGAGCTTAATAAACAGCTGTTTTTGAACATAAATTCAAATACCCTGTAGTCAAGTAAAACGTGTTCGAAATTTGTACGTATGTATGTATATTCTTGGTCAACACAATGATCTCTGGGTGGATATAGCCAAGTTCATGGCGGAATATAAGATTGGATAATAAGTCCATGTAATCTGGGTATAGGGTATAACCTAGTCAGGCAAAGCGCGCCTACTTATTTTATTTATACAGATGAGTTGACAGCTGCTGTGGGGTTTATTAAAATTCACTTAAATTATTCGGAAAAACCAGTAGAAAAAAGAACATTATCTAGGAAAACAAAATCGCCAGTACATTCCAAACTAACACCCCAAATTCATTTTAAAAGATATAACAAAATAATTTCCGATCCGCGATTTTCACAGCTTACTCAATGACTAAGCAACAAAAATATTGCAATTTGCTATATAATTATAATATGGTGAAAGATGCCGTCACCTGCTACTACTACTACTACCAATAACAGACTCCAGAATTTAAGGTAATCAAAAACCACCAAAATAATAACTCTGGTATCTTTATATGCTTGTGTATCGTTTAATATTTTATCACAGAAATTTTATAATAACATAATTTGTTTGCATGCAATTGCAAATGATGAATTCATGATTTGAGGGTTTGTGTGCCTGGTTTACTGTATACTGTTTACTGTTAACTGTTAACTGTTTATTGTTTACTATTAACTGTTAATTTGAACGCCAACTAACTCGATCTGCTCCAATTGCCAGAAAAATATGTTTATCGTCTGGTGTGTTGTTGTTGTCGTGGTTTTTATTGTTGTTAACGCCAACGGCCCAGGGGGCCAGCAACTTTAACGGTGTATTTGGTTGTTCGCCTCCTGGCCTTGAGGAGCTGCTGCTGCTGCTGCTCCTGCTCAATCATTTTAATCGCAGCCGGGCCGAGTGCCACATGGGGCATACTCGGATCGGGCGCAAGTTGATGCAGCGGCAACACTTGACTCTTGGGCAGACACCCGAACGACGGCAGAGGGGCGTTCTTCTTCTCGTGGGCGAGATCCGTGTAGCCGAGCTTGCGCCGCTGCTGCGGCGTTATCTTGGTGCAATGGCACAGCTGGTGGATGCGCATCGCTCGCTCCAGATCAAAGATGCGATCACAGAACTTGCACTGCTTGTTATCTGTTTTAGCTGTGGCCCTCTTAACGGTCTCCCGCATCCGACGTTCCCGGAAACGCACCTTGAAATCGTCGTCGTGGATGCGCCGATGCGCCCCCAACAGCGACTTGATGTGGAATCTGGCTCCGCACGCGCTGCAGCTGTAGGTGGGCCTGTTCAGCTGCTTAAGTGCGCCCACCTGGATGCGTCGATTCCCGATCCCGTTACCGCCCCCCTCTTTTAGTTGGTGCTCAAACTCCATCTGCAATTTGCGTACCTCATCCTCATCCTCATCCCCATCCCCATCCCCATCACCATCCTCTTGGTCATCGTCATCTTCGCGTGGCGAGAGGCCGTTGCGACGGGGGGACTGCAACAGAGCTGCACACAATTGTTAGACAATAGCTTAAATAAATAAATAGTACAGTGCACTAGCTAAATATTTTATGGTTTCAATTGGGGTTCACAAAGAGTTTATCATTAAAAAAAAAGAGTTTAAAATGACTGCATTTTAAATTTAATAATTTGCATTCATTAGTTTCGTATTAAAAAAGGGATTTGACAAATTGTAATGGGTTGTAATTCGAAACCAGCAAACTTAATTTCGATAATGAATTAGCAGGCCTTACTCACTGGGCATGGCTGGAGTCCTCATGCGTGGCATGTTTAATGCGCCTTCCTTAAATTTCGATGGTGATCCCTGTTTGTTAAGATGCTTGCCCCGATGGAGGTGACTACTCCCGCTGCCTTCCCTTATGCCAATTATGCCTCCCTCACTGGAACGCTTCCCGCGTAGTCTGGCAACGGGAACGTGATTTGATTCGGAGAGATACTTCAATTTGTGCTCCAATGCCTTGCGGGTGTCTCCGACGTCTGTTTCTAAATTGTCGCACGAGGTCATTTTAGTGGCACGCTTAAATTGAGTGGATTTGTTGTGTTTCATTTCGACCTATGGTTGTAATATGTGTAGAGAAATTTCTTATTATGTGGTTCACTTTTTCCAGATAAAAATATATTTTGTAAGAATTTCTTTGTATTTCTTCACCTCTCCAAGAGTTAAAAATATACTTTTGACAAACAGACAAATTCAAAGCATGCTGAATTCGATGCGAACAATTTTAAAGTTTGGCAGTGTTCAACAATGTTGCAAAACCCAATTTTGGTACGTATAGATGGCGCTGTAGTTGGTAATTCTTAAAAACTAGTATTTATTAATTGCAAAGCTCTAAAAAACTCACAAAAATTACTTGGTTTAGGTATTGAAAATCTCAAATTGAACTTATTCACTTTTCTGGGTTATATTAGATAAAAAATTATTTGCATCCATTTGGCTCTCTCTTAGCTCTGATTACGTTACGTTGTTACGTTGCGCTTATGTTGCTCACTTTTGCGCTAACGCACTCTGGTTATTTAGATGCTTTGTACTTACGGTTGGCCGCGTGCGTTTTTTGGCAGCCAATAAATAAAAGTTATTGCAAACTGCACGAAGTTAACAAAAAGTTTGCGATTTTGCCAATTAAACACTTTTTTTTTTGAGTGCTCCTGTTGTTTGATATTGCAGCATTTGGAATATGAGTGATACTAGGGATCAAATTTTGGAACAGATTAAATTGCAAGGCGATCTCGTACGTCAGCTGAAAGCATCGAAGGAGTCCAAAGAGAAGGTCAGAAACACAATATACAGTATTTGTTGACATACATACAAAATACAAACATACATAAACATATATATATATATATATAAATGAAACAATTGCATTTATGCATTCGAGCGAGTCCTGCTGCATTCGCAATGTTAATTGTGTATTTCATCAGCTGTACAGATACGTCATTTTTTTTTGGACGCGCAACATAATGACAACATTACTCAGCTCAGCACTAGATTTCCCCCATTTTGTGGTCTTTGGTGCGCTGGCAGCTTCTATATGTTGAATTTCAGCTCTGTAATTAGATTGCACGCACATAACAGAGAGCTTAATTAGCGTCGAAGGCAACAACAAACCACAAAGCACAACTTTCACATTTGCGTCTCTTTATTTCTGTTGTTGCTGTTGTTCACTCTCAAATGATATTATGAATCAGTTTGTCTCTTTCAAATTAAGTCGGTCAATCAGCATTTTACCTTTTCCCCTCCTCATCTGCTCGTTCACCTTTAATGACGTTTGCTTTGCCCCTTTTTTACTGCCGAGAGTTATTTGTTGTTGTTATTGTGTGTTTTTGACATTTATCAAGCAAGAAGAAGCAATGCAAAGCACAAAGCTACTTCGAACCGGCTTGACAGCAAATATTGATGACGTTGCCTCCATCTCCAATGTTACAGCAATTGTATCGATTGTATCGCTCAATGCAGTCAAATTCTGAATCAGTTGTTATTTTTACGTTATTCACATTTTATCGATACATCGACATTTAAAACGGGTTTTAAATTGTTTTCAAATTTAAAATGGATTTTAGAATTATAATTGATACTTAAACACAAAAACATGCATCACCTATTTTCCATTCTACACACGACAAATTAACTTATTTCGTAATCAATGGGAAATTGTTTACAAGGAAAGTGCAAATTACAACTCTAATCGGTTTTTCCTCATTGTTGTTGTTGTCTATTAGGTTTGAAAAAAGTAATTGCAAAAAAGAAACGAAACAATTACCACATTTAAAAGCAATCAAAATTATAAAAGTTAAATTCAAAAACAAAATGTTGCGTTCGATTGGACGCCAGTGGCGCTGTAGTGCTGCGCTTCAGTGCCCTTGCTTTGGCCCTGCCCTCCAGCAGCTGCCGCTGGCGCCATCTAGCGCGGGACGTGCCATGTCAACAACAAACGTTGGAAAACAATTGAAAGCACAACAAGAACAATTACAAGATCAACAACAGCAAGAAATACATAAGGTCAGCATCTAAAATTACGCACAAATCATTTAATCTGAAATTTTGTTATCCATTGCAGATCGATGAGGAGGTGTCGCGCCTGCTGGCTCTGAAGGCCACACTCGGCGGCGATGCCACGCCTGCCAACCAAAAGTTCACCTTGAAAACTCCAAAAGGTACGCGTGACTATGCGCCCCAGCAGATGACGCTACGACAGGGTGTCCTGGACAAGATTGTTCAGGTGTTCAAGCGGCATGGCGGCGAGGCCATCGATACGCCCGTCTTTGAGCTAAAGGTGACAAACGTGAACGGGAGAGCTATATCCGAAATCCGAAATCCTTAACTTTATAATCATATAACCCTTTGCAGGAGGTGCTAACGGGCAAATACGGCGAGGACTCGAAGCTCATTTACGATCTGAAGGATCAGGGTGGTGAGATCTTATCAATGCGCTACGATCTGACCGTTCCACTGGCTCGCTATCTGGCAATGAACAAGATATCCAGCATTAAGCGCTATCACATCGCTAAGGTCTATCGGCGCGATAATCCAGCGATGACACGCGGTCGCTATCGCGAGTTCTATCAGTGTGATTTCGATATTGCCGGCACCTATGATCCGATGCTGGCGGATGCCGAGTGCGTTAAGATTGTCGCCGAAATACTGAATACTCTGGACATTGGTGACTATGTGATTAAGCTGAATCATCGCCAGCTACTCGACGGCATGTTTGAGGCATGCGGCGTGCCAGCAAACTGCTTCCGAGCCATCTGCTCTGCGGTCGACAAATTGGATAAGGTAACATTTGTTAATATATATATATATATATATAGATTTTTAGAAATATATGTACATATTTATTGCAGTCACCCTGGGAGGATGTGCGGAAGGAGATGGTGGAGGAGAAGGGTCTGGATGGCGCCACGGCCGACAAAATCGGGGAATATGTGCGTCTCAGCGGAGGAGCCGACCTTGTTGAGCAGCTGCTGGCCGATCCTAAATTGAAAGCGGTTCCCAATGCAGTCAAGGGACTCGAGGGCATGCAGCTGCTGCTCAAATACTGTGCACTCTTTGGACTTGAGCAGCGCATCAGCTTCGATTTGAGTCTGGCGCGCGGCCTCGACTATTATACGGGTGTCATCTACGAGGGTGTTCTCAAGGTGGATTCAAGCGCCGCTGGCTCACCAGCTAAATCGTCGCAGAATGGCGAGCCGGCGATGGAGCAGGGTGGCACCGTTGGCTCCGTGGCCGGTGGTGGTCGGTATGATAATCTGGTTGGCATGTTCGATCCTCGGGGCAAGGCTGTGCCCTGTGTGGGCGTCTCAATCGGCGTAGAACGCATCTTCTCAGTGCTGGAGGCTAAATTTGCCGCCAGCAAGGTGAAGCTGCGGACCAGCGATGTTGAGGTGTATGTCGCCTCCGCCCACAAGGGCTTGCACGAGCAGCGGCTGCGTGTGCTTAACCAGCTCTGGGATGCAGGCATCAAGGTGAGTGGCTCTTGTCATGCGTTGAAGGTGAACCTTTTTATCCCCAACCCATTTGTATCCATGCGCAGGCGGAGCATTCTTACAAGCTGAATCCGAAGCTGTTGGCTCAGTTGCAGCACTGCGAGGAGCATCAAATACCCTTGGCCATTGTACTGGGCGACTCCGAGCTGGCTCAGGGAATCGTCAAGCTACGCGAGGTGACCACGCGGCAGGAGTCCAGTGTGCCGCTGGCCGAGTTGCCCGGCGAGATTCGTCGCAGGCTGCAGAAATAGCTAAATTATCAATATAATTGGCAAATCCTCGCAACTTTCTATATTACAACTATGCTAAGGTCTTTTTGTTTGTTTTTGTTTTTACATCATTTGTCAATGCATCAAATGTTTTGTATTTGCTCTCGTCTGCTGCGCCTTTGAGTGGAGGCATCCATGTGCTACTATGTTATACGAACTTACCACTTATTTGTGAGAATTAGTTATAGCAAATTTATACCAAAACTGAAGAATTCAAATAAACTGCAAAAGTATTCGCACTAAAACAAAAACAAACCTACCCATTTTCTATACAAAAAAATAATAAAACACAAAATTCTCCATAAAGGAGAAATTATCTGGTTTCTTGCCTCAGGTTGCATTTCCTGTGCGGTGTCTTCACACAGGCTTCTTATATCTCTGGCAGGGAGCCGGTGTGTAGATTGGTCCTCTTAACTGTTGCTCCTCGCTAGATTTGGTTTTTTTATTTTAAAAATTTTCATTTGTGTATTTTTGTATGTGTGTGTTTTGTTGTTAGCTAATAATTGTTATTGTTGTCTTTCTTGTTTTTCTAATTATTTATCTGATTTTTATAATCCTCTTTAAATGCATGCCCTGCTTATAGTTTACATTAGCAATCTATCATTGCAGTCCTGATAGGGCTCGAACAAAAACTATAGCTCATTTATCAGGCAGAGGCATGTGGTACTATTATTATAATTATATTAAATTACGAAATCAAATAAAAAGAATACTAAAAAGTCAATACAGGCATGTATTTATATCATACGCATATTGCTATATATTTAATCACAGTAATTTTATAATAACATAATTTGCTTGCCTGCGATTGCAAATGATGATTTCATGATTTGAGGGTTTGTGTGCCTGGTTTACTGTATTCCGTTTACTGTTAACTGTTAATTTGAACGCCAACTAACTCGATCTGCTCCAATTGCCAGAAAAATATGTTTATCGTCTGGTGTGTTGTTGTTGTCGTGGTTTTTATTGTTGTTAACGCCAACGGCCCAGGGGGCCAGCAACTTTAACGGTGTATTTGGTTGTTCGCCTCCTGGCCTTGAGGAGCTGCTGCTGCTGCTGCTCCTGCTCAATCATTTTAATCGCAGCCGGGCCGAGTGCCACATGGGGCATACTCGGATCGGGCGCAAGTTGATGCAGCGGCAACACTTGACTCTTGGGCAGACACCCGAACGACGGCAGAGGGGCGTTCTTCTTCTCGTGGGCGAGATCCGTGTAGCCGAGCTTGCGCCGCTGCTGCGGCGTTATCTTGGTGCAATGGCACAGCTGGTGGATGCGCATCGCTCGCTCCAGATCAAAGATGCGATCACAGAACTTGCACTGCTTGTTATCTGTTTTAGCTGTGGCCCTCTTAACGGTCTCCCGCATCCGACGTTCCCGGAAACGCACCTTGAAATCGTCGTCGTGGATGCGCCGATGCGCCCCCAACAGCGACTTGATGTGGAATCTGGCTCCGCACGCGCTGCAGCTGTAGGTGGGCCTGTTCAGCTGCTTAAGTGCGCCCACCTGGATGCGTCGATTCCCGATCCCGTTACCGCCCCCCTCTTTTAGTTGGTGCTCAAACTCCATCTGCAATTTGCGTACCTCATCCTCATCCTCATCCCCATCCCCATCCCCATCACCATCCTCTTGGTCATCGTCATCTTCGCGTGGCGAGAGGCCGTTGCGACGGGGGGACTGCAACAGAGCTGCACACAATTGTTAGACAATAGCTTAAATAAATAAATAGTACAGTGCACTAGCTAAATATTTTATGGTTTCAATTGGGGTTCACAAAGAGTTTATCATTAAAAAAAAAGAGTTTAAAATGACTGCATTTTAAATTTAATAATTTGCATTCATTAGTTTCGTATTAAAAAAGGGATTTGACAAATTGTAATGGGTTGTAATTCGAAACCAGCAAACTTAATTTCGATAATGAATTAGCAGGCCTTACTCACTGGGCATGGCTGGAGTCCTCATGCGTGGCATGTTTAATGCGCCTTCCTTAAATTTCGATGGTGATCCCTGTTTGTAAAGATGCTTGCCCCGATGAAGGTGACTACTCCGGCTGCCTTCCCTTATGCCAATTATGCCTCCCTCGCTGGAACGCTGCCCGCGGAGTTTGGCAACGGGAACGTGATTTGATTCGGAGAGATACTTCAATTTGTGCTCCAATGCTTTGCGGGCGTTTTCGACGTCTGTTTCTAAATTGTCGTAAGCAGCCATTTTAGTGGCACGCTCAAATTGAGTGAATTTGTTGTGTTTCATTTTGATTTATGGAGGCTTATTTTAACCTGTAACTCTTGTTGTTCTTGTTGTAAACTGCGTAAGGAAATTTCTTTGAATAATTTTTTTATATTTGTCTCACTCCTCCATTAATAAAATATAGAAGTAAGCACACCGTGAAATAAAATCCAAAGCATGCTTTATTCGGTTCGAACATTTTTAACTGTTGTTATTCCAGTGTATAAAAATGTCGGAAAACGAGCCTTAGTACACATAGCGGGGTGCAGATGGCGCTGCAGTTAGTATTTATGTGATTTACTGCTATTATTTAGTATTTCCAAATTTTCCAAAGCCTAGGCACTACAAAGTAATCTAGTTTCCAATTAAAACGTCTTAAATTGAACTCCAGGGAATTATTCGCATTTCTGTTTTCTGAAAGAACATTTGCATCGATATGCGCTCTTGGCTCTTTGACTACGTACGCTGCTCGCTCTACGCATCGCTTGCTCATTTTTGCGCTAACGCACTCGGGTTATTTACGTCTCTGTTTCTTGCGGCTGGACGCGTGTATTTTTTTTGTTGGCAGCCAATTAATCTAATTATTGCAAGCCGCGCGAAGTTACCAAAGACTAGAGATTAAATACACATATTGCCAATTGAACAAAGTTTTATTTAGTGGTACCGTTGCCGTTGGCGCTGTGGCATTTGGAATATGAGTGATACGCGATCTTGTGCGTCAACTGAAAGCGTCGAAGGAGTCCAACGAGAAGGTCAGCAAAACAATACATTATAAATGATGTGTGTGCGCGCATATATGCAAACAAGAATATTTGTATGCAGCATAAGTGGCACTTGTCAGGCGTTCTTAGAGCCCCATCATACATACAAGCACTAACATACTAAGTATGTATGCACATACATTAGAACCCTGTTGCACTCGTAATGCTAATTATGTATTTCATCAGCCCTCATACATACAAACATTACACAGTGGCTCTCTCCTGTTTCGCGCTCTTCGCTACGTTGCAAGCGTTTCATTCGATTGTTCAATTCCAGCTCTGTAATTAGATTGCATGCACATAACAGAGAGCTCAATCGGTGGCAGTGTCGACAACAACAACAATAAAATAAAAAAACAACATTCCCATTCGCGTGCTGTTATTGTTGTTGCTGTTAAGCACTCGCAATTTATTCTGTAAATCAGAGCTTGTGACTCATTTGAAGACGGCCGTTCTATCAGTCCTTAAGCTTTTCACCCTTACCGCCTCCTTCCTTCTCCGTCACCTAGAACTCTGTTGGTTTTGCCCCCTTCTTTAATGCTGAATGTTATTTGTTGTTGTTATTGTGTTATTCCGTACGCACGACAGGCTGACTCACTGAGACAGCACATTTCTGCTTGAAACCGGCTTGGCAGCAAATGACAATGAAACGCTTTTCCCTTTCGTCGCATGTCACAGCAATTGCATCATTATTTGGCTATTTTATGCGTTTATTTCCTTCACGAGCGGAATCAGCTGTTATTATTAACGCTGTCGTCAACTGCTGTTCACATATCGATACATCGATATTTTAAAGCGGGTTTCAAATAGTGTCGATATTTGAAATGGTTATTTGAATTTTACATTATGGTTTAGCGTATGATATGAAAGAAATAAAATTCCAATTGGGGAGGGGTGTCTTAAAATCGTTTATCTTTTTTTAATCAGCCTTTAAGTAAAACAAATGAAATGTCCCTGGTGTCTTGCTCAGGTGATGGCAAGGCCGTCGCGGCGTCGCAGTTGGCAGTGATCCAATTTCGAGTTGCGATATCGAATTTCAAGTGAACAAAAGTGTCAAGTGTGTGTGTTTGAAAACATGTTTCATGCCCAAAATACATCAAGCAGTCAAGAAAAAAAGTCATGACCGGCGGTCAAAAGAACGCAATGATTTTGTAGTGTTGAAATTATCTTTTCGTTGACCTTATTGTTTCTTTCTCTTTTCTGCACACACACATACACACACTTCTACATGCAAACCACTAAAATACACACAAAACGTTTACTAATCGCAGAGATGGAAGTAATGTAGAAATCATAGCTCTAATCGAAATTAATTTTTTTTTTATTGTTGCTTATTAGGTTTGAAAATGCAAAAATAGAGAAACAATTACAATATTTAAATGCAATCGAGAATTATAAGTTAAAATCAAAATGTTGCGTTCGATTGGCCGCCAGTGGCGCTGTAGTGCTGCGTTTCAGTGCTCTTGCCTTAGCCAGTGCGCCATCTAGGGCGAGACGTGATGTCAACAAAAAGCGTTGGACAACAATTGAAAGCACAACAACAACAGCAACAACAAGAACAATTACAAGATCAACAACAAGAACAACAACAAATGCCTAAGGTTAGCATCTAAGTGCACTATCCAAACAGACAAATCTACGCATAAATCACTTAATCTGAAATTTTCTTATCCATTGCAGATCGATGAGGAGGTGTCGCGCCCGCTGGCTCTGAAGGCCACACTCGGCGATGCCACGCCTGCCAACCAAAAGTTCACCTTGAAAACTCCAAAAGGTACGCGTGACTATGCGCCCCAGCAGATGACGCTACGACAGGGTGTCCTGGACAAGATTGTTCAGGTGTTCAAGCGGCATGGCGGCGAGGCCATCGATACGCCCGTCTTTGAGCTAAAGGTGGCAAACGTGAACGGGAGAGCTATATCCGAAATCCGAAATCCTTAACCTTATAATCATATAACCCTTTGCAGGAGGTGCTAACGGGCAAATACGGCGAGGACTCGAAGCTCATTTACGATCTGAAGGATCAGGGTGGTGAGATCTTATCAATGCGCTACGATCTGACCGTTCCACTGGCTCGCTATCTGGCAATGAACAAGATATCCAGCATTAAGCGCTATCACATCGCTAAGGTCTATCGGCGCGATAATCCAGCGATGACACGCGGTCGCTATCGCGAGTTCTATCAGTGTGATTTCGATATTGCCGGCACCTATGATCCGATGCTGGCGGATGCCGAGTGCGTTAAGATTGTCGCCGAAATACTGAATACTCTGGACATTGGTGACTATGTGATTAAGCTGAATCATCGCCAGCTACTCGACGGCATGTTTGAGGCATGCGGCGTGCCAGCAAACTGCTTCCGAGCCATCTGCTCTGCGGTCGACAAATTGGATAAGGTAACATTTGTTAATATATATATATATATATATAGATTTTTAGAAATATATGTACATATTTATTGCAGTCACCCTGGGAGGATGTGCGGAAGGAGATGGTGGAGGAGAAGGGTCTGGATGGCGCCACGGCCGACAAAATCGGGGAATATGTGCGTCTCAGCGGAGGAGCCGACCTTGTTGAGCAGCTGCTGGCCGATCCTAAATTGAAAGCGGTTCCCAATGCAGTCAAGGGACTCGAGGGCATGCAGCTGCTGCTCAAATACTGTGCACTCTTTGGACTTGAGCAGCGCATCAGCTTCGATTTGAGTCTGGCGCGCGGCCTCGACTATTATACGGGTGTCATCTACGAGGGTGTTCTCAAGGTGGATTCAAGCGCCGCTGGCTCACCAGCTAAATCGTCGCAGAATGGCGAGCCGGCGATGGAGCAGGGTGGCACCGTTGGCTCCGTGGCCGGTGGTGGTCGGTATGATAATCTGGTTGGCATGTTCGATCCTCGGGGCAAGGCTGTGCCCTGTGTGGGCGTCTCAATCGGCGTAGAACGCATCTTCTCAGTGCTGGAGGCTAAATTTGCCGCCAGCAAGGTGAAGCTGCGGACCAGCGATGTTGAGGTGTATGTCGCCTCCGCCCACAAGGGCTTGCACGAGCAGCGGCTGCGTGTGCTTAACCAGCTCTGGGATGCAGGCATCAAGGTGAGTGGCTCTTGTCATGCGTTGAAGGTGAACCTTTTTATCCCCAACCCATTTGTATCCATGCGCAGGCGGAGCATTCTTACAAGCTGAATCCGAAGCTGTTGGCTCAGTTGCAGCACTGCGAGGAGCATCAAATACCCTTGGCCATTGTACTGGGCGACTCCGAGCTGGCTCAGGGAATCGTCAAGCTACGCGAGGTGACCACGCGGCAGGAGTCCAGTGTGCCGCTGGCCGAGTTGCCCGGCGAGATTCGTCGCAGGCTGCAGAAATAGCTAAATTATCAATATAATTGGCAAATCCTCGCAACTTTCGATATTACAACTATGCTAAGGTTTTTTTGTTTGTTTTTGTTTTACATCATTTGTCAATGCATCAAATGTTTTGTATTTGCTCTCGTCTGCTGCGCCTTTGAGTGGAGGCATCCATGTGCTACTATGTTATACGAACTTACCACTTATTTGTGAGAATTAGTTATAGCAAATTTATACCAAAACTGAAGAATTCAAATAAACTGCAAAAGTATTCGCACTTATACAAAATCTATGTATTATCTATAATTTACATTTTAAATTCCACAGGTGATTCTAGTTTGCTCGAAGGTCTAGTTTCCTACACAACATATTTTGTAAATTAAATGAGTTCATAAATCAATTTAATAGGTTTTATTAATACACAAAAAGAATCAGGGTATAATTGTGATTCGTATATATAATTATTGGTGGTTGGATCATTTTTCAGTTGCTCCAACTGTAGATCAGTTGGTTAATGTATTGTTATAACTTATATAAAATATATATATATGTGAGAAATTTGTGTGCTTGGCAAAAATCGATTAGTTGAGCAATTGTAAGTGGTGGACTTGAACAGCCACAATAATCAGTATTATGCTCTTATATTTGCAGTGCCGGCCAGGCGACGTTGAGAAAGTGAAGGAGTCGCAGGAGGAGAAAAGAAACTCCAACAGCACCAGAAGAAAGAGCTACAACCATTGATTGGTTTATCAAAACAACAGGATGCCGGAGACACTGCCAGCAACGGCAACGGTGAGCGCCAGCAGCATCGATTGCACAGTTGCTGTGCTGAAGGTACCCACGCCCACCATGCAAATGCCTGAGGCGTGCAATCTGCAGAGCTTGGGCCTTATCATGGAGCCGAACAACATTAATATCGAACTAAATCCTGCGGCAGCAACGTCCGGCTTTAAGGTGAGTGCACGACCCATAGAATAATAACTGAGCTGATCTTATGTCAGAGAAGTGAACTCCAGAATGGAAAATTCACTATATGTAGCACCTATGGGCTGCAAGGAAAGTGAAACCATAGCGGATGATTCATGATTAAGATTTAGCTTTATTTTGAATAATCAATGCAAAAGTGTGGTCTTTTCATTTGTGAACTCTACCGAAATTTCTATCAGTTTTTGATTATATTAATAATTATATATGTACTGAGCAGTCAGTCAATTTAAAGACTTAGAGATCTATACGATTGTCATTTCTTATTTATTTAATGTCAACAAATATCGGTAAGCACAGAAAATTACAGAAAGTAGAACATAAATTTAATAAAATTTAATATATAAATTTAAATGATTTAATAAGAAATATTTACAGGATTTCTTGGGATATTTAAATGCAAAGTGGTCCAACATTTGTTACATGAATGGGGGAAATTCCAGAGAAAAAAACCAAATCAGACCAAAAACCAATAGTTAGAATGAATCAGTGGTTGCCCTACCACATATGCAAATAAATTATTCACAAGACAATACGTTTAATATAGAGTTCTTAATGATAGAAATAGAGGGCTCTCAATTGATTACATGATAATGTCTATTGTAATTATTACAGAGTATTTGAAAAAGTTCATGCAAGGAATAATTAGTAGTAAAGCGCTTAAGAACAAATGAGAGGAGGGAACAAAAAATGTAATTTGGCTCAACAACGCAAAGGAATTATCATCTACATATATAATCCACCAAAACATTAAATTTTGCTAAGCAATGAAACTATTAAATTGATATCTTTTTGCCAGAGAGTTGAAAGGAAAAAGAAGTGCATAAATTTGTTTAAATTGTTTATTATTACTTTATCATATTTTTGTTTTTATACAATGTCTGAAAACGATTGTACTTCAATTGAATACTCCATTTCTATAACTAGTCACTACATGACATTTGTGGTTTTGACGCTTGCTTGCTAAATCTGTTCACTATAGTCATATCTACTAGTACAAAGCGGATAAGCTTACTTTAATTTTATTAACAAGAAAGAACAGTTATCATATCCATTGTAAGCCTGAGTTAATTTGCTGAGATCGAGTCTTGAGTGCCCGAAGCAAAGAGATATATGCAAAATTTCATCAAGATGTGGGGGAATTCAACATATTCAAAAAATTTGGTGTATGAAAAGAAAACAGACACACAGACGGACATGGCTATATCGACTCGGCTAGGATATATACTCCTTAGGCGGTGCGTTACACATGAAACCACAAAATTATAATACGCTCCACAAGGGAGAAAAAACAAATAGAAAATTAATCTCGAACTCGAAACAGTTTAATTGCAGTTTTCTGAAAATGTTCATAACGAGCAAGCGAAGCAGTTGTGCTAAAAATATACATATCATTTTTTTTACTATTATTTTTGAGCTGTACTAATCGATCTGAAAATGTATCTCCCTTGCCGGTTGTTTTTTTTTTCTTCATCATTTTGTGCGTTGCGTAATTTAATTATGCACACGAAAATGTCAAACGTTCGCGGCGGCGGCGGCGGCGGCGGCGGCTGCTGCTCGCATCGTTTTCACACTCGAATTGAGTTCTGCCCTCCGCCGATGGCTCGTCCTGGCTGCTGCTCATGCTGATGCTGCTGCTGCTACTTCTGCTGCTGCTTCTGCTTCTGTGGCCGCCGCATTTTTCATGCTTCAGTGCATACAATTTGGACCATGAGCATGGGGGGAGGGTGACTGGGGGAAGAGCCGTCTCATTCAAATGACCTAACCCAGGATGCGTTGCTGAGTTTGACAGGCAGGCAAACTGGTAGGCAGGCGACTTTGACTAATACAGTTTTAATATACAATTCATTTAATTTTTGTTTCGTTTCGACTGCCCAGCATTTTGTTAGTTTTTTTGTTCTGTCCACGCTATTGTTGTTGTTGTTGTAGTTCATGTGTCATCCTTTGCCATCTTCGTTGTCTTTGTCGTTGACATGTCACTGTAGTCACAGTGGTTCCAATACTATTGTCGCTATTGTCAGCAAATCCAATTCGAATTAACTGAAAATAGGTCTTTGTGAAATGAACATAACAATAGTTATAATACACTCTACAATATTATAATAATGCTATGGAAGGTGATTTTTAAGAAATAGTTAAAAATATATACTTATATATTTATCTAATGTGCACTAAAAATAGCTCAAAATATTTTTTTAATTGTATCTGATGATTAATAATCTTATACAGGGTGTTCAACATGAGTTGAAAGCATCAAACGCTTTCACTCATATATTTTAATGAAAATAAATAATTTGCATAGATTTCGATATTTTACACATTTGATTACTCATGAAGGCATTTGACCACTGTGCAGCGGCTTTGCTGTCGCTTTTTCTTTACACTCTGGTGGTGGAACTGGGTTTGCGGGATTGCCCTTCATACTTAGATGACGTGGCTCTGCAGTTTAACTCTCAATGCATGTGTGTGTGTCTCCCAATGTGCGTGTGTGTGTGCATGTGTGTGTGTGTGCGAGTGTGTGTGTGTGCATGTGTGTGTGTGTGCGTGTGTGTGTGCATGTGTGTGTGTGCAGTGATTTGTTGTAGGGCTGCAGGGTGCACTTCAAATGCGCGGCTTGTTTGTCAGCACCAGCTATACTCACCCGTTTGCTGGCGAGGAAGAAGCCACGGGAAAGGGCAAGGTGAGGGGTGTGGGGTGAGGGGTGCGGTGCAGAGAACGTTTGCCAGCGGCAGAGCAGTCAACCAGCTAGTTGAGCTGATATCATTCAATGCTTCTAATTTACGGATTAATGAAGGCGCAATTTTACATATTGAATTTGTTGGTTGTGCGCTCAACTCGATCGTGGGAAGCGATTAGTGGCAGTGGCAGTGGCAGTCGCAGTGGTAGTGGCAGTGGCAGTGGCAGTTTCAGTGGCAGTGGCGCCCCCTTGTGCGGAATTGTTGCCTATTCTTTTTACATTTTTGGGCTGGCATTGATGGATTGCCACATAAATTTGTGATTTGCTAAGCTTCATTTTACATTTTCATTGTAACCAAAAATGCACAAAAGCACAAACCTAATTTGTATGAATATTTATGAACAATCGTAGTGTATGTATGTATGAATGTATGTTTGGATGTATGTATGGATGTATGGCTGTATATATAAATGTTTGATTGTGCTTCAGGTCGTTGTCTGAACCATTTAGTGGTCGTGGACAGGGGGTGTGGTGCGGGGAGCCCACACCTTCGGGGCTGGCGTCGTGTGAAAAGTAATGTGTGTGTTGTCCTAGGTTGGAACTGGCGTATAATTTGCATAATATCAAGTGCATCCCGAGTGGAGAGAACCGCGACCGAATTGTTAGTTCGGCAAACTGAATTTGATGGGTTGAAACCAGCAAGCATATGCACTAAAGTGTTTTTTGTTTACTGATGCTATACAAATTGTAAGCTTTTGCAGTAAATGCTCTGAATCTAATATTTTTAATATATAAGAACATTGTGAACTCATTAAAAGAAATATTATAATTTCTTTATTTGCAAATTTCAGCTTTAGAAAAACAATTGCTTTGACCTAATCATTTAAAGAAAGATGTAAGATCATTTAAATTCTACCAAGAGCTTATTCGTAATACGATATTGATAAGTTCACCCAAAGATCCAATACTCGTAACTCTTTCAACTTGAAACGCAGTTGAAAGTTGAATTTTCGCTAAAGCCGCTTTAGAACGATTATCTTCCGGCCCGCTTCGACGTTAAGCTTCAATTTTCCAATTCACAGTTCAACGCCTCCAAAAGAAAAGCGCAAGAAATGAAGAATAACAATAAACCAAAGTCAGCTGCTTAGTGCAAACACTAATAATATTAATAACGACAATCGTGATGAAAATGAATCTGCCAATCCGATTTCGAGTCATAAGTACGCAACGCACTCGCTTACCGCTTGCCGCTTAGCGCTTACCGCTCACCAAGATCCATTGATAGGTATCTTTCCCAATCGAGTGAGTGCAACAGAGACAGACAGAAAGAGAGAGCGAGCATTCCAGTGGCGGGGCACGCGTCGCCAGTTGCTTATCTTGGGTGACCAGCACGCCACGTGCAATTGCCAATTCCAATTCCATTTCCAATTCCAATTCCAATTCCTGAATTCCATTCATAGTTTTTGGCACGTATGCATGTGTGTAGGTATTGTGTGTGTTGTACGACCAGCAGCAGCGGCGGCAGCAGCAGCAACAACGGGTGGAGGGGTGTAAGTGGCGAGAGAGGGGGAAAAACTGTTGCAGGGACCAAACAACCAAACAATTTGCGTGCAATCGTTAGCGTTGCGTTTTTAATGACTTTCTCGTTTCAGTTCTGTCGGCATTGCATTTAATTCGATTATGATCCCTGTGCCCAGTCGTCCCCAGTTCCACTACCATTTAGCACGGGGTAGCTTTAAGGTAGTGATGGACGCGTGAGCCACCAACCACAAATTGGAAGCACGCACGACAGAAGCTGTGAGACACGACACGCGCTACTGTTCGCCAACACTCATTCACAACTTTACACATGCACGTGCTGTGAAAAAAATACACAACACGCACTCATCTCTACTTCAAAGCAATTGAAAAGAAACCGTAAGTGGAGCACTGCACATCTTCCAGGCGTGCCTGTATATGTATGCATATGGTGTATGTGTGTGTTCGCCCAAGTACAACTAATGTGGGTGTTAACGGTGTGTTAAGTGATTTTGCCATTTGTAAAATCAAACAATTGCGAAAGCCGCTGCGATAACTATCGATGTCGATGTCCCTGTCGAAGTCCCTGTCGATGTCAGCGCACGTTTTGCCCATATTTCAAATGCTCAAGTTGAAACTTTTGATATCCGTTTCGTTCCGTTTTAAAATTCTTGCAATAGTACGTGCGTGTGCGCGACCATACGAAAAGTATCGACTTACGTTTTCTTTTATGGTTTTACGTTCTGCTGCTCTTCTGCTTTGGCGCGCCAGTTGCCAGGGCTGACAATCAGCTTGCGCGCGTGAACAGTTTGAACAGTGCAAATTGAGAAAAATAAGAAATTTTTTTACAAATACAAATCCAAACATACATACCATATTTTTATATGTCATATGTCTGTGTGTGTGTGTGTGTGTGTGTAAGCCATTTATTATAATGCGCCCACTGTCGTCCCTTGTCACTCTCTCCATGGGCCGGCTTTGGCTAATGAAAACTAAAAACTTCAATTACCAAAAGCGAAATAATGCGTTTTTAAACCCAAAAATGTTAGAACACTAGCAAGAAATTGTGATAGATGAGGGTATGGCAAATGCTTTTTACGGGCCACTTGTTTGTCCCTGGGCTGCTTATAAACAAAGAGTTAACCGAAAAGCACAAGAAAATAGCAATAAATCAGTGTAAACAACAAACACACTTATATTCGTATAAGCGCGTACGAATAGTAAAGTAATGCAATCTAAAAGAAAGAGAACCGAAAGGGTTTCGATTGTTGTGTTTTGTAGGACTTTCCATGAAATTTCCCAACGGGGTGATTATTTAAAATTGTGCAACGCATAAATAGCAAACCAAACGAAGACAGCGGCCCAGCGCAGCTGTGTATTCGTGTGTATGTGCGTGCGCGATATAATTGTTGCCAACATTTTGTTATCCAAGTTTTTTTTAACAACAAACTTGAATGCGCGCGCTAAAGCTACTCGATGCCTGCGAACGATACTCAGCTGTTTTTTTTTTACTTCGCAATTCGCCACTGGAAGAGATCACAGTGGAAAGGGCACTCCCGAAACGAGATCAGCTGTTTATTTCACAAAGTACATTGTTCAAATTACATACTTATATATTTTACTATATCATGGACTTAATTACAAAAATAATAATATTGCGAATTTATACAAAATGAATGGTGGCGATTAAGATTTTGTGTTAATTGAATTAAGGGAATACGCCTGTTATGTATCGATATTTGGCGGTCGCAGGGTGTGCCCTCTCTCAATTAGAATCTATGTAAATTCTGTTCAAAAGCTGCGCCATTACAATGTCAAGCGTTGCGAAAAAAGAAAAGAAGATCGCTGATTCGTCGGAGGCAGATGAAAGCGTTGAAAACGTAACGCCCCAACTTGAGCACCTAATATCGATGGGTTATCCGGCGAGCGAGGCACGCGCTGCGCTCAACCATGCCGATAACAATCTTAACCTGGCCGTACAATATCTGGCTGAGGGCGACGATGGTGTCGATGATGATGAGCAGGTTTCCAATGCGCGGCTGCGTCGTCGCGCTCTTCGCTGTGGCAAGAAGCTGAACGAATCTCTCATGGATAATCCGGCCATAAACGATTATGCCATTGCGGCACTGATGAAGGATCCACAGTGTGCAGAAGCACTGCGCGAAATTGTTAAAAACCACAGTGGGCTGTTTCTGGCGTCCATGCTGGAATCCTCATCCGATGAGCAGCATTAGAAGCTGAAGGAGGCGCATAAGCTAGCTATTAAATCACCTCCTGATGCGATGTACTCTCCAAAGTAGATATTAAATAAAGGTAACAAAAAGTACGCTTTTTGGTGTTGTTGTTTTTGGCTTTTGGTTTATGTTCTGGCGCCGGTCAAGCCACCCTTTTGTTTTTTCTTTTTGGGTGAGTGTGTGTGTGTGTGTGTTCTTTTTCCCGTTACTTTGCAGCGGTGTTTTGTATTTCGGGCACTGTTAAGCGCGTCAACCCTTTTGGCTTGATGATTAATGATCGTTTTTTATATTTTGTTTTACTTGCTGCTGCTGTTTTGGTACTGATTTCAATTTAGCGCTTGGCGTTACCAATTTACCCTAACCGAGCGCATTCCATTTACTGTTCTATGCAGCCGGCGCATCTGTATACATATGCGTATATATATATATATATATGTATATATATTTGTATTTATATTTTCTGTACCTTATTTTATGGAATTCCTTTTTGGTTAGATTTAGGAGCGAATAAAATGTGTTTTGTTCTATTATCTAGTATACAGCAAGGATTTATATTTGCTGGATATTTATGGAATGTACATATAAACATATACACGATTCAGATACGTAAGTATGTGTTTTCAGCCTGTGCATATTCCTTTTTGCAACTGATGAAGGGCATTTGGGGTTGGGCGCTATGGTTCGCATAATGCTTTCTTCGTTTCTTTTTTCTGTTGAAAATTCTAATTAATTTTGACGGTTGCAACCGTTTGCAGTGTCAACCACAGCCACGTCACAGGCACTGCTGCTGGTGCCGGTGCCGGTGCCGTTGTCAACCGCTTATCAGCCATTTGATCGGCGTTGCGGCGTACCGCAAAATGCGACAGCAACAACGACGGCGACAACCCTTGACGCGCGTAGGCGTCGCCCTATCATTTATCATGGGTTGCAAATGCGCTCTGCCGCTGCCGCTGCCTCCGCCACTGCCGCTTAAAAGTGGCCGTAACTGAGCTCAAGCAATGGCAATTTTAAAGTGCATTGCGCACCCGTTCCCTTTTCACAGTCACAGCTAATAAATTATGTATTGGAATTGGATATCGCTGTTGCTGTTGCTGCTGCTGCACAATGCAATGCAATTAGACGCGCTGAAGGCGCTGCGCTTCTCTCATGTGTTCCCCATACACAGCACAAATCAAATTCACGCTCAGCCATACGAACTGCTGCTAAGTTTGTCAATTGGCTGATATGGATGCATATGGATGATTACATATTACATATTAACAATGGCAATCAATATGCTGACAACAAACGGATATAATTATTGCAACAACAGTAACGAAAATGTTAACCAAAGAAACAAATTAAATATAAACTTATGTACATACATACATACAGAAATACATAACAGTAAATATATATATATATATATATATGTGTGTGTGTGTGTATATGCAAATTAATTGGCAAGTTGAAGACGTTGTTGCAGAAGGTGCTGCCGGCAGTGTCTGCGCTTTATATTCATTGACAGGCCTCCTGAAAAAGTAGGCCTGATGAAAGTACATATGTATATATGTATAGAAAGTACTTTCGATCACCATTTAAAGAAGGCTTCAGCTAACTCGACGTGTTATTGCATTCGAATATTTAAAACAGTAATTTAATAACAATGCATTTCTGTCATTAAACAAAAGTTGTCGTTCCTCAATTAAACTAATAAAGTTGATCTAATGAACTAATATAATGCAAAATAGGATTATCACACGTGTGAATTTATTGCAGGCAGTAATTTTTCAGTGTTTTTTAAAGGAATTTCGTGTGCTAAAGTCAGAACCAATTAAAGGTACTCAAAACTGGTTCTGAAGTGCTTTTGCAACCAATTAGACAATTTCGACTGTTTGCAACACGATTATCTTGGCGATGTGCTGTGGAGGCGCGTAGAAAGAAATCCCACAAGTAAATCGAAAAATTCGAGTGGAAAATTTACATATTTACATATGTATGTAAGTGGAGCGTTGAGAACCGCATCGTTGCTTCCGATTTGTATTTGCACAAGCGCTTAATTGTGTATAAAAAAGGAAAAGGGGAAGCGATGTCCTATGTCCTGGCCAGCAAGCAGCTGTTGAGGTCTGCCAATTAATAGATGAAAATGGATTTGTGGAAGAAATATGCGATGCCATTTGCATGCGCAACAGCAACAAAAGCAACAGCAACAACAACAACAACAACACAAGCAGCAGCTACAATGCGTGCCACTGACAAGCCCCGACCAGAGACAATTAGGCAATTATTTGCGCAAAGGATCAAATCCAAAACAAAAAGCATCGCCAGCGTCTGTCTGTCTGCTGCGTCTGCTGCGTCTGCTGTGCGCTGTGTGTTGTCTCTTCTCGTTCTCCTTCTCATTCTCATTCTCTTTCTCTTTCTTTCGCTCGCTCACACACACGCACACATACACACACACACACGCGGGCGCGCTCTTGTGGGAAAGCACACAGTGTGGCCGAATTCCAGAGCGGCGTTTCATTCCGTTTCGTTTTGGTTTGGCTTGTTTTGTTTTGTTGTGTTGTGTTTTGTTTTGTGTTTCGTTTCGTTTGTGTTCGAGTTTGCTTTTAATTGAACATGAGCAATTAGCGTGCAATTTGTTTCGCTCGCAAAAATGCTAACGGTAATCGCAGCCCATCAGCTCCCCCTGCCGGGGTTCCACTTTCAGGCACCAGCTTCACGTGTGCCACGTGTTTTCTTTCAGGCCCGGCCCGAAAAACGCACTTGAGTAGAATTAATTTTAAATGCTGCGCTGCACGCGGCTAAGTGATTATGCCAAGCCATAGAAACACCATACCATGCCATACCATGCCATATCATACCATACCATATCGTAGCGAGACCATGTCATACCATCCACCTAAGCATTTTCTCGCTCTCTCGCATGTTTAATTATAATTAAAAAGCCTTAGCTCATCGCTTAACTCTCGCACACACTCACACACACACACACACACAGACACACACACCCCTTCTCACACACTGCTTCATTTCTGTCCCGTTTGCACATGCTTTAAACATAACATCAGCCCCATCATAGACATTAAAATGGTTAATTGAGTGCTTAGTGGCCGGGCTTCGACTTGCAGCAGCCGCAGAATCTTGAACTCATCTGCCTTGGCGATTGTCAGGGCCAAAGAGCCATGCACTCCATAATATTAATTATTTTAATTGAAATGTTCATTATTTTACATCTAATTTAGCGCTCGATGCGTGTGCGACCCCCTTGCCCCTCAACCGTCACCCAACAGCACACCCCCGTTCACCGACCACCGAGCTGTGCTTCGGCTCAAAAATACCAAGTTTAGATCAGTGCTTGGACAGGACGAATCCTGTGTACAATGCTCATATGCTTTTAAGCTTTCACTTTGAGGTCGACTGTGCACAGTGGGCCATGACTGACCTGAATCTAAATCAAAATGAGCCGTGAATAATGATTATTTTCACTTGTTTTAATAAAGGGGTAAAGATTAGATTTACATTTTTTACTAAACAACTCAACCAATAATGATTACCACAAAAAAATAATGATGATTATTTATATGATACATTTTTTAAAAAACAATAATCAAACTGACGCTGTTGACTTGTTGGTAACGAATAGCATTTGAACTCCACTGTGCCCACTGTGCCCACTGTGCCCACTGTGCCCACTGCTTACGTTTATTTCATTTTTGGGGGTTGCTGCATTTGGCGCGGGGCTTATTATAAATTTTTAATTGGCTTTTTATATATGAATAATGCTGCTCTTTGCCAGCAGTCGTCCTGCCAAAGGGATGCAGTCCAGGGGGTTGCGGTACATTCGTTGTGTTTCTAGCCTCTCTCTCTCTGTGTGTGTGTGTGTGTGTGTGTGTGTGTGTCCTGGGTGCGTGTGCTATGCTTATCCTAAGTAGTTTGAGCCTATTATTTATGCAGCCAATTCATTATGTGGTTGTCCACGGGTAATGCGTTTCACTCTGCGACGTTTTCGTATTTTTATTCTATTATTTTTGTTGTTTATTTTGATTTTGTTTTTTACAACAAATTTGTTATGGACTCGCTGAAGAAGGGGTTGCTGCAATGCAGGCAGACAGAGAGCAGGATATCTGTCAAGTTGGTTGGTTAACCGACAAGAATCAAATCAGTCCGAGGTGCAAAATAATAAATGGCCAAATGGCAACAACAATAGCAGCAGCAGCAACATTGCCACCAACCCCGTTAAAATAGTCCGAGTCACATCAAAAATTACATTTTTGTTAACTCATTAGAGACGTGACGACGAAAGCGGTGCTTTGAAAAGGGTTTGTCATTTAATTAAAAATAATAATACAAAAGAAAAGAAAAAAGTGTCACAGCAAAAGCAAAAGGAAACTGCGAATTGGCTTGAATTTCATTGTAAACTTTATTATTTACTTTATTTAAGCAGCGCCTGGCTCCACCTACAGCCAGCCTCTGTTAACAGTGCGCTGCTCCTACGCACAGGTGTGCGCCTAACAGCGCGCTGTTAACGGACTGGCGGTCCTGCTGCAACTGCTACCCTCGTTGGCCGGCACCTGCGATAGGCGGCTGGCAGCCAAGTGCCAGAACGATTGTCATCCAATCACAGCGAAGCTCCAAAATCATATCAGTACAAACACGAAAAAAATAACAATGAGCCAAATACAAGAAAACCTCCCCCCTCCCACACACACACACACATACACAACCAGGGGCAGCAGAGTGAAAATGCGCAAAAGCCAAAACAACCCTCGCAGTAGCTATCGCAGTCGCAGCCACAGCCACAGCAGCAGCAGCCACAGCCACAGCAGCAGCCGCAGCAGCAAATGCCGGTCTCAGCGGCAGCAACAGCAGCTGATAAGCCAGCGAGAGCGAGAGAGCGTCAGAGCGCAACCACCTTAACAGCCATAGCAATAGCCGTATCCGTAGCAGCAGCAGCAGCAGCAACAGCAGCAGAGGAACACAAACAACAACAACACAGTTTTGCCGCTTTTAGGTTTTCATTCATGCAGCCTCGTCGCATTCGTCAAGTGAACTTCGGCGCTGGCGGTCGTGTGTGCGCGCAGTAGAAGCAGCAAGAGCAGCAATAGCAACAGACTAACAAACGTTACGTTACGTTACGTTGCGTTACGTTACGCGAAATACGAATTATTATTTGTGTACAAAGTGCGATGCGCATTGTTTATTAATCAAATTAAGCAAAATACAAAATACAAAATACAAAATTTCTTATTTTTTATATTTTTTTTGTTGTCTAAGATATTTACGCAAGTGTGTGTAGAATGTACATATGAGTGTGTGCCACAACTGCAACGGAAGCAACAACACTAACACCGCCACCAACAACAGCAACAACGATAACAACAACAACAGCAACAACATCTGTGTGCGTGTGCGTGTACGCCCCCACAAGCCTTCCCCCCAAACCCCTGTGGGGCAATTATTTACAAAATATGTATGCAAATTTACGAGCTAACTAATTGAGTCGAATTCAGTTCGCAGTTCGCAGTTCGCGTGTGTTTTGTGTTTTGTGCTTTGTGTTTTGTGTGTGTTGTTGCAGGTGTCGACGGTCATTGGTTCGCTCTCTCGCACTCGCACTCACACTCGCACTCGCACTCTCGATCTCACAGTCATTTCGTCAATCATTCTCGCTCTCGCTCTCGCTCTCGCTCTGGCTGTCTCGCACTCCTGGCGTGTTGGCGCTGATCTTGGCTCGTTGGCAGCGCCTTCTTCTCGCCATCTGTACTAATTCAATCAACGGTAAATCAATCGCGCATACGACTCTCACGCAAACGGCTCTCAACTCCCACCCTCTCTCTCTCTCTCTCTCTCTTTGTTTGTCTGCTGTGTATATCGCTCTCTCCCCGTCGCTCTGCACGTGTGCAAGCAGCAGAAACTTTCATGCGTTTAGTGCGACTATTAAAATTCGCACTCAATTAGCGCAGTGGGCAGCAGCAGCAGCAACAACAATTCAAAGCATAAACAAAGCAAAACAAAACAAAACAAAGCAAAACAAACGAAACGAACACAACAACAATAAGAACAACAACAACAATAGCAACAACAATAGCAACCACATTCCTGTGCGCAAATTGTACAACAAACATCGCTAAATAAATACAAGAAAAATCAAGAAAATTTTGCAAAAACAAGAAAAAAGAAAAATAAAAAAATAAAACGAAAGAAGGCTTTCTGCAAGAAGCGAAGAGGAGACGGAGACGAATACAAGAAGAACCACAAACCGATTGTGCCAGCCATAAAGAAGAAAATACCCCCGTTAAACGCCGCCGTCGCCGCCGCTGCCGCCGCACGCCCCTCTTTTCTTCGAGCCCACTCTCGCAGCAAGAAAAGCAACAATTTTCTGCATATGTAAGTCGAAACTTTTGTGCTGCGATCCTTTTAATTAGTTTACTTTTAGTTTCTGCTGCTTCTGTTGTTTATTTTTGCCATTTGTTTTAATTAACGTTGACTGCATTTGGCAGTCGCTGCAGAACACAAGCAAGCTGACCGAGAGACCCAAGAACGACAACAAATACAACAGCAGCAACAGCAGCAACAACTGCAACAACTGCAACAACAACAGCAACAGTAACGACAAAACACAAATCTTTTTTGTTAACTGCATCAGTTTCAAGTTCCACTTACAAAAACAACAGCCGCTGAAGAGACACAACAATAATATGGCATATATATATATATAGTTAAAGTGTGTGTGTGTGTGGGTGTGTGTGTGTACACGAGTTGCATAAAATCAGTCATAGACAAAATACAAGAGTTAAGTATTTTAACTGAATATTGAGGAAGCAATAAGCCCTGTAAATTCTGAAGAAACTAACTTTTATGATGCCGATCTTAACAGATCTTAAGCAGACTTGCTTACAAATATAATAAAACAATCTGTTTTTCATTCCAAAATACGTTCGCCAATTACTGACAATTTAACATAATTTTTTAAATCTTTTTACTAATTATTACCATTCCCATACTTTTTATCATAGACAATTATTATTTGCTTCAAAAAGAAAACATCTACGAATCAACTCATAACTCGAGAACTGAAGTTAAACAGTTAAGCACTTAATCAGCATGATTTTCTTAATTGAAAATATAGATGATGATATATCCAATATTTGTTCCAAACATGGTGCATAGATCAAGAAAATAGCGTATAGAATAGAAAATGCTTAGGACTGAACTTGGTTTTCCACCATCCCAGTTTCAATTTTCTCCAATTTGAAAACAATTCTATGCAAGAATAAAAGGAAATCGTATTTATTTTAAACGAAATCATTTATTTTTCAATTTTGTGAAATGTACGTTTCCCAATAAGGCTCCTTGAATATGTCCACAAACTTGTTTTGGGCGAAATCATATTTGTCAAAATGATTGTGATGCTTGGGGCATGGTATTAATATAGTTGTGTTTCACGCCTTGGAAAGGACTCTTTGTAAACAAACAATTGATCACCGCTGCTCGCCCGACTTAATTCTTGGCTTGGTCTTCTTGGTCTCTTGCAACAGTTGCACGAACTGCTTCAGCTTCTTGCTTGTCTCCAGTTTCCAGCCAGTTTATTTGCTCTGCAGCTTAATTAGTCACATCCAATTGCGAACTTTACGCAATTTCCAACAGTTAACTCTACCACTCCCTCCTCCCTCCGCTCCCCCCTCGCTCCATTTCTCTTCGGAGAGTGCGTTTCCTTCGCTCCCCTCTGCGCTGCTGCCTCTGATGTGAGTTGGCTGAGTCGGCTGTTGTCAGTCAAGCAACCCATTAATGCCAAATGCGTGTCTGTCAAGTTATAAGCTCGGTCGCTGGGCGTCCCGCTTCTTTTTGGAGCGTGCAAAGTGGAGGTGCAAAAATAAAACACGAGCAAAAAAGTATGCGAGGAAAGACTGCAGCGATGTGCATTGGCTCAGTTAACGTCTCGAGTCGCGACTTGCGGCTTGCGACTCGCGACTTGCGACTCATGTTGCATTAATTAACATTTAAACAATAATTAAATTATTCATACAAATGTGGCAAATGTAAGCGAAGGCGTGGCCGAGCGCAGGGAGGCAGCAACGTGGGGCTGCTTCGAAAGGAGGCACCTCGCTGCTCAGCCCATTGCTGATGCAGTCGCCGATTGCGTCTGGCAGCAACAGCCTATTAGTATGGCTTATTGCCTTGGCTAACCGACCCGACCTGGCCCACACCTCCTCTTCGCTCTCCCCTCTCGCCTGCTGCTGCTGCCGCTGCTGCGATCTTATCAGTTGCAGGGTGCGCACGCGCACCTCGCGGCTCGCGGCTCGCAGCTCGCGGCTCGCGGCTCGCGACTCGCGACTCTTACAGTAGCAGCGGACGACTATGACTACATAAATACATACGTACATACATACACACATGCATACAGACGCAGATACATATGTGTGTGTGTATGTACGTGCATGTACATACATAGCATAGACACATGCAACGAGGCATCCATTGGAATGCCAGACAATAACACTCCTCAGCTGGAATCAAGTCTGCCTTTGTTGTGTTTCAATTGCGAGTCAAGTTCATTTTGAAATAAAGACCAAACCGAAACCTAAAACACAATATTTATGCACAGCAGTGTTCACGGAAATAGAAGCACCGTTGCCATTAGTAGCTAGGACTCTGAACTCATATCACAAACATCATGTCCAATTCCAATTTCGTTGGAAGTTATTCTCAGTTTCGTGCATATCTGTCTGTGAACATCCAACTCAATTAAATGTGATCAAAACAAAATACAAGAAACATTCATGTTTTATTGCAGAATAAAAATATAGCTGGAAAAGTAAACCGAATCAATTGCTATATATGCTCTCTCTATATATATATATATATATATATATTCACAAGATTTTCTGCCTTGTTTCTAGCCTGGCTTAGAATACTGGTTCATTATCTCAAATATTCTTAATACTGGTGAGTTTCCATATTATTGTTAACTGACTTTCGCTTAGATATATCTATTCGCCCTGAAGAGAATAGATGTTTCACAGACATAAGACGACTGACGACGAAAGCATAATCAGAAAAAGCTATTCTGTTTTTAGCAAAACACTTGCTAAAAATACACATTTCATGGAAAGCTTACACTTCTCTAAACCTAGGGTCTCAAGATGTTTTCAACTTATTGGGAATTGTTATAGTCGAGGATCGAATTCAACGTGCTCTCATGTTGTGCAGTGTAATTGCCACACATGCAGCATTGTGCTGCTGCCCCTTAATTCTAACAACTTGCTTAGGCACTTTTCTTTTCCCTGATCCTGTTGCACCTTGCCCCGCTGGCAGCTGCTCCCTTTGCGCATCCGTAATCCTTTTATTTATGACGCTCAACGGAAGGGGAGCAGGCTGCGGCATGCGGCATGCGGGTTGCCGGTTGCGGGTTGCGGGTTGCGGGTTGCGGTGGGACCACTCACATGACAACAATTTGCAAATATTTTATTAATAAATGGCATTGCCCAACTGGAACAAGAGAGCGAGTGAGAGACAGAGAGCGAGGGAGAGTGAGAGTGAGAGAGAGAGAGAGAGAGAGAGAGAGAGAGAGAGAGCTGTATGCCGCAACTAGAGGCACTTTCGTGTAGCTGCAACCAAAAACTTGTTGACCAGAGAGCGAGCGAATATTGAGCCGCCGTCTCCAAGTTGCGGCTATAAGCAGCGAGGCATGCAACGGCTTTGCAACTAAATTAAATTAAAAACAAGTAAGCGACCCGAGTGGTCGAGAGTGCTTGACTCGCCGATGCCCTGTGAAAATACAAGCCTAAACTTGGCCAGAAAACAAATAACATAGTATAGATTTACCTATTGTCAAAGGTGACAAAAGTGACTATAGTAATACGATCTTAAATATTAAGAAATTAGGTTATTGCTAATTTGATTCTGGTCTCCGAGATGTGGCTACATACCAACTGTGTATGTCTCCACATGGTCTCTAAGATCTCTTATTTTCGATCGAGAACCATGCAAAAACCAAACCAAAAGCAAAAAGAATGCTTCAGAGCCAACTTTATGATACTTGTTTGTCAGCACTTTCAAATGGATATCATACTATAATTTTAGTTCGCTAAGGTTGCACACAGCACACAGTGGCAACTCGCAGCTCGGGCGACTCGCTGTGGATCAGGGATTGGGTAGGCTCTGGGTAGGCTACCGGCCAGTTCTGTGGGCAGCAGCAATGCGATGAGGTGTATATATATATATATACATATGTGTGTGTGTGTGTGTGTGTTGGCTGGCAAATTGAAATCGAAAAAGAAAACTCGTTAATTAAAAAGTTAACATGTTGACTTGGACTGGCCAGGCTGGCCGGGAACGACTCCCATTGCTGAACT